>UFQX01000367.1:1175912-1201637 GCA_900497675.1 Arapaima gigas | reverse complement strand
CCCTTTCCCCCCCCCCCCCCCCCCCCCCTCGCTCACTCGCTTACAGCGTGGCGCGTGCCATTTGGAGCCGTCCTGCTAAAAGCCCGGGATCGGGGACAGCGCCGAGCCCTCTCTCTCCTCTCGGACGGGGCCGGAGCTGCCGATGGCCAGCAGCTGTTGTCAAGATTAGACATAACTCAGCGTGACCCTTCGTCGCCAGCCTCCGTGGCCGCGAGAGCTTCGCTTTCTGTTTTTTTCTGCTTGTTGCCCCTTCTCCGAATCAGTGCTTCTGGGCGATCAAAGGGCAGTTTTGCCCTGTTCCGAATGGCTGACATTAATGGAGCAGGAAAACGACATTTACCGTGGCTGCGCATAAAACGCGGGAGCCTTTCGAACGTGTCCCCGCACGGAGATCAGATAGTGACTGAGCTGTGTAAAATGAGAGCATGGAGGTGTAACGTTATCACACGACACACCGCATTTTTAACTTAGTCACACGAACCCGCAGGTACGGAGAATGCGAAAGATTAACTTGTTTACTTGTAGACATGTATATATTACAAGCAGTCAAATGAAAGAATATGATAAGCCATAGGATTAGCCGGAATATGTTTAAAAATGTGCATCTGCGCTTTAAGCCCGGATCCTCCGATGTACAGTACGACGTACTTTGCATAAAAATGAGCACATTAGATACCGTTATACAGTCTGTGAACAAATATTGGCTAATCCCTGATTCTGGGAGGAAGAGGAATAGCTCAGTGAAGGCAGCTAGCCTTCTCATTTCTGCATATCTGAAATTCAGCGATGGGGGAAATCGGGTCCGATAAGGGGAAGCTAATTGAGAGCGACGAGGAGGCGAGCGCAGACTTAAAAGGCGAGCTGTCACCAGCCGGTCCCAGGCAAAGGACGGTTTCCGGGGCCTACCCATCAGAGATAGCGGGGCTGGGCGCCAGGCAGACGGAGACGGCGACTATCGCCTTCGCCACTGCTGTCCTTGGGAGCTCAGATCCATAATCTGGCTGCTGTTTTTTTTTTTTTTTTTTTTCCACAGGGCACTCTGGAGCGAATGAGCCGTCACTGAGGACTCGCAGGTGTGCAGATAAAGGAAATAGAACAGCGGAGGAAAAGCTCGCCACCTCTCTGCTTCAGTCACAACCTTAAACTCATAAGCAAAAATACATGCTGGAACTTATTATATTGCGCCATGCACCACACCTGTCAAATAACACCTTAGCAGTAAATTGGGTTATATTCTGAACTGCTTGCAGTTACCAGGAAAAAAAAAGGCAATTTACTGCAGACTATAAATAGTGTACTTTTGGCTAACAATGCATGGCGTATACATCAAATGCAGACTGTTTCTCTCTTTTCCCACTTTGACTGTATTATTCGGGGAGTACAGTTCATGTTCGGATAATTTCTATTCAGGTTGGAATGGTGCTGCAGGGGGTACTGGGTCCAAAGACTTGTGTTTCAGGTGAACTGGTCACGTTAAACTGCTCTTAGTGTGTATGTGAGAGCGAATGGGTGTGTGTGTGTGTGTGTGCATTCATTGGGGGGGGGTATTCTGTGTCATGCCCCAACCACTTGTCCAGTGCTGGGTCGAACCTTACTGGACCAGTGGTTATTAATGATGGAGGGATGGAAGAACGGATGGATTCAGTTCCATCCTGTATGATTAGAACATGTCCGCTATAGATTACCCGCGATGGTAGAATAATGCACTGGAGTCATGGCAACAGTATGATTTCCACTTAGAAGAAGCTCAGAGGAATTTTTCATATTCTTCTCTTATAAAGCCTTTGGCGGATTTGACGGCGGGTTTTCTCGCGACAGCGTACTTGCGTGCCCAATGGACTGCTGATAGACAATGACGCTCTTCCGCTGGAAAAAGTTCTTTCTCTCTCAGAAGCAGCCAAACAAACCGGCACACACAAATTTCTGCACGTGTGAGGCGCAGGTCTTTCGCTTGCAGAGGAATTTTGCAAGGAGCCTCAAACCGGAAGACGAGCTGTCAGGACGTGCCACTGCGCCTGCGACGTCTCGGCGATGGTCGAGTAGCTGGGACCGTCTGCTGTCTGAAACAACAACCTGATTTGTCTGTCACATGTCTGATAGATTGTCTGTCTGGAGCGACTGTATCTGGTGATTGTGGATTGCGGGCGTCCCACTTGTTTACGGATGCCTGCGTGACAGTCCCTCGGCCCTCTTTGCCGCAGACAGAAACCAGCCGCAGGCCTCCGCACACGTTTCCACCTGGTTGTTGGCTGAAAGAAGCATTCAAAAGCCTTCGACATTGGTGCTGCCCAAAAGCACGCATAATTTTGATTGTTGTCATTCTTTAATTCATAACCGACTCCAAAACGCGAACAAAAGGCTCCTATTAACATCGTCTTGCAAGAGTTCAGTGGGAACACAAATTTCAGTATTTACTGAAGGACAATAACAATGAACGTGATAATAGCTAAAGACAATGTCATTAACCCGCCATTAATCCTGGAAGCATGTTGAAACATTCCATCCTCCAGGGTTCAGTGATTAACCGAGTTAAGTAGTTTATTTGCCCTCGGAGGCAGTCAGACGGTATAAACAAGGCTGTGGTAAAATGCATAAGTAGCAACAGGACACATTTACTGAAACTGATCACACTGAATCCTCCTGAAGTTTATGTTCAGCCACATGATCAATCCCCCAGAAAGAGATGGTCTTGGCATGATAATATGTTGGACGTTTGAATTCAAGCCACCCTGTTAGGTGTCTGTCACAGAGGCGGGCAGGGGCTGGAGATGGCAATGAATAATGGTAGCACGCTTAATAATTTTAGCAAAAATGAATATTGTTGCAGTTAAATGATTATCGTTTTGCCAAAAGCAATTATGTGTTTAAAGGATGTCGAGCTTTCAGTATTGTAACCTTCTCGACCCTTTCATCTCCTGGTGGCGTTCAGCGTTGGACTGGCGGTGCCATATCTGCAATGCTTGCGTATCCACAGTAATAATGAACCATCAGTCACAGCTGAACCGTGTGCTTTGTGCTCACCTGCATTTGCTTAGGTCTGGACCCGCAGCTGAGATGCTATCAAAGTCACCAACCACTTAAGCAAATCCAGCCCACGTGTACCGATCACCCGGAACTCGACGCAGCTTCTCCGTCTGACCTTCATTTGCGCGGCCTTTTTTAGGGCGAGAGCAGGTCAGGACCTTTAACGTGAAAAAAATCGTACAGCCTGCACGCAGCTTACATTTCCAAGAAGATCATCTGAACATCTCTCGTCTTGAAGAAGGGCATTGATCTTCGGCGACACTGTGGAGCGTACCGCTGTGTGCACGTGGGTGTCGCACAAGGGTTTCCATGCCATTGTGAAAGCAAGTGTCACAGCAGATCCTCGACGCCCTGCACCAGAGGAGCAACTAACTGCACCACAGCCCTCAATATCCAAAGCAATTTAGCGCAGAAATGCACCGGAACGAAAACAAAACAGTGAACTCGTCACGCCGAATCAGTATTTCTTAAATCGGTGTTTCTTTGACTCGTGTTTCAGTTCTGACAAAACTGCATGTAATGTGTACGCAGTATGTCAGGTCAAGACCATCTGATTCCAACTATTTTCCATTTGTTATTTTAATGTTGCCATTATCCACATGAAGCATATGCTAGGAGCGATGCAAATCAAGTCTTTTAGCACTAAGTGTTTAAAGAGCAGGTTATATTTATGCGCCGATGCTTTCGTGACATATGTGAACCTGTGGGTGTAATATTGAGGTCAGGTCAATAATCTGTCTCTTACACTCGACTCTTTACTCACCTTTGCTTATCGGTAAAGCGCCAGCAGCCCCTCTGCCTAGAGGTTACGAAAGCAGTTTGACGCGCACCTGTCTGAAAAACGAGACGGAAGATAAGGTCCCTCTCCTGAGGTATTTGTTCAATATTACGAAGAGACCCTGCACCCTGGAACCTGCAGCTCACTCTGAGGTCAACGGCGGCAACGCGGCACCGTTCGACGCGTTCGGCGTTTCTACGCGTGCTTTTGCTCCCGCGTTTGCAAAAGAGAAACTACGGTGCTTAAGCTTATCAGATTGTCCTGTTTTTCCCCGGTTCCTTCCGAGTGGCCGCTGTGACACACATCTTCACGCCGTCCTACGCCCCTCCTCTTCAGTTGCTCCATCAAGTGGTGGAAGGAGAAAAGTGCATCGCCAGGCGACCACCCGTCTGCCACATTATCGCATGTTAAAAGCATTTCCACCGAAAATCATGTAGCTTTATTGCAAAAAAAAAACCAACCCCTGAAAGACACAAGCAAACTTTTGTAAGTAATAATAAGCTTTTCAACATTTTAGCCGTTTGTACTGTTTTGATATCCCAGGTGCACATTAACTTAATCTGTTCCAGGTTGTCTTGTTTCATTTCTCACTGCTACAATAATAGTATGTTTTGTGGATCCTGTGGATTATTTTTAGAACTGGTTTAGCTGTTGCTAATTTGAGCATTTTATAACAGTGTAAGTATCATTTTCAAAGGAGAAAAGTTTGACCTGGTCACGTATGAGTCATTCAGAACGATGACACAGATACCCTGTCGCTTTAATTCTTTGTAGCCCTGGATGATTCTGGAAAAACAGCCAAATTCAGTGTTTAAATGTATTAACAAACTGGTTTACCGTGATACGAAAGCTTGTTTATAAACATAATCAATCCTGCAACGTGGGAATATTTGTTAAAGTGTGTTGAGCCAGAGAACCTGTTGATAAAGATATTCATTTTGTGCGTAACGTGTGTCGCCATCTCAAGAGACGGATGAACCTGTAACCTGGTTACTGCAGCTCTATTTTGCTGTCTGGACTCTGCAGGGACAGACCGTGGTGTCCACAGTGTCCACGTGGCTCTCCGGCAAACTCACCTCTGTGTCCGACACAGCCGGGGTGGGGGGGCAGCTACTGCGGTTCCGCAAACTGCCATTTTGAGTTGTTGACATTGTGATTCTGGTTCCCATGGTAACCCCACACCTCATTAACCAAATCTTTGTGTGGTTTTGAAGGCTACGCTCACCTCGGTTCTGCAAAGAACACATGCGTAAGTAATGCAGATGAAAAAATGAGCCAAACTTACGGATGGTACCCAAGCGACGATATCAAATGGCGATGACTTCGCAAGAAACGTATGACATCTTCCTAACAGTGTTTGTCTCCTGCATGCTGTGCACTTCACCCAGTGTTTCTCTTTTGCCACGTCTGCACTCTGCTATCACAGTGCAGTGCACTGGCTTCCCATCCAGACGGCATCGCTTGACACCCTGTGCTTCTGAGATGGGCCCTGGCC
The DNA here is from genome assembly GCA_900497675.1 of Arapaima gigas. Lineage (NCBI taxonomy): Eukaryota > Metazoa > Chordata > Actinopteri > Osteoglossiformes > Osteoglossidae > Arapaima > Arapaima gigas. The sequence goes on along the minus strand of UFQX01000367.1, from coordinate 1,196,340 downwards.
TGCCACGACCCTGCCAGTTCATTCACGTCACTCGGGACAAAAGAAGGAAGGAGTGGGAGGTGAATCAATTCACTTTTCGAGCAGACGGGCTGATTTTGTTTCACGTTCGGAGGAGGACGGACTGCAGCGCAGATTACGGACGGAGGCCGCCCGAGAGTGCGGAGCACGGTTCCTTCTCCTGTCCTCCTTCCTACCGCGACGAAGGTGTGAAAGGCAGCAGCGGACCTGCGTGCTCGCTCTGTGGACACAGAACCGGGGTCACTAAAGGAATTTTAATGAAGGCCCTCCCATGGCAAAACTGGCATTGGATTCAACAGAGACGGCAGGTCGGTGTTTGCGGTATGAAAGAGAAGGCAAGGCGGGGAGAGTAGAACCTCACCAGGGCTAGCAACAAGCACTGCAATCCTTGCTATTAATTATGATTCCGTTTCTAGGCTGTGCAGGGATTAGGAAGCTGTAGAGCTCGGAAAGAATGTTAATAAAATGTGACCTGTTGAGGGAAAACATCCTGTACGGAGGAGTGACCCCCTGAACCTTATATCCATGTCACGTTGAGAATCTGACCGAGAAAACAAAGGGCTAAACATCTGGGGGGACACAGGGGGCAGGGTCACGCAGTGGGGTGATCGGCACAAAAATTAAAGATGGTGCCCGAGTATTTCGCCCGAGCTTTCGAGCCGTTTAACCTGCTTTGCGCCACGTTTTATTACGCGAATGAGTCCTCCGGCGGCACGTTTCCATGGGTGAGCAGGGCGGTCAGGGTCAGGACAATATTTGTGTCTCTCCTGAACTGGGCCGCAGCCTCGGCCTCTCGGAGTGCCGTTCTAGAACTGTGGTTGAGCTCAGCCTGAGTGGGGAGCCGATCAGCGAGATGCAGGTTGAGTTTAGCGTAGGCAGCGCGGCTCTCAGCTAACCCCCGTGAAGGTCACGACCCCATTATCCCATCGGTGTGGAAATCTTACACTCAGCCAGGTCACGTCAACAAGGCTCGAGGCGGGAAGTGACCAGGCGACATACAAACACATCTTAGATGTTGTGTTTCTGAGAGACCTAGACCTTTGACTTTAAACAGCTCATAGTTTAGACAGTGTTGTGTGGTTTAAATGTAACCGGGCGAAGTGATGTTAATAACATCACTACTTAGTGATGTTGGAGGATTCCTGAAGGAGCATTGAGGCATTTGGACCATATGGATTTTTTGTGTCCTCTGAAGATTTGGCGTCTCAGGATCCAGGTGCTTTGGACTTTTGGCAACTGCAAAGACGCAAGCATTAAAACTCTGGTGCAAAAAGGCAGCGTGTGAAGGATCGCACCCTTTTCATTCCTCCCAAACAGCTCCATTCACAACCAGGATCTGGAGGTAAGTTTTTTCTGTCATGGTTATGTAAACAAGTCCCTGATGTATGTTTTGGTTCTCCCCTTTTTTTTAAGGGAAGGGAGGCTTGAGCGACACGTCCACTAGGGCGGCAGCTGAAGCCGCGACGGCGGCGGTGGCGGCGTTTACTCACATCCATTCCAGATGCTGGCTAGACTTCCTGGAGCCAGCTCTCCCGGTGCTGGGCTGGATTTAGTTGTCTTTCCCTCCAGGTGTGATGCCTCACGCTGACTCCACTCCCCCCTTCCTTCCCCACACATGGTCTGCCGGCCTTATCCAAACAAGCCAGACTCGGCGACAGCACCGCGCCGCTCTATTCTGGCAGCTCAACCCCACCCGGCACGGCCCACCCACCCACTCACACGGCCTGGGCCCCGGGTCAGCAGAGAGCGGCAGCTCCCCCCTCGCCGCACACATTTACCGTGGTTGGGCCGGCCTGTCACCACCACCACTTCAAATAAAAAATCTGGCTCCCCAAACAAGAAGTCTAGCTAACCTCGAGGGGGTGGATGTTCAGGCATTATTTTAGCCCCCCCCCCTCCCCCAGTTCGCCTAAGGTTTGCACCCCATCTGTGTCTCCATTAACAAGGCACGGGCACATGTTCTCGGGCTGGATGTGATATAAGCTGCGTCAGTCCAGTTATTATTGCAGTAACACGATCTTGGTCAACGTGGTTGTATGGTGTATAAAACCTGCCGTATTTCAGCTCCGAGCAGTTTTAGGTCAAAGTGCCATCGAGGGACGATGGGGAGGGAAAGAAAGAAGAAACACAGAAGCAAAATTTGCCTTGCACAGTCTCCTGCTGCTTTCGCCGAGCCTGCTTCCATTAAAAGTGCAATTACGATAAAAGGGCCTTTTCTTTTTCCAAAAAGCCACTTTGCCAAGAGTCTTAGATGTATTTTACTAGTGTATATGCTGTGTTGTAGTGACTCCATTATTCCATGGCGAAAACTAATGTTTTTCTCAGACTAACAGTACCTGAATTTTGTTTTCTCTGGACGGGCAACAGAAATTTCAGCAACCGCCTGTAGTAGGAGGAACCATTAACCCATTCAGAAGACACCGCGTGCAAGTACAGTTCACGATGGCGCTTCATTCTCTAAAAGAACAAACGCAGACGTTCAAAACAGATCATTTTTATATGGGAAAATATCAAAACGTCTCGTTTAGTCTGGGTTTTGAAACCGTTCCCTTATATGTTTACATTTTACGTTCATTTGCGGCCGGAAAAATGTTACGGCCTTCAGTTCATTTGTCCAGCTTTCCCACTTGTTTTTATAAATGCACAAATGAGTGGGAGAAATTAGGAGGAACGCAGCATGTCTTTGTTATGCAACCCCGGACGTTCTGAAGTTAACAGTCTCTGCGGAACTATGGGATACCCAGTGACTCCGTGTCTGGGAGACATGGTATGCAAACAATGCTGTTAACACTTAGCTTTAACATGTGTCTTCTCAAATGTATTTAGAAACAGGATCCTCAGCCTAAAGACTTGTGGGAATAGCCATGTCTGACGTGAGCTTGGGTTCAGCTGAGGTTTCCACCGCATACATGTGATGTAAAAAGAAACCCTCATGTTTTGACTATCAAAGCAGTGCAGTTCTGCGTTCGGGCTTCGCGTCTCCTTTCGAAGCTTATGGGCCTGATGCAGACTATTCTGTCGTGAGCTTACGTCTGTAGCACTTGCATCATTTGAAGTGTGATCGAGGTTAGGGAGGAAAGCAAGGGAAAAGAGGTTAGGAAAACAGAAACTATGTGAAAAATGGAAAATAAATATACAAATGTATCGTTGCATTTAGATATTCTTTTCCGCCATGAGGTCCATTGTTGAATGTTGATATTTAACCTGTTGCTGTAGTGATGCCTCTGCAAACACAGCAATCGGAAGAAAAAGACCACGTTAGGTTTGTGATGTGTTGTGTTCCTCAGCACTCGATCTATATTTATTGATTCGTAACCCGCTGTTGACTATCGGTTGGAGATGAGATGTGCTTCTGCAGATGAGTAAGCTCCTCAGGCTTGCAAGCCTTGGACAAATACATGCTTATGAGAATATATTGCATAACTTTCTTCTCTATCACATTTTGCACTAATACAGATGTTTATAATTTGTAGCAAGAAGAAAAACTTGATTTATGGCTGAAGGAGCTTATTACAATAATGTGTAAATAAGCTTTGGAAAGTCATCATAAGTAGTCTTTCAGGGCCCATCCATCGCGTCCTTCAGATGGGAGACCATTCATTTTGGCGTCTTGGTTGGCTGTCCAAACAGCCTTGGTTTCCGCTGCATCACAGAGAAGACAGACGTTGACGACACACTTCTGCGTTTCGCTCTCTGTTGCGGACCAACAACACGGATGACTTCATACTCTTAAGGGAACGTTCGGGCTTTGGGTCTCTCAGAACCGCAGGACAATTTCACGATGGAGAATTACTGGGGAGGCCTGTGGCATTGGCGCTTGATTATTATTTTTCACCGGACTTCATGAGCACTGTGGTTTACAGAAGATTAGACCACTGGTATTCTCTCCGGGTAGTTCAGAGGTCAAGAATGTCCTGGAACCAGTAGTCGCAAGAACAGAAAGAAAAAAATGCAAAAAAGGTGTGTCTTTAATGAAGAACATTTAGAAACAGGAGTTTTACATTCGTAAGAACATCACGTGGTTCCGTAATGTACAGGCCACATGATATATAAGCAGCAACTAGTATGAAAATAAAAGATTGCTGTGCATGTAAAATAAATTACAGGTAATTCAAAAAATTTGCAGCAGTTAGTCTTTAATATCTATAAACTGAACAAATGCATAAACTGTGTCCCTGTCAAAGTATTCTCACGCTAGACATGCAGGGTGATTCAAAGTGCTGATCACTTCCATAAATGTGATACTCAGTAACCGAGTATCATATGGACATGTAGTCTAAACCCAATTCAACTCTCCTTTCTTAATCCTGCAAGTGCACACTTTATCACACGCTGTTATGACACTTAGGTAAAGAACAGTGCATCTGTGAAAGTTTTTAATCCTTTCTGAATCACCCTGAATTTACAATTCCTGCAATTTATTTTGTTTTTCTGAAGAAGATGTGTGCTTTAAAGGACGGATCCCCTTCCTTGTGCTGCAGAGTCTGGTCTTGAGGACCAGCACCATGGCTCCTTAGAGAATAAATCACTGCAAAGTTCTGGCTCTCGTGTTTTTTTTTTTTTTCAGCCTTCGCCAAGATTGATTGCTTTAAGTTTGTTTGCATATTTGTGTTTGTTGTCCTTGTCCGTGTTCTGTGTGGCGTGTTCTTATATGGCCTCGTGCCTCGGTTTAATATGTTTCTGTTTAGGCGAGTGAAAGCGCAGTGAGTCACGCCACCGATGCATCATGCTGTAAGCTCTGTGCTGCCAGGCCTCGACGCTCCGGCCGGCCGTTGCCTCACTATGGCTCCAGGCGCCTGCTGCCCACTCCACCGGGAAGCAGAAGTCTGGAAGGTTCCAGCTGCTTTGGGACACTTTAGCTCATACGCTAATGAGGGACCTGTAACACTGAGCACATTCAGGCCAGTACTTTGCTCTCTCTTGTGTGTTTTGTTCCACATAGGAATGGTTACTACTGGACAACTAACCAAAAAATAAGGCAAGTATAAAACAAGCGGCTTTCAAGCGGTCTTGTCAAATATTAACCAACAAACTGGTACAGTATAAAGTACTATACCTTCTGATTGGTGAAATGACATTTTACACCACACGTTGTTTTTGACCTCCTGAATGGTCCTCGAGATTCACACCTTCTCATCTCCTCAGGTCAACTGGGAAACTGTTTCTTGGCCTCCAGGAATAACTGTTGTGTCTCCAGACCCCCAGGTTTACGCTGCGAAGCGCCCCATTTCAACATTTGACATGTAAGGGTTAATCAGTTTATACATATTCGCTGTCAGTGTCACCAGCAAATGCATCTGCACTCCATTGAACAAATGCCCTGCCAACCACAGGCACAGCAGTAATAAATATCTCAGAATTAAAAAGTAAGGAAGGATGAAACAACAACATTTAATATGCTGGGTAGTGCTTCAGCTTGATGAATGTGCTCCGATAAAGCAGGTCCGGTTTGCCCCTCTGAAGATAACATAAAAAAGAACCATGAAAAACAGAAAAAGCTGATAAAATACCCAATACTTTAGGATAAAAGAATAGATAATAGCAATTGATGTATTCATTCCTTACAGACGTGACCATTTAAATGGGCTTTTCACAAAGCCTCCCATTCTTGCAGACACTTGCATACATAGCCGAATAATTGCAATAATTATAACCATATTCTTTTCACACAGTTTGAAGGTGGAGTTTTAGCGCTGGGTCACGCAGTTGCTCTTTAAAAACGGTTTTAAAAAACTGTCATTGTTAAACTTTTTCGGGGCAGAGCTCACTTTATGAATATATCACCTGGGAACATCTACTAGGGATGTCTGATCGAAAATGGCTTCTGTATGCATGTAGGAGCCATGCTGATACTGAGTGGAATTTTTATTCCCAGTTCTGGTTTGTGTTTATTGAATGAAACGTCTTCCTTAAACCTGAAATTTGAAGATAAGAAAAAAAAAATGAAGGCTCAGCCAAGAGTGTGATTTTCTTGCTTTGGAGGAACGCAAACATAAATAGAGAGAGAGAGAAAAAAACTGGATTAAAAACTTTTCGGTGAATTGCTAGGAAACAGCACAGGAGCCCTGAAAACTGCAGCGATGGAGAAGGTCTTCACAGCTTTCACGTTTGCATTCAATAGAAGGTCCGAATTTTACAGTATAGAATGTTTGGTTTTTTTTTGTGAACTTGCGCAAAAACACACGGGATATCTAATAAATGCTGAGGCGTGCAAAATTCCAGGGATCTGGATTGTTTTGAACAGACGTGTCCCATCCTTGCTTGTGCTTGAGCCCCAGAAGGGACAGGAGTTCCTAGCTGCTGGAGCTCTGAAGGTGACCCTGTTACCTTGGGGTGGCTCCATCCACTATGCTGAACCCACCCCTCCCAGTACCAGGATTCAGCAGCACATAGCTGGTCTCCTGCAACCAGCAGTCATTTGTCACTGTATAAACACCCTCTGAAGTGGCACACAGGTGAAGGAGACCTCATTGTCAGACATCAGGACTACAGCACCATATCACTCTTTTTATAACTTACTAAACGCATTTACAATTATATTTATTCATTCAGCTGACACTTTCCACCGGACTGACACGCAATTCCTTATCCTTCTGGGGAAGTTTTGCTGGAGCAACTGAAGCCCGATAGCCTGGTCAAGGACACCAGAGCAGTAGTTGGGATTCAAACCTGGGGTCCTCATATCCAAAGGGAGCAGCTCTCCCCCCACTATGCCCCTCAGAGTACTACCTGGGTGCAAACTTGTGTAGATATTCTACTTTTATAAACCCACACAAGCTCAGCAACCACACAAGCCAGCTGAAACGGTCGCGATATTTTGGACGAACTGGGTGAAAATGCCTAAATTTAGCGTGAACCTCGACATCAAAATACTAAACGACAGTGACGGCCGCTGTGGGTCACGCAGGATCACGCTGCCTCCCTGCCCTCAAAATAGAGTTCTCGTATTTACAACCGGATCTGCTTTTCCAGTCCAACTTAAGGCACGCTGGTCGAACAGACTTTACCAAAAAAAGAGCACAGGATGGATTTTTGAACATTGCCCAGCTTTTTAAATGGATACGTTCTTCGCCGTGCCAGGCGAGACCTACTCAAGTGTGAGTGATATTTTATTACACCCCACATTCCCCCTTGTCATCCCATCCTTCTCATCCTGAGGGCTAAGTGAGCCGCTGTCATCTGCTAGAAATATTTACCAGTTGGACCTGTGCTGGCCCTGGTATGGCATCTACTGCACATCTGGAGTCTAGACTGCGTGGCTCTGTGGGCAGGACCATATCAGCGCTCTGCATCGGCCCAGCACCCGCCGATGTTTACATAGGTGGCACACACCGCCGTCCGCTTCTACGTTCATATGTACGGCGCTCGACCCCCACTACCCTTCCAACCAAGGGGGTTGGTTTCCTTCCGACCACCAAGACTGGTCACCCGTGGGCACAGCAGGGGGTGAGAAAAAGAGTCGGACCCTGGTAACCAAAAGCAAATGCTGCCGTTCAGAACCACCGTCGTAAATCCTCAAAACTGGCTTTTATTGCCGCGTCGAAGAAATTAAGAAGCAGCAGTGGGAGGAGAAGAGTGTGTGTGTGTGTGTGTGTGTGTGTGTGTGTGTGTGTGTGTGTGAGGGAGAGAGACTAGGTGGGAGGGAGAGCGAGAGGGAGGGTCAGAGACAGAAAGAGAGGGTGTAAAGGCTAATGGATTTCAGAGGGAAGAATTATTGTTAATCTTCCAAATGGCCACTCAGTGTAACAGGCCCAGGCTGTAAGAGCAGGACCCCTGCAGAGCGCACAATAGACCGACCCGCAGCATCAGGACCCGACCCTTTTCACTGGCCCATATGAGAGCACTGCTGGCACCCATTCACATCTGTGGGCCACACAGCTTCTGTATATACACACACACACACACACACACACACACACACACACACACACACACACACAAACACACACACACACGGCGCAGCTGTATAAATAAAATATACTAAATAACAAATCCCTCTTTTCCAACAAAGTGCATTTCTTGCTGAAACTGGCCTTTCCTGAGCCAACAAAAATGCACAAAAGGACACATTATACATTTATATTGAATTATATATGTTTTATCCCCACTAAAATGAGGCCTACCACTTAAGCCTTCATGTCTCTTAAGCTATTCATGCCACATATAGCAACGGAGGCTTAAATGAAAGAATTAAAAAAATAAATTAAAGAATGCATTTAAGGCCTTGCAATGCAACCATGTAATACGTGTGTATAAAGATGTGTTACGAAAGCGAACAGAGTGATGGCGCAGGCTGTAATGTAAAAGACTCAGGCAAGGTTTTTCGCACAGTTATGAAATTAAATGACCAAAAATCAATCCAATAAGAATAAAAGCATTTCACGAAACAATCTGGCCAGATAATACGGCCGTTTTTCTTCCGCTGCCCTAATGGAAATATCAATAGCGACCATCACAGCGATGGGAGAGGTGATCAATGCAGGGAAAACACAATACTCGCGCAGTCCAGGAATCGATGCGGAAGCCGTCTACTCTGAGCGAAAGCGACTGTGTTTCCTCAGGGCTGTTATTTGCGACGCAGGTTCGACAAAACACAAGTATTCAGAAGTGTCGCGAAAAAAGCCCGGTGCGTTTTAGTGGATCTTTTTTAGTGGCTCCTGCGGGGCTTCTGTGTTGCGGTGGGCGGTCGATCTCTCCCCGCAAACTGGGTGGGATATTGATGTGCTGTAATGAAACAGCTGCCGGTGCTCACGCCCGACCTCTCAGCATTTCTGCACCTCCATCCAATTATTGTCTCCGCAGTTCCGCCGGCGTGGAAATAAAGGTGCAGGGCGGCCTTCGCATCCAGCTAAAGGCTCCGGATAAAGAAGCAAAGACAAAGATGGCCTGACAACAGCTGGATCACATTAATAATGAAACCCACGCATTTTTAGCATTTTTTTTCCTCCTCTGAAAGAAACAAAACGCATGAAAAATATACATATAAATGCGCAGCCAGCAGGACGGCAGTTAGAGCTGTTCAGTCCAAGTTGAAATACTGAACCCTAACCGTACCCGAAGCTGATGCAGTTAAAATTACCCAGCTCTAGAGATGGAGAAGTTATTGAAAGTAACTTATGGATAGAAACCTGACTATGTAAAACACTGGCGAAAAGATACACGAGTAAATGGTTTCCAGGTATGTAAAAATGGTTGCTGGTGATTTTGATTGATATTCAGTGTTATTTTTATTCTACAGCCAGCAAAGTCACATTGATCGAGAGCCGTTTGGAATACAGCTGACGTTGAAGGACGTATGTAGAGAAAGCGTATTTTAAGGAAGCCACGATGTTTCACAATAGGCTGACAAGCAGAAAATACGACGAAAATACAAAGTTCATCCGAGACGCTGACCCCCCCCACTAGGGAAGGGACCTGAGGTCACGCTGCGTCAGCATTTCTCAACGCCGCGTTGCAAGTGCGATGACAGCCGTTATTTCACTTTCCGATTGCGATTTTTATTTCTGGTGGGAGTTGCTCCTGTCAGGCAGCCTCCCCCCAGCCTTGGCCCCCGAGACCATACCGTGTCCGAAGTGCTTTGCTTCTGCTCCTTCATTCTATGATGTGCTGTGATGGAGCTCTGAGGAGGAGAAACAGGCTGCAAAGATTAGAAAAAAGAAAAGAAAAACAACTTGTTGGGAAATGCAAGATAAGGCTGCTCCTCCTCTTATGGCGCCAACTGTATCTCCCTCATCTTCACTGTGGAACAGCAGCATCCTGTGGAGATGGGTGCTGGGACCCCACAGCGAAAACTTTTTTCAGAGATTTTTCTCAGCTCTGTACACCACCAACCCACAGCAGGATTTTAACCTGGTGAAGCTTTCTGGGGGGGGGGGGGGGGGCTGGAAGAAGGCCGGGGAAGNGGGGGGGGGGGGGGGGGGGGGGGGGGGGGGGGGGGGGGGGGGGGGGGGGGGGGGGGGGGGCTGGAAGAAGGCCGTGGAAGCTGTAGACTGTTATTGTTTTATTGATTATTTTTTCAAAGACACGAGAGGGGCATGGCCTTCGGGGGTTGTCGAGCGCCTTGTCACGCACGTGCGAGTGCTCTGCTAGTAAGCGGAAATGCACTAAAGGAGGAAAGAGTGGCGCCACCCCCCGAGAGCAAACCCCGTGCTTGTAACTCCCATTAAATGAAGGGAGTTGGGGAGTCTTTCTTGTGGTCCAGCCTGGGCCAGCAGACACAGGCTCCCAGCTGCGCCCAGCAGCGAATAAGCTGCTTACTTCATGCGTTTATTGGGTTTTTTCAAATTGTGGCTCTTTCATGGGCTCCAGATGTGGGAAGAACAAATTGGACTCTATCTGACAACAATTACGGGGCACCATAATCACCAGATGAGCGGATTAAATGCCCAGCTATGAACATACTGTGACATTTCCTGCTGCTCTGGAGATGTGGACAGATGTGGTCCGAGAGCAAGCAGGTCATCATAAAACGCCAAGTAGCATCAGAACCACCACAGTGTATCAGGAAAACAAGGTAGCTTTAAAATACCTCTGGCAGCTGACAATCCCATGAGGTCTCGTGGTGTTTGAGAGCAAACAGATGACCGACGCTGCTCTCTGTTCATGCGAATAGAAAATTTGGGAGTGGTTACTGTTACCCAGCATCCACCTGTCCATCATCAATGACCGCTTGTCCTACACAGGGATGCGGTGGTCGAGAGCCTGTCCTGTAAACTGGGGGAGGGGGCAGCAGGGTAAATCCTGGACGGGATGCCACTCCATCACCGAGCTTCCCAACAGCAGAGTAAATTTCTGAAAACACATTTAGACAATAAATATCAGCGTTCCAAAGAGACTGTAGTTCACACAAGATCGTGACTTGAACAGCAAATGATCAAACGTGGTAAAAGAATAACTGTAATGACTCACTTTTAAAACATCTAGCAAATGTACCACCAAATCCAACAGAATCGCGCTATTTAACATTAACTCTAAGTCAATATTCTGGACTTATTATGTCAGGAACGGCTTGGAATCCAAACAAAACCGAGCGTTTAACATGTCTTTTCTTCACGCGGGGAAATTCCAGTTCTGTGCATGACCGGACCGTTTTCTTGGACAAAGGGGATTTGTTCTCTGTTCCCAGCAGAGATGGTTGCCCTTCGCGTTCTGAGCGAGTGTTGCCACATGTTCCACAAATCATCATAATGATGCAGTCATTTCCGCTGCAGTTTAGCGCGAGAGCGGAGGATTTATCAGTCTTCTGATGCAGCAGGTAGCGTGCTGCTTCAAGACCCGCATTTGTCAGCAGAAGCTTGTTGGTTTATTGTCCACGACAGGCTTCGCTGCTGTACAATTTAAGCAAAATGTAAAACTGCTATAAAGGAAAATACCTGGTTGTGTTCGGTGTGAAATTGTTTGATGTTCGAGTGCCTTTAGTTAAAAAAAAGAAAAAGTAACAGCAACCTTAGTTGCCCATTTCCATCAGCTACTTGTTCGATGCAGGGCTGCAGCAGCACAGAGCCTACAGTGTGCTGGCAGCAGGGGACGGGAAGTCAGTCCATCGCAGAGCAAGTACACACACTCATTTACACACCACGGGCAGTATACAGTCGGCAAGTCGCATGAAACGCACGTCTTTGGACTGCTGATGGAACCTGGATCACATGGAGGAAATTGACAAACAGAGACCTGACCCCAGATTTGACACCAGATTCAAACCCACAGCAGGCAAGCTTTGAGTCACCGGTGCTCCCTGCCGTGCCTCCATGCCACCAGTATCGATTATATAATAATAATAATAATAATAATAATAATAGAAATACTAAGGTAAACTGATATCCACATTGTCTCCAGTTATATTTTTCTAAGTCCTCTAGAGTTAGAATTTAGATGTTTCAAGTGTGTTTGGTTTGTTTAGTAGCTGAACACTGACAGTGTTGTTTGCTGTTAATTACTGTAAAAAATAAGAGGGTCGCCCCAGACTTCCTCTTCCCACAACCCTTTGCTGCAGAAGTTGGCACGGCATCGCAGGCAATATATTCCATTTCCCGAGCAAATTGGTTTTATATCGTCTAATGTATTCCCACGAACGTGTCTGCGTTTGGCCCGCAGCGCCAGGACCGTAGATGCGTAGTCCCTTAACTCATAGTGATGCATTGATGTTTTTGCACTGTAAATTCCTTGCATCCATCATGCAGCAAGAAGATGTTTACTTGTAGAGCGCGGATACTTATTTCTTCAAATGTACAATTAACCCGCAGCTTAAGAACAATGAAACGCAGAGAAAGCGACGGAGACAGCAGAACATATGGAGGCAGCGGGGTTTGGCGAAGTGCGGCGGAGTCACCGTTACGTGTGTCGTGCCAAATTAACTGCAAAGGGACTAATCTAATTTAAAGCTGGACTTTGAAGAGCAGAAAAAGACAAATTCGGGCTCTGACCTTTTGATAATTCATATCAGCTAGAAGTCTATAGCAAAATCAAAGTGCGTCAGCAGTTTCTTTCATGTCTAGGGGACATGTGAGAGCTGTCGTAATTTAGATCAAGTTCATGGTTAAAACAAACAAGAGGAGGTCTAATTTTTTATTTACATTATCAGTTAAAGAAATGACTTAAGAAACCAGCAGGTGGTATAGTCATTACGAAGCTGTGCGAGTGAACAAAGGTTCAAAAGCAGATGTCAGTCCTTGGGTGAGTGTATTTGTTGCCATAACAATGGGCCAGAATGGAACGTTTTAAAAATTTGGGACAGTATTTCTAAATGTCAGTTGTAGTGAATTAAGAGCAACTCTTGGAAAAGGTGTAGGAAAACCAAGGTCGACCAAAAACCAGATGCAAGGGCTCAATCACTGACATAGGATTCGCTCTTTTCACTGCTGGGGATGTCAGCGGAGGACAGAACATTCTGGGGGCTCTCTGTAGGGTCGCCAAGAGTTAACAAGAGCAGCAACAACCCTGGAAACTCCACAACCTGGATCTTTACCTTCCCTTCCCCGAGATGGATGAAGCAGCTGCCCCTGGAGAAGGACCATCAAGCTCCTTTTCCCTTCTCTGCGACGGAGGAAGGAAGCAGACTGGCATCCCGTCGCAAGCCCTGTCTAGGCGAGCAGAAGCTCGCAGAGCCACGTGTGCGCCGGGGAACGCGCCCCTAACTAAATTGACAGCTATCCCACCTTTCGACTGCACCCCACTGGGGCCAGGAGGTTTTCTTCGGTTCGCACCACCCCCCGCCTGCCCTTTGCACCACAGCCGCTAATTATTTGATTCTCTATGTGTAACGGCAAGAAAGGTGTGCCAGAAGAGGAAAAGACAAAACAAACACAAATAAAGGTGTAATCGTCACTGTGCTGCGCAGCGCCGGTAAGAAACGGGAGGGGGTGTGATGTCTGCGCCGGGAATTGATGCAGTCGCTCTGTAACATGGAAGATCAGGCAGGACTGATTTTGTTTTGACAAGGAGATTAACCGGGGAGAATGTGGTTTAAATCCCGCTCCCGGTCCTGATGGACAGTCAGTAGGTCACGTTTGGACGGAAGTGTTTACCTGTAACAGGTGATACTGCACTGTTCCGTCACAGTGATCAAGACTGTCGGGGCTGGATAGCCTCACAACACGTCATTTGGACATTTGCGCAATAGTCAGAAACCCGAGCAGGAGACGCGAATCCTGGGACGAAGCTAAAAACAACATCAAGACCGATTCGCTTTATGTCCATTATTTGATTCAGATTTACAAAACTGTGATTGTTCTTCTATTTATTGTTTGTTGCCCTGAGGAAAAACTTCCCATGTAAGTTATACCGCTCCTTGACAAAAAAAACACACACACACACACACGCACACGCACGCACAAAATGAATCATTTACAGGTTTGTTCCTCAGAAGAAAGTGCTACATCTGCAGCGCTATATGAAAGCTGACAATCGAATCACGCATGATAACTGTGGTCAGAACAAACAGTTCCGCAGATGCAGTCGACTCTGTGCCATGAAACGCTGGGTGGACATTGTTTTTTTCACGCTACCGCGCTTGGCGACGTACCCACTTGGCTGAAAAACAGTTCCTTGTTTTGCCCAGAGCTAGATTTCACTGTGCGGGGTCAGTACATCCGTAATATGCACCTAAGTGATCAAAAAATACTCTCGTCTCCTGCTGCGGGTTCGCGGGCACCGAGCGCTGGTGCGTTCGGCTGTTTGTCTATCTTGCGCATCCAGCTTGTTTATACATATTTGATCAAACTGGGGCGCTGAGCTGCTGCATCACTGGCGCCAGTTACAGACGGGGCGCCTGGGTGGATCGCAGTGGACGGCCGCAGCCTGCGCTGTCGGTCGGCCGCGAGGCTGGGAGACAAAAGCGGCACGGGGTGCAGATGTTGATGCCGGAAGCCCGGGACTGCGGGACGGTTGGCCCCTGGCTACGCGGAGGCCAGCTGGGAGGAAGACTGAGAGCATTCATCCGGCCCTCTCTGGGGTCCCGGCCCTCTTGCAGGTACCCAGCTATTCGGAGGCAGACTGTGGGGGGGGGGGGGGGGGNGGGGGGGGGGGGGGGGGGGGGGGGGGGGGGGGGGGGGGGGGGGGGGGGGGGGGGGGGGGGGGGGGGGGGGGGCGTGAGGCCTGGATGAAAGGCTGATACACAGATGTCACCTGCTGGGGTTCAGCGGCCCGAGCCAGCAAATGTCATGTCTGGCAGCTGCCGCGGTGCTCTCCCACCAGTTGTTGGCAGAGGGAGCCCCAGCGGACGGGGAGCCGCTCGCACCGGGGGCGTTCCTGACGGGACGACATTAAAGGGAGACGCTGGCTTCTGTCTGTCACAGAACATTAACCTTGTGCCGCTTCTGCTCCCCGCGTGCCTGCCAGGACCCGGGTCCCCATTGCACAGGAAAGCGAGCCACGAACCCCCGCAATCTGGACGCACCCAGGAGGACGCCGCGCTTGTTTACCGCTCGCAAAGTTTGCCGCGCCGGTTTGCATCCTGATTCATTTCACCCAGACAAAATATACCATTATCCACTCCACCCCCCGCTTTTTTGCAGCGTTTGCCATGTTCTGATTCTGATCTCCGGCTGTCCACCATGAAATGGACACCTGCAGGACACGCCGGTTTATGTGTTTTCAATGGTTTACAAATTCCTTGTTTGTCAGACTTGGCAATCTTAGGAAAAAAAATGTTACAAATTGAAAGTTTTGTGGTCTTGTTAAGGAAATTCATTTTCAGTGATGCTTACAGGATTCAAATCTAAGACCAAAGTGCATAAATTGCACAGTTTATCTATGCATCACATAAAAAAATTGGTTTTTGACTATGTGCCGCTCCATATCTACGTATTTCTTTAATCTTTGAAAACGTGTCAACTGAGCCCTGCAGAACAAACTTCCTGGCAGTCTGGGCGTCTGGCTAAAGGAGACACCTGGGTGCTAGAAAGGGGTTGGCCACAAAATGAGTGCAGACCTTCCCCACGCAGAGAGAGGCCCTGTGAGGAGGCTGTAGGAGCTTCACAGAAGCTTCCCTAGTGAGGAGCAGTGTGAGCTGCCCCCTCGTATCCCCCAACCCCCCATGTGCTGCAGAGCGTCAGAAAGACTTCCTGTCGGCGCGTGTACGTCGGCGGCCCGCTTCGGACAGCCGGCAGCCCCTCGGCCTCAAAGCCGGATGTTCGGCAGATTACCACGAGTTGACAGTTTGGTTAAATATGGCAGCCTTTGATTTAGTTTGCCTTTTATAAGAGCATTTAGCCGAAATGTGGTCCTCCAGGAAATGGCCAGTTAATAGTTACTGAACGGCTACGATTAAAGGACGATCGGCTATATGAACAGAGACTGTGCTGTCAGAAGAGCTTTGAGCCAAACAAGTGATGCAAGCCATGGGGCTGATGGGATAATATTCTGTTTTCGACAGCCTAGTCATCCGGTCAAAGGGGGTAACAAACTAGAGCGGTTCCAGTTCCGCGGGCACTTAGGGTTATCACCGCCGTGTTCTACTCGCCTTCCTGGGTTAAAGGGATTCGATCAGTTGCTTTTCAGCATGGACAGGAATAGGGTTTATTTTTACAAGCCGCTCTTTTCAGCAGATCATCCAAAACAGCCACAGCTGCTGCTGAAAAATAACACGGAAAATCTGGTTACGTTAAATGTTTCTTATGAGTGCAGCAATGTAACGCTGCTTTCGCACGCACCTTTCTGGAACCACGAGAGAGGTCGGGTTCGAGACCCAGCAGAGCAGCAGTCTCAGCCCACGATCGCAGCGTTTACCCTGAACCGAGAGAGTAAGCGGCTGGTTTTCTAACAGCTTAAGTCGTTGCGGACGAAGGCGTCGGTTAAATGAAAGCAAGCAACGCAGTGTTTTCCACACCTGATGTGTTTGTACGCAGAACAGTGATCAAAGCTGAGATTCGACCATTATTTGAACAGCTAAAAAATTACTCTCAAGTATCTACTCTCAAAAAATGCATTTAACAATGAAAAGAACAAGGCTGAATCCGCAGTAAACATTCACGTATTCTGCAGCGCAAGTAAAATAAAAATCTTTATTACCATTATCTGAGATAAACATATTTATCACTGTGATTTATACACGTTCACATCCACACGGTGTTGGCTCAGACCTGCGCTTTAATGTATTATTTAACACAAGGCACCCTTTGCACTGATAAATCACGCCCAGGAGAACGTAAAAAATTTAGCATGCAATTAAGATTATGATCAATCACCAGTCAAAACCTCCTTCCGCATCGGCGTAACACCATGAATCACAGTTAAACAGCGGCTTTCCGGGAGCTTCTGCCATCCAGTAGCCGGGTTACCTGCAGCGGTCCTGCTGACGGCCGCCGGCGTTACCTGCGACGTCCTGTTACCTGGGCCCACGGGGGAGCTGCGTGCAGTCAGTCGCCACGCGCAGCGCTTGAGGAGTCTCTGCTTAGGTGCTCTCAGCAGTACGTATGGCGGTTCGGGCTGTGGTTTTGAATCGATCGAGGTACTTCACCTGAACTGATGTAGCAAAAATATCCCATCGGTATGAATGGGAAACATCGATAAAAAGGTAAGCTAACCTGGGCAGCTGAACAAAGGAATATTAAACCGCATTTCTCTTGGAAACTGTGTAATTTCAATATGTTGAAACGTCTTAAGTTCAGCAGCGCTGTGTGTGGAAAGTGTTGAATATGTGCACCTATTCTCTCCTCACCCTGTTTTTCCTGTGGGTTGGTGTTGCCCTCAGACTTGGGTCTCCTGCTTATTGCACTGGTGGATAGAAGCTGCCAGTAACCGATAGTGTAACACCATTGCCTGGCATGTTGGGGAAACTGGGGTTCAAGACCTTGTGGGTATGAGGGGTTGGCCAAGTAATACAAAGAATTTTACTCCCTTTTTATTTATACACTGTGTGTGTATGTGTGTGTGTGTGTGTGTGTGTGTGTGTGTGCACGTGTGCCACTATATATAAACAAATTGGTGAAAAGCCAGCGCTGCATATTGCCTGGCAACAGCTAATGTTTCGGTACTTTCTGACCAGTGTTTTTTCTGCTCTATGGCCTTACAAGGGCTTCTAAAGGCTCTGTGTCTGTCAGCCCCGTGTCTCTCGCTCCTCCATTAGTCATAATAGTCTGGAAGCACCGGACAAAATAAAGGAGGCAGGTGTGAGGAGAAAATGAATGTAAATCCATCAGTGTTCAATTAGGCCTCACAAAAAAGGAAGAGCATCATCCAAAACTAACAGGACCCATCTTTCCATGAATGCATCCATCTTTCCCTTTCTACGCCCCCCCCACACCCCCTTCTTTTTATACCGCTGACAAATAATGCTAACGTTAATTATGGAGGGAAAAAAGAGGATACTCTGAAATTTCCAGGTGCTGCTTGCGTGCGGCTGTGATGCAGGCCTCTCCATTATGCCAGCCAGCGCGTTGCCAGCCGAGCTCACCGCACCGTGGGGTCCGCCTCGCCACCGGGGCCTCCGAACGCCGGCCCTCCGCTGCCTGATGGAAAAATCGAGAGCAGTTCAGCCTAATTTGTCTCTAATTGGAAGACAGGAACCACACCTGCTGGGGGCAGCCAGGGGGATATAGGCTGAGCTATCGGAACGTAGCCCTGGGTTCCACCCATCTATCCATCCATCATCAGCCGCTTTATCCTGGTCTGGACCGCGGTGGTGCGTATATAGAAATATACATTCAGCATTTCAGCGCTGTATAGTATAGTATAGTCTAGTATAGTATAGTTCAGTATATCCAGCACGTTGCAGTTTATGGACTGCTGCTGGAGTTCTAGCCATATTGTTTCACATTTTTGACAGTTCCCCATTACCTTACAAAGAAATACTTTAGACGTCTCAAAATCAAAGGCTTTTTTGGCTTTTCAATAACAAAGAGAATATATCACATAAAAAATGAATCATGGGATTTCAGTGTATTGGCATTGTTGTGTTATCTGTATTCATCGGGTTACACTGCATTCATTATTCATTATACAATATTTTTTCCTGCTGGAAGACGGAGGTTGAGAAGTTAATGCGCATTTTCTCCCTTCCGGACATATAAAGCCTGCACTTTAGGCGACTCTAAGGCAGCAATTTAAAGTATAATATCGAAAGCAGGACTTATACATATCTGTGCTATAATGCCGATTTGAATCATGTGCTCTGATTCGCTGCCAATGCGTTTTTTTGGCTGAATTTATTACATTCAAGGGGCTTCGGCAATGAAACTCTCTGAATGTCTAGTGATGTATTGCGGCATTATTCTTTATCCGCAGAAATTGCTATTTTACATGTATTACATATGCAGTGTGTTTATATTCCTCCCCAAACAGTTTAATTGCCCTTTTTCAGCTGACTGCTTCAGTATCTTATTCGCCGACGCCCATTTCAATGAATAAGCATTCAGTCCTCACAATAGGCTTTCTGCCGCACGTATCCTCTTCTGCTGCAGACACAAAGCAGATATGTGAGGACAGGCCTTCAGCATCTCGCAGAGAGGAAACCTTCACCTTTATTTCCTGCTGTTTTTTATTTATCGGGACCCCCAGGGGGCATCAGCATAGGTCAGCATTTAATTGAGGCGACATGTGCCGCAGTGATTAATGTTTTGACATTATAACCAATATGTTAGTTATGAATCAAATACCTGCAGGTGCTTCGCGGCGTTACGAACCGAAAGCCGGTTTTAATGTCCGACGATATGGTCACGCTGCGCCTCGGGAGGGTCGGGGCTGTCCAGGGGGTCAGAGGTGGGTCCTCTGCCAGCGTCTCAGCGAGGAGTTTGCAAGAGCCTGGCGGAAGGTGCTCTCAGGTACATCGGCTTTAAATATGAGCTGCTTTCTTATATTATGCTGAAAAATGTGCTTTTTTGGATATTAACGATTTTTCCGTTTTTTCCCCCCTATTTTTGCCACTGTCCGTGAAATCTGAAGTTCCTAAAGTCGAGGTCTGGATGAATCGAGGATGGACTGTTTTGCATAAATGGAGCTTGAAAACTGCGCATGAGCAACGTAATGCAAAATAGATCAGTTATACCCTTAATGATGCAGAAAACAGTCTATTTATTAGTAAGGAATATAAAATTCCCAAAAAGTTTTGAAATATCGAACCTTTTTTTTTAAATACAGTAAAGGACGAAAATAAAAGAGCGCTATCGCGTAACAGTGCTATAGGAGGTAGCAATGATCAAATTATTACTGTATCGATACTTCAGATATGCTGAAACAGGGCATAAATATTCACACGAATTCGGTTTTGCTCCGTGTTATGCGGCCAGACTTTCGGACACACAGTGGATGAAGTAATGGACTCAGCTCAGCGCAGCAGATTGCCGCCGTAGCGGAACAAAGGCCTCAGCGATCGCTTCTGCCTGGTATCTCACCGGGATCGCGCATGATGTCAGTCATCTCGGCGTGGAGAGAAACCAGCAGACAGTATAGCGTTTCAATTATTCACCCCCCGGAATCAGCGGTTTCTGTGAAGTCGGTGTAAACCAGGCCGACGGCACTGGCTTCCCCTCGCAGCTGAAGTCACTCTTGTTGCATCGAGTTACATGACTCACACGTGCAAACTGGCGCATGACTTGAGGTGTCTGTTTACTGTTAGGTGTCTTCTATTAATCTGTATTCTGAAGACTTACAGTCCAGGGATGATAAACAGTGACTTCATCTGATCCTGCATCAAGCCTGGGACAGAACATATCAAAAAGTGAATTTAGAGAGGATTTTAATTGTTTAAAATTCTCTGGCCGCAAAAGCGCTCATCTTCCACGCCTTAGAGGAACAGCAACTGGTGCAGCTCAGCATCTCAGGCTGGTCGTCCTTGTCCATCTGTTATTCCCCGTGATGCACTTAGAAGCACAACACTGTCCTGCCAGAACCAGAGCTCCATCATCAGGATTTGACCCTAGTTTAGCCCCCCCCCCCCCCCCCCCCCCCCCCCCCCCCCCCCCCCCCCGCCGCCCCC
>UFQX01000367.1:1091081-1170356 GCA_900497675.1 Arapaima gigas | reverse complement strand
GGGGGGGGGGGGGGGGGGGGGGGGGGGGGGGGCAAAAAACAACAAAACTACATGCAGTTTGAACGATCCTTTAAAAACTGTGCCTGTGTAATTTTGATGAAACTGTTTTTACACCATCTGCATGACGCTCTTTGTCCAAGCAAATCTATTTGCCGGCTGCCAGGAAAGACTATTGCCCAAATCAACAGCTCCCTGTTTACATGGTATAATTATGATTGGAGAGCTCATAACTCATAATGCACACGCAGAACTAAAACATTATATGTAAACCCCCCATATCCGCAACACGCGAAAAGTGTTAAGGTACGTGTTTCCCGGCTGCCAGGAGACGACCTGCCTTCCACCGTCTCCAGAGACCAGAAATATGAAGAAAAATGTCTTACTAAGCATTTCTTATTAAAAAAATATTAAGCGTACAGCACCGTAATAAAGGCTTATTACAATGCCGAAGTCTTAATTTTTCTTAATATTACACATGTAATATGTCTGCTGTTGTTTGTAGCTTTTATGAATTCTCACGTGACACGTTCTGGAAATTTCCCCGGCCCGCGTTTTATAGTCGCGTTTAAGGAGGCGCCGCGCGGATCTCGCCAAGCTCGCCGTGGAGGTCAGAGAGGAGAACGGGGGGCTTGCGTGCACGGTCGGCCAGGGCGGGGGGTGGCTGCCAACGGAGGAGGAGGCGGTTAGCAGTGGGAGGAGGGAGCCGGTCAGGTGTAGCGCCACCAGTGATCATTAGGGTTACAGATGCTCAGGCCAGATTGTGGGCTGCCTGCACCAGGCGGGACGTCTCACCCGGGGAAAAGAGCAAGCATCTGCCTGTCCTTCCCTGTAGACACGAACCTCCCACCAGCCTGTCCAACTCAACCCAACTGGTAACAAGGTCACCTCTCTCTCCCTGCGCAGCCTCATTAACTGCTGCCTCTCTAGTCAGTGTAAATCACAGGTCAAGGGGAGCAACCGCAGCACTGCCGGGGGCGGGCGGTGTTGTGCGTGTTGCGTGTGTATGAGGGTTCGGGGCCCCATGCCTTCACACAGCCACTTTTAGAGGCGATCCTCGCGAAAGAGTGTGATTGCGGCCGTGCGTCTCCTCGCCGGGGTTAGTCATCGCTGCCATTTCCCTCCGTCTAGATGAACTGCTTTATTTGATCTTGTTTTCATTAATGAGCGCTTTCATCGCCGGTAAGATTAATTGGGTGCCGGGGCGCGAAAGCGTTTTGCGCGACTATGTTACCCCATCCGTTTATTTAACATTTCAGCTCTGCCGTGCCGGCGCTATGAGAAATGCTGTAATTGGCGTAACCTCACCCACGAGCCTTTGCATGCGTTCTGCATAATTTATCTGTTTATGAGACGTGCAGGTTTTTTTTTTTTTTGACAAATTTTAGGTGTGGTTTCGATATGAGTCTTTCTGGGCGAGGTTACAAATCCCAAACAGTCTGCTGCCTGTAAAAGACGGGTTTCTCAAAGACGTTCGGCTTTCCTCTCCTTCTCTCTTGCTTTCCTTGCTTGCGGGAATCTGGCATGGAAAGACCTTCAACGCACTTGATTTAGTTAAAAATTAGATGAAAAAACCCCAAAACAAAACAATTATTAGCTATTGACTCCAAAGAAGGTTGAGGCAGTTGGTGGTATAGTAGTTAGAACTGCTGTCGTCTAAAGGTGTGAGGTTCTCTCTGCTCCTACTGTTGTGAGATACTTACCTAGAAAAATAAAGTAAAAACTCATCTGCTGTACAGATGGGTAAATCATTGTAAGGAGCTTAGCTTGTAAACTTAAAACTGTCAGCCAGTTTGGAGAAAACTGTGAGCTAAAGCTTGATAATTAAAAAAGCTGAACAAAACACTCTTCTTGTTGTGGATTCTCCAAAGGGCCATGAAAGCAAACCATGAAGAAGAATCCCATTACGACATGTCATTATTTACATTTTGTTTCTCACCGTTCTGCTCTTTCGTACAGATGGGTGTTTTACTTTTGCAGTGTTTGGGTTCTTAACCACGTCGTTCTTTCCTCCCGCCTCCACGTTCACTCAGAAGTGCAAGTCATGACTCACCTGGAGCCGCGGGCAGGTGCGCAGCAGGGTCGGCCGACCAGAAAGGAAACAAACCGTGTTCATACTGTCATGTCTGCAGCTTTAACTCTCCGTGAGCTGCAGGAGAAAAGGTCTGATTTTCGCGTTGGGAGATCAGCCTACCTGCCTGTCGTCCTGCGAAAACAGTCGCTTCTGAGTGTTAAGGCACCGCGGCAAACTCACGTCGCGAGACGCTTCCGTCTCCAGAACGAGAAAGCGGGACACGGGACAAAATCTAGAGCCGGCTAAGGAGATCACAGTCAGAAACGTAATTCATCACGACAGCTTCAGCTGTATGTGGCTAAATTAGCTTAGCCAAGAGCAAACAGCAAGGATGAAACAGGTGTTAGGCCGACTTTCTGCCTCACAGGAGAAAATATCGCTTTCTGTCAAGGGCACTGCACCTGGGCCATTGTTTCAAACAAATGGCTTTTAAGTGCAAATTTCTGCTGGCTTTAAAGGGGGGGGGGGGCAGGTGAGACCCCCCCCCACACCCACACCCACACACACACACATTACACACACACTCTTCCCCCCAACCACCTCGGACTTATTTACTCGCTGAAGCTAACACACTCGACGCAGCGGCCCCCACAAAGGACGGACATTAATGACAACCTGGATGTTTCATTTAAAGAAATAAGGTGGAACGAGGCCTCGCGCCTTTGTTCTGTTCGCTCGAGGCACTTTTCAGTCGCGCAAACACACCGCGCAGCCTTGTGAATTCTGCTTGTAACAAAGCCGCTAAAGCGCCGCTGCCTTTTGCTGAAGGTCAAGGAGAAGCTTGATTTCTAAATAGGGTTCGCCGAGTTATGAGGGAACCTTGCAGCCCAACAATATGGTGCAGAAGAAACTGCGAAGAATAGAGCTTTTCTGTACTGTTTTTTTCCTTTTTTCTATAATTTAAGAATGCCTGCAGGATTTGAGTGAAAACTAGGATTTATCCATCTGCGCCTGTCAAAAACAACTCTGCCACCTTTCCAGATTCTATATTTATATGTATTTTTAAAGCCGTGTTTTCTGTCGGTGGACTGCGTGAATTAGCTGTGTCCGGACTTGGACGAGGGAATCCTAGCGAAATGACAAGTATCTGCTGCAGGTGATGGCAACGGCGTACTGTGGAGACAATCCTATTACTTTTTAATGCGTGTTGCTGCTGCGTTGCGTCATGCGCTGCTTTCGGGGTCCTGCTGCTCTGTCCCGCCAAAGAAGCGCCCGCTGCGGCCCGCTCGCTCTTCCTCCTCCGACTCCTCAGCGCGGCATCTTCGCCGCCTCCGAAGGCCTTTCACGGCTTTTGCATCACGCGAAAACTTTGTGATTTGCACGCCTCCGTCGCAAACTTTGCACTCGGCTCCCGATCATCTCCTCGCGTGTTCTGACTGCCGCCGAACCTCGGAAAAGGTAGCAGAGGTACACGACAATTGACGTGGCGCGTTCTTCTGAGATTCTGAACGGATTTCAAAATCCGTTCCAAATTTTTTTGAAGAAACGGCCTTTTTTTGTGGGAATGTGATTCTGAGGAATTGCTTTTTTTTTAATAATCGCCAGAACTGAATTGAATCACAACGATGCAGCGCCCATATATAGAAAAAAATGTAAAAACACAGAGACATAGGGGGGATAGGGTCGGGACCCCTGCAGCCCACACCTGGATCAATAGATTAAAAAAAATGAGTGAAACACGCAGATTTACAGCAGGTCCACTCAGCAGAAGTTAAAAGGTTACTACATTTGCCAGGGATGTTCCCGAAAAAGGACACCCGATCTCCAAAATGGGTCCACATTACTCTAAATTACGTTTCTAACCCACTTTTGTATTATTACATCTTCTGCCCTTTAATGTCGAATAACGCTCATCGCGCCACAACATCTGAAGCCAAATGATGGCTGTGGGGGAAGTGGATGGTGAAAAGCGCTGCTGAATATTTCATGCATTCCAGCGGCAAACAGGAGCAGGAGAGACGCGCAGGAGCAGGAAAAGGCGAGAGGTTAATGAACTGTGCAGCGGTGCCACTGGAAACAGGTTTCTGCTCGCCAGGCGACGCTCGACCCGCCTCCGTAATGGATGGCGCCTAAGTGGTGTGTCCTCGCTGCTATAAAGCGCGATTGTTTTTGACGGAACCGCAGAGCGCTGGTCGAAGTCTCCCCGTGGCACGGCGCTCCATCAGGCGTTGGAACAACACTGTCAGCACTGAAGTTTTGCTCGTGTTAACTAAACTAGAAGGAAACACCACGACAAAGTAGCACAGAACTCACTGTTAGAGCTGAATATGAGCAGGAAAACATGACAAAATGCTGCAGGTTGCCCACCTCACGGTGTCCTTTTCCGAAACTAGCATAAGTCCGTATTGCTCACTGGAAATAAACTCCCACCCTGAAGCATTACTCACAACTATTTATGTGACAGATTTCTCTAAGCAAACTTTTGTGTGCGTCTTCTTTTGTAAGTAGCTCAACTACTTACTACGATTCACTCATTTAAACAGCGGGGTAGTTTTTGCTACATTCACACAGGGTGAAACCTTGGTATCATGGCATGGATTCAAACCAAGTTCTTCTGACTAACTGTTAGCCCAGACGTTGTCAGTTCCTGCATGACCAGGTTAAACATACGGCTTTGAGAGGTTCTTCCATTGTGAGCGAAGCTACAAAGTTACATGAAATGAAAACCTTTCATTCAAATGTACTTTTTTCAAAACAAATATTTATACACGTGCAATAGAGAGTTTTCTTCAGCATGATGGCATCCCCTGTTTCTAGCATTCGGTGTGTCTGGTGAGAACAGCAGCACAGGGCCTTATTTTTAAGCAAGGTTCAAGAAGACATTGGGGGGGGGGGAGTTGTAAGGTGTCAGTAGGTAGTTTGGTGGCTGGTGCTTCTGCTTTACACTGAAGGGCTGTAGNGGGGGGGGGGGGGGGGGGGGGGGGGGGGGGGGAGTTGTAAGGTGTCAGTAGGTAGTTTGGTGGCTGGTGCTTCTGCTTTACACTGAAGGGCTGTAGGTTCAAATCCCCCCTCTTGCTGTACTGATCCATTTGCGCTTATGACCTAACATTTTCCTCCCAATTGAGTTTTCACCCTGAATTGTTAATGTCAGATAAATAAATGAATAAATAAACAAATAATTAACAGAGTATTTGAAAAAAAGCCTGAGGTTTTACCCATTTGTCTTATTGACTGAACACAGCGGTTCATGTGTGCTGTTTAATGCTCACCTTCAAGACAGGTGTCAGCAACGGTGGGGGCCACTGTACCTGTCTCTACACCGCGGTTCTGCTCTGATCACACAGGTTCAACTGCTACCCAGTCATGTGGGGGGTGAAGGAAGGTTCACACAGCCCCCACGTGGGTTAGTGGCGCATGCAAATCAACGAAGCAGAAGAAGGAGAAGCAGGGGGAGAAGAAAACGAGCTCTTTCCTTGGCCCATGAGAAGCAGTGTCACAAAAAGGTGCGAGCGCTGCAGCACCTGCAGCAGCCGCAGCAGACACGCCCACGTGGCAGCCGCACCGACACCTGCGCCTCGGGCCGTGCGGTCGGCGCCCCCGGTACAGCTGCGTTGCTTGCACGTGCCGCCTTGAAGCATGACTCACCTATGGCTTTCCTTCTTGCTGCCGTCTCGCTTCTGCGGCCACGAGAAACACAAATAGCACGGCGAGTTTTGCGGTTTAACACTCGTGGAAAGGATGACACGTGGATGCGTGACTTTTTCATCCCAGGGAAGACAGACAAACACAGAGCAGCTCTGGAGCAGTTTCTTGAAATGAGCTGGCAGCACAGTGCTGACAGACACACACTTGTTTATGAAAACTAACAGTTTACCATAGATGACAGTCGCAAGTTTGCAGTCTGAGCCACAGAAAGGTGTGGAGTTTTGCACAGGTGCTGTTGCACCAGCAGTGCAGTTAACCCTAATTTAAGTAGCGGACGTTTTCCGTCGCCACCGATGTGTCGGGATTTTTGCGTGTTCATCCGCTGTCTGGCACCAAGGTAAGGAGATTGGGGTGGGGGGCAAGATTTGAAAAACACGCTCGGTGCATTAGGTGAATTTACAAATACTGAGCAGACACCTCGAGCTTATTTTCAGATCATGACAGTGAACCTTAGAGGTGTGATGTTGTGATACTTCAACACTCCGTACTGTATGATATTAAAATAATTCACTAAGCAGTATTAGGAACCCGTATATCATGATCCCCCCTTAAAAATGCTGGGGTCAGACTCTTATTGGGCTTCTATTAAAGAGAACAAATTGAACGAAATTTATCAAAAACCTCCTCCTAAAATATTATGATGTAATGTAAAAGACCCGCGCTTTGTCACGTCACTTCCTTCCACCTCACGCACAGGGTTCTGGGTAAGGAAAGAGAAACAAGATTTCGACGGGTTTCTCTTCAGTGCTGCCTAGTGCCACGAAAACCACACCTGGGGAACTTAAAATTAGATTATTTTATATGTCAGCACGGTACACGCGTGTGAGATGTGTGAGATATTTGCACACGTGTGAAAAGAGCGTGACATGCAGATTGCTACAATCTGAGCCGTGAAAACCAGAAAGGGCCATCTGACACCTTTTGCCTTCAGAACAGCTTCAGTCTTTTGACTGCTGTGACTTTGGACTCTTTTCCCAGAAGGAAATCCTCCAGTTCGGCGAGAGGTCGACAATGTGCCACTGGGGTGAAGGCGGCGTCCATAAATTCATTTATGCTTCAGGTACTGCGAAAACCTCAGATAAGGCGAGAATAAATATAAAAATACTCAAAAGCACAAACTGTGTTTGTATTAAAGGAAAATTTTAATGCCTGGAATTTAAAAATATATCATCATCAAAACCTGTAATTCATTCCCGATTACCGACTGGGGGTTGATCCCATAGACACGTGCAGCATTTGCCATCCTCTGTGAACAATGTGGAAGGAAGCTGCATTAACACTCGCTTGCGCTTCAGTGCACTTTACTGCCCACTACAGGCTGGGAGCAGAAATGCAGGTGGCTGTTGCTCTATAACAGACCCTGACTGAGCTTAAATAAACTGAAAATGCGGCCCAAGTAAATAAGGAAAAAAGCAGGTATCTTCTGAAATTTGTGACTTGACCATTTGTAACAGTACATTAGAAACCAGTGTGTTCATAAGAGCTGCCATGTGTTGCTGTGTTTACTGGACATATATGTATAACCTGGCAAGGTCTGTCCTGATTTGACACAAACTGCAACACGTTGGGTCTCAGATGCCCCAGAACCCGGACGTTCTCAGCACACTGACACCTTAACTGATTTGCCATCAGTTTTGCTCACCTTTGCAGCTAAAGTTGTTCCCTACCTGCCAGACTGCAACTCAGAACTGGATTTTCGTCTTGAAACAAAGTGAACCACCGAGTAGTTTCAGGGCTGAAGCAGTTTACCACAGATGACATTCAACACCGAGTTTCTCAAAGCTGTTGCCAAATGTCATGGAGCAGCAGCAGCCGCCAGTAGCGGCTGTTACTGGTGACACGCTGAGGAAGACGGATGACTGTGTGCTCTATTGTTCCATCAGCCTAACAGCGAAACTGTGACCGGACCCGAGTCGGGCTTTCAGCTGCATATGGTTCAGACCGCATGCGATCAGAAGATGCACTTATCAGAAACCGTACATTTTTCCAAAACAGTTTCTTGGCCCCTTTTTTTGTAAGGAAACCCAGACCAACAGGGTCAGCTGGGTAGATTGGCAGGTCCACCCAACGGCACCGCATCAGAACCGAAAAAAGCACATCTAAAGAGGACATGCCCCAGAGGATCGCCCGAGTCAGCCAAGCTGCACTCAAGGAGATCCATCCCCGCGTGGTCAAAGTATCGTCAATGTGGAGACCAGCCTGGAACGTGTTGATGGGGAGAGGATCCAAGTCACGCTGTAGGCTAACTAGTTCAACAAGACAAGGCGCAAAGGTTCACTGGTTTGGACAGAAAAACCACAGAACTGGGCAACGGTTCACACACACGCATCTCCCCCCAAGTAAAAGAGCAGAGTATGTTCTACACCAGGAATCCTAATGTTTCTTATCTATGGAAGAACACTCTTGCAGGTTGAACAGATAGAGACAAAACCCAAAACCAAGACAAACATCCTCTGATTCTAAACTGCAACGATATGAGCCACTTACTTTCATTTGCATCACCAGAAAGCAATATTATCTACTGCACCTCCGACAGCCTGTATGCCGTGGTAAGACGAAATTCATCAACTGCACTATTATTTAGCTGAAACTTTTCTCCAAACCAGCTTAGAACATTTCCACACTAAGCAATTGATTATTTACCTGTGAAAAACACATGGGTAGTTTTTACCAGAACAATCCAGGGTAAATACCTTCATCACGGGCACCAGAGACGGAACAGGAACTTGAGCCCTGGTCCCCTGATCGGACTCCTATTGTTAACAACTGCCCCCCCCCAGGTTATTTGTTTATTTGTGTTTGTCTCTGGTCTCCGATGGGGGGCCCGGGCATGAGAGGAGCAGCTGGGTCAGAGAGGGAACAGTTTCAGTCCACGTTGGAAACCCAGGCCTGCGGCGAGCTGTGTGACGCCCAGCAGCGGGGCCTCTGCGTTGTGTCCGAACTTCACGCCACATCCTGCCACCATTTTTTGCCAACGGAGGTGTGTTATGAGCGAACGGGACACGGTTTGTCACAGGACGCTCCGCGCCGGACTGATAAAAAAATCCGAGCGTCTTTTCGAAACCAGGACATCTGGTTACCTTATCGCAGATAAGTGGGGGTTAGCGCCGGCATCTGTTAGAATTAATTCATTTTGCAAACACGGTTACCCTAATCTCTTAAATATGCCTCTGTGCGTCGAACATGTGGATATATATCATGCATTCAAACTTTTCTGACACTCTCGCAGGAGACAGGATTTAGTTTGTCCCTTTTCAGGGGCGAGAGGAGCGCCCGCGCGGGGAAGGCGGCGACGGCCCGCGCTCTCGCCTCAACTGCGCGGCGGAAGCTCCGTGCACCCAACATCCTCCCATGAATATTCATGGTGAAATTTTTCTTTTGTTGCCTGCCTAGTCAGCAGTCAGTAAACACATGGTGAGTGTTGGCTGCGTCTTGCCTAGGTAGAGAGGGCCGTGGACGGAGGCAATGGCAGGCACCGGGACCTGTGAGGCTGACTGACATTTCCATCTGTAGCGAAGGCTGGTAATTATCGGGGAGAAGAGAGCCTGCAGCATCGCGCCATCTGTTCGGGAGAAGGCTCGGTGAGGCGGGCGGGCGGGCGGGCGGGCGAGGGAAGGAGGGAGGGAGGGAGGGAGGGATGGAGGGACGGAGGGAGGGAGGGAGGCACGGGCCGCTCTGCACCGCTGCCTGCTTGCCTGCCTCCTACACGAGGGCTCGCACCTGCTGCCGCCGAGCCACGCCTCGGAGCACAGCCCTGGCGGGAGGCGTCCTCACAGCAGGGGAGCAGAGCGGCGTTGCATGGTGGTGACCCCCCCCCACCCCACGGTGCCTTCTTCCCACAACGCCCCCGCACCCACCCCCAAAATGACGCACCGCGTCATACGCGCTAAAGTTTTCCCACTGCAGGTTCTGCGTAAGCGTGCGCGTGCGATTTCACCGTCTTCCGTTGCTTGTTTTGCTGCGCCTCTCTCTTTGTTTTAAACAGAGCCCATCCGGTGCCGCGGGCTGCAGCATCACCTTCGGCTTACGGGTCAAAATGACCCCCATGGCTCGTGAGCAAGAACCCCGCGCACCTGACTTCTCCTCCAGCAGATGTACGGCCGATTTGGCAGGAGCGGCGCTTACTCATGCGCTGGCCGCACATTCGGGCTGCTCTGCGCGCAGGGGGCCGGCCCGATACCGCACCTGCCAGCTGCGCCGCGTTCTGTTCGGCCCGCTCTGCCAGCGCAAACTTCACGCGGAGACAGAACAGACTGCGGCCGTCGCCAAGCCGAGATCGTGAGAGTTAGACAGCGGAATTCCAGGGCCGCATTTTTAAACTTCCAAAATCCTGCAACTAGTTATTAAATAGGACATGTGTTGCTTTAGTCAGTGGCACTCGCTGCCGGTTGTTAGAATCATTGTGAGTCTCTCCAGTGATGTTTTTAGCACTGGGAGAACTGCTGGGGTTCGTGGCTGTCCTCCTCAAATAGCCCACTAGTCCATATTTATATTTATTCATTTAGGTGACGGTTTTCTCCCAAGTAACGTACAATAATACTGTGTGGTATTTGTACGCAGTTCCAAACTGACGCACTACACCGAACTCCATGCAGTCTATACATTTACTTTACTGTTATTCATAAATACAACATAAACGTCAACATAATCGGTCTGCAAATGGGCCGGGGTCTTAATTTTATGCGCGCATAAGAAGAACTGTTTTGAAAATTCTCATTCCTGCTTGCGAGCGGGAGACTCAATATGTTCCCACAAAAAAAGAGAGAATGTGGTTTCAGACGAGAACTTTCTTTTGCGCGGCAGCTTCGGGGACGCAGTTCCCCACAGCTTAAGCCACAGTTTGGACGCTAAACTGACGTAAGCGGCACATAAATGGAGTTCCTCCTCTGTGCTCATCACAGCCCCCCAAACCCCCAAAACAGGTTCCACGGAGGTGGTCTCGGTCAACGCACAGCTTGGCGGGTCAGCGTTTCATTCATTAAATGACTCGGTTCTGTCCGCTTCTTGCAAACCGCCTGTTCTCCTTCGCCGCATTTCTGTCGATTTCAGCAGACTGACGGAAGAAAAAATATGGCGGGGACCTATGTGACAGTAAAGTGTTTGTCTTTGATCCCGGGTCCCTGCACACATGCACGTCACTATGGATTACACGGTCCAAATATAGGCCTCGTGGTCTCAAAGTTAAACCGACTGTCGGACATTTACCTGAGGTGTATTTGAGGGCACGTCGCCTTTGTCAGAGGTGCGACAGAGGTGCCCGGCCCTCGAAAACAGGCCCGGCATTGTCACCGCAAACACAGCCGGCGTGCGGATATGAAAACATTGCTTAATAAGGCAAAATTGGAATTGTTGCGTTGCTCTGGAGAGGCTTTTCAGACGCTGCCAGCACTTAGGAAAATTTCAGAGCAGACTCGACAGGAACAATCCCCCTGTTCAGAGGCATTAAATCCGCCGCCACGTGCCACCGCGAGCGAGGGCTATTCGGCAGCCCTTAGCGACGGCGCCCCGGGCTGCACGGCGACTCTGCCCCCGTCTCCCGCCTCCCTCTTTTCAAATTGGGCTCCAAATGAAGTACAGCTGCGTGGAACAGGTGCGGCGATCCCTTTAGAAAAAAAACGGGGCAAAAACAAAAACAAAGCAAAATAGGAAATGATGAAATCCATATTCTTCAAATGCTGACAGAATGCCAGTTCTCAATTCTCCGTGTGAGATCATTGAGGAGCTGCCGGTGTCATGGTTCCTTAGAATACTCTCTCTTACACACACACAACTATAAAGACTGACCTGATATCTTGTCCTCCATATGCAGTCCGACTCAGGACCGAAAGCTCAGTATTTCTACAGCCCTAAATTTGCCTGTAGGTTTCTTGAACCAGATAGGGATGCACTCTGATATATTTCTGGCAGAGCTAAAAATCATAAAAAACTAATGAATGTCTTGTTTTATACGCATGTGATGTGCACGTACAGACTTCATAAGAGCAATAATTTAATTTGTGTACGCATGTACTGGTGTTAATAGTTTTGGTCCCCCCGTTATAAGTTATACCCCTGGCAGACTTGCGGTTCCTGGAGCACTAGTTAGAAGAAGACCTCAGACCTGATGAAAACCAGCTATCTGAATTTATCATTCATAATATTTCATGTATTATATTTTAAAATTAAATTAAAAAATTATTTTGGAAGGGGTGGATGAGGAGCGCCGGTCCATAAAAACGAGCCTCGATTCTTTGCATTTGCGCGCGTTCGACTTCTTTTCTATTCTTTTTAGCTGATTTTTTTTTTTTTTGCTCTGTATAAAAATTAAGTCTCCACAGGGGTTAATGATAAAAATTAGCCACAATAATTGGCTAGCCCATTAAAATTTCATTGTGGCACATTCTCAGGATCTGAAACTACCTTCACAAATTATAACATGACAGGAATTATATCAACTGTCTGGGCCACAGGTCTCCAGACAGGAAATTAGTGGCTACTTGGAGATAACAAGTGGAATTTTGTATGTAAATTAACCCCTGTACCATCACTCAAAGACACAGCGCAGCCGCAGGCGTAGTTATTGCTGAGAATTACGGCTCTAAAATAATCTTTTTTTTTTTTTTTAAACATTCCGCTCACTTCCAGCGTGCTCAAACCGTACGGCAGAAAACACGGAGATAACCAGTTATCTGTGCCGTTTTAGATAAGAATGCTGCGGTTCGGCTTAGTCCGGGAAAAGTGGGCCGGCACAGTGACAGACACCTTACTGTCGAACGCGTTTCCTCAGAAGGGTGTACAGCTGCTCCAAGGAGTTCTGGCAGCATTATGTCTGGTTGAATCCACCTTAACATATTGTCACCAGGCATTACGCCCAAATTTAGGAAAAGCATCCCTTCGTTCCGGGCTGTAAGACTATCGATGAGTCCAGCAACAGATCTTTGAACACTGGCTCTCGGTCTTAAAAAAGGTTACGCGTTTTCCAAGGTATGAACACGGACCGCATTTCCCATTTATTTTGTTTTTTTAACTGTGTTTTCTTCACCTGCGTTGTTTCTACAGTTTGTTTGCGGCGGGCTAAACGTTGCTCCGTTTTTTTCCCTCCAAGCTCAGTAAAGTGGCGCTCAAGCAGAGCTGGAGTTCAACTCCCCTCCACAGTGTTTACAGCCGCTTCCGAATGTCGGTCGCGAGCAGAAAGGTGTTACACGTTTCTGGACTTAACTTGTCAACAGTCTGCGCTGAAGTGGTGTATCTGATTTATCACGTTGCGGGGGACATATATCTTTGTGTTTTGGGGAGTAACAGCAACTTCCTAGTTGCGAGCAAACAGAACAAGTTTTCTGGTCCCAGTTGTGTTCATGGACTGAGGGGCACAATGTAGCGTGTTTAAAATTATACTCGCAATGTTACAAACCGATCGGAACCACGAACACTGAGTCACGAGGAGGGATTGTGACAAAGTACAGCAATAAAACAGAGAGAATAACATAAGTGATAACTGCCAACTGTGAGTCGGGGGATTTTCTGAGCCTTTAACTGCATTGTTTGTGTGATGAATCACCATGACAATGTGCAGAGCGGAGAAAGGAGCAGTTTTGGGGCTATAATGGGACAGTTTGGGTTTTTACTGAGGAAACAAAAACACTGCGTGTATAAATAGCCCCATTGTACTCAGATGATTGTCTCACTGACAGTACAGCAGCCTCAAACCTCAGCTCACATCAGCAACCGCCAAAGACATTACAGATACTGTACCCAAGCACTCACACGCTGTCGCGCAACTTGCCATAAAAACCCTCAATTTTACAGATAATAATCTCAAGTTCTTATTACCGGGAAACAACACGGTCTGTCCTGTTGTTGGCAGGTAGCTGCAGAGCACCAAACCTGGTTCCAGCAACTGACGTTCAGCATGTAAATCTCATATCGATCGACCACCTGCGTTTCACTAAGACCGAAAAGGTAAGCTGAGACGTTTGAACAGATATTCTGTGAGGATACAGTATGAAAACAGCAGGTACAACAGTAGTTAGAGCCACTGCACTGGATGCAAAGGCCCTGGGTTTGAAACCCCCGACTGGTAAGTTAGAAACCGTCCTGTTGTACAAACGGGGAACGTAACGGAAACAAGCAGTTGAACACTGAAAGTCGCGTTGGCGGTAAGTGTTAGCAACGAATAAACAGTATGAAACGCACCTTGCGTGGACTGAGTGGTGGACGTGATCGTATCTCGTAAACGTGGGTCGGGGAGAAAAAGGGGAGCTTCTCCGTGGGAGTATCATGTATGTGGTGTTACGCTGGAGGCTGCTTTTCAGTGGAGGATCGGCAATGAAAACCCCGTGTCTCTCGCACTTCCCTCGCTGTGCAGCGCTCAGCTGTGTCATGTGAGAATGTTTGCTGTGGCAGTTGAGGTGAGGCAGAGTAACAGAATCTGTTTTTGATGGAAATCCACCTGACCAGATGGTGAGCATACTTGGACATCAAAGGATATGGCCAAGGGCCAGCTCCGTAAACCACTTAGGTTCAAACTCAATGCCTATTACAGAACTACTCTCAGGAGCATTCCGGGTGCTGCCCAAACTCAGGGCAGCAGGTAGTGTAGTGGTTAAAGACACAGATTTGCAAGCGGAAAGCTGCCAGTTCAAGCACCAAGAGCAGGCCTGCTGTTGAACCCAGGGTGTAGGTTAAAATGACCCGTTACCGGGGTTCGAGTCTGTAAGCGCCGGACAAAAGCGGCAGCTAAACTACTCAAACTCCAAAGGTGAAAATGGATTAGCGTCCGCAAAGGATGCTGGCAAACTTTTGTACCGCGGGGTTACGGCGTAAGATCATAACAGCAACGCACAACTGGTCTCTGAGTACACGTCCAGCTGCTCGCTGCCGGAAAAAGGACGCGCCAGATGTGAACACACATCGTGTCCTGTGGGCTGACATATGTTGAAAACACAGACTGGACAGCGGTCTGAAAAAGTCGCTGGTATGGTTGGTGCCACGCTGTGTTATACCGTACCGTCGACGTTGTTTCATTCGACAAAGAACTAAGAGTAAAGCTACAGAAAACTAGGGGAACTACGTCTTGCTACGGAGGGCGCGAAATGCGACGAAACACATACTGGTTGTGGGCACCCGAAAATGCTAAATAAACACACATAGTAACACATCCCATTAGCTAAAAGATTATTAACACAAAGGGGTATTAACACAGTACACCAGAAGCTTATTAAGCATAATTAAAACAACACATTTACATGTACAGTATGTGGCAAGGGATGATGGGAAGGTTCCCCTCACACCCCCCCCGACTGCAGTATTATGCAGTCCCCCTTGCCCATTGCAAATGCAACCACACTGAGCCGACGTTGATTTTACGGACATTTGGGAGCAGGTTAACTGGCAAAATCTTTTTTAATTACTCAGAATATCTTTTGATGTCAACTACTGAATTATTTTACCGCTCGAGCACAAAGATCCTGAAGGTTCGCACAGGCAGAATGTTTAATGGCCTCAGCTTTTTCGAGACCGCTAAAGTTTGCCTTCAAACTTTCCTTTGAAAATACAATGGAATGTTACCGCGCTAAAATGTAGGTCCTTCAGCTAAAGACCCACTTTCCCAGAATTCCCAAACCGGCCCATGCATCTTCCAAAGCCTGTTTTCCTCCCATTGATGTTCTCGCACGCTTCGGATGCCCCTGCGCTCGGCTACAAGATGTACTGGGCCGCATTCCCTTTAAACACGGTGCCAAAGGCGGCGGACCCAGGTGTACGGCGCTGGTACGAGCGCCGCTAACAAGGCTGCTTATTGGGATCACAGGACATGCTGTTCGTCGCTCCGGAGTCCCAGTCTCCCGCGGAAGCTGGCCTGAGCTGGAGGCACGAACCCCCCTGCTGATCCCGCTAACCTCTGATCGGCGGCCCCCGCTCGCAAACTTGGCTGGCGTGCCTCCCCTCCGCCGCGCCTCTCCTTTGATATGCACAGCTCCATGAAGAATTGGGAAGGAGGACAGAAAAATCAAAGGGGCTCTGATAGGACAGAAAACACAAGTTAAAAAAATCGCCAAGTGAGAATTAGAGTGAATAGAACTTGTGTGCAGTAGGTACCGGGCTGGAGAAAGACCCAGAATACGCTTAGCCAAGATGGCAGTTCATATATACGTCCGGCTGGATTTTTTTGATCATTTTGTAGAAAACTCCACGAAACTCGAGCAACTAAAGAAAAATATGTGTTCGAATATATACGTGTTATAGTACGTACCAGTACAAACAGTCTTCACCGAGCCCTCAAAAATCAAAGATGTACGTTCCGTTAATTTTATTTCTAAACCTTTCTATGGATTCGTAAACCTTAGAGATGACAGAAATTTATGTTAAAATATCACCCATTAAATTCGTGCTACTCACAAATGGCTTTCCAATATGGTGTGGCTGTGTACCTGCACTCAGTCAGCTCTTCTTCTACACTCTACGCTTAACATGGATTCACCAGCAAAACACACGCACGTGTGACACTCAGTGTTTATGTACGAATTCAACTTTGTATGCAAAAAAACAGACCGGTAAAGACAAAAGAAAACAGCGGCAGCAGTGGAAACGAATTCACGGCCGCGTAACAGGCAAAGGTCGTCGTGATGGTCCACACGTGACAGGAGAAACTAGCAAACAGGGGCTAATGGAGGCTGAGAACTCCATGCAGCACGAGCCAAACTGCAGCGACAAAGAAAAGTGCCCAGTGGCTCTGCCCTGCTGCCAGTAGGTGCTCAGAATCCAAATTTGGTCCTCATAAACACAAACATATTTTTTGAATCGGAGGGGAGATGTTAAATAAAACGGTCTGTAACCCCGAGTTCTTGGAAAAGCAAACGTTGGCATTTTGAGGGACGACTGTATATCTTGTCAACAAATGTGTTATAACTCGAACGAAAAATTGTGGTATCCCGGGTCAAACATTAAAAACCGGTTGCAAATATGTCGTCTGCCTTTGGAAGCCATGTGGCTCCCGTGTCCACAGCAGATAACCTTTATCTCCACCGGACAAAGGCATGCAGCGGCACCGGTCCTTGCATGGCAAATGAAGGAACCGGAGGCCCGGCGGTGCCCGGACGCAGTGCGGCGGTGGCAGTCGGTGACTTCGTCCAGGTGGCCTGGGGCTCAGCGAGAGGCGCGCAGCTGCCGGCCTTCTCCGCACGTCAGTTGGAGAGCGGGGGTGGCGAAGCGAACATGTACTCCCAGCAAACAAGGACATACAGAAATATATGTATAATGCATAGAGGTGTGCGGCAGCTCGGTGAGGGTTGTGAGGGGTGTATCGCTTGTGTCGAGAGTATATCAATGCCTACGCGAGGGCAAAGGGCAAGCGGCTTTTTAACCCCAGCTAGGAACGGCACTTTCCCCGCTTAAAGAGCAGATGCTCTTCAGCACCGGGCAGCTTGCTCAGTTCCTCCAGACACATGGGCCTTAATGAAAAGGCATTCTTCATCGCCCCGTACCCCCAACACCTCTCTCCGCAGGAGCCAAACGATTAGCACAGAAAAGTGACCTCTGGGCGACTTTGTCCGAGGCTTTAAGTTTCGACTTGTCTTTGCCTCGCAAGCGTGGTAACTGTGGACATTGATCAAGTGCCAGCGCTCGTCTCTGATTTCCAAAACGTAGGACACACACACACACACACACGCACGCACGCACGCACACACACCTTCAACTGGAGGGGTAAAATGAGAATCGGGGCAAAAAAGAGAGAGGAGAGAGAGAGATAGAAAAAAACAAGCTGGCATTCAAATGAAGCGATGTTTTCAAACCGAGGTAATTTACATTTCCGCCTCGGGCCGTTCTTTTTAAAAATCCTTCTGCGGAGGTCAAAGGCATGAGGCACTCAAAGGCCAGGCAGTGTCTAACTGTGTTCATTTCACTTATGAAAACTGCATGTAGTGGGGTCGGAGGTCAGCCGGGCCAGATTTCGTTTTCTTGTACAGCACATGGCGACCTGTAGATGTCGGAGAATGAGCTGCGTTCCGCGATCAGCCCCGACAGCTCGGGATGTAATTGGCCCCGCTAAGGTGATTCCGTAATTGGATGAGTGGCATATTCCTTGGGAAATTCTGACACCGGAGTTGGAAAAGGATTCGCGCTGAACGCCGCCAGGAGGCTAACCTTGGGCCGCGCCAAACGCAGGGCATTTCACTGCTTCCCCGCGGACGTAGCTCGCTAGCTAAATGGAGGGAAAACCACGACTCGCGCTGGTTTCCGGGGAAGCTTTCTACGTTTGGGTATTTCGGAAGCCGAAGCCGAATCGCAGATTTCGGTGCGTGTCGAACGGACGGTAAGCGACGCTTGTTTGAAGGATGACATTTGGATATCGAGTGGCACTGCCGTGACGCGTCTTGGTCCCCCAGCAGCAAGGCTTGATTTTGCTGGTGTGCAGAGCGGTGCTCACACCAACTGTCACCGCTTTGAACATGTTACCAGAAATGTGACTGTGCCACACCTAAACACACCATGCCGCCCTCCAACCAATCGTCTAGGCCCCTTTTTTGCTGTTTCAAAGAAGCTGTGGCAGCACTGGAGCCCCCACCCCCTCAAAGACACACACACACGCACACACACACACACACGCACACACACACACACACGCACACACACACACACACACACACACACAGATGGTTATTATGGAGATGCACATAAATTGATTATGTTTGAAATTAACTGTTGCTGTCAAAGGCAGCCGCCAACCTGTCCCTATGTGTCCCTCTGCCCGCTGATGCATAGGATCCAGCAGATGAACCAGATGTTGCACCACACACTTCATTTTAAGGTCATCAAAAAAAAAAACCAGCAGTAAAAGGTCTCCTCTTCTGCTTCTTTCTCTTCGGGTCTCCGTACTCTTGGTTCTGCTGGGTTCTGCAGGAGGCAGCTGGTCCCGGGCTGTGGAAGACGCCCCAGTTGAGAAACTTTTCCACACTGTCAACTGCTGCGACATCCCGCCTCGTTTCGCAGCCGATAACCAAGAAAGGCACAACTTAGAGATCGACAGCGGAAATTATATTTGAGGTTCCGCCTCAGTGGCCAGTGTCCTGTTACAGGGCCTTTGATAAGTTAGGAAACAGGTTTGTATTTATAAATGTTTATGACCTATAATTTGGCGTTTCAGTTGGTCGTAACATGGGTTAAATCCATCAACTAAATTGTTTCTTGGACAATTGTGTCTGAAAAATGAAAATAGCTCGCAGCCAGTTGTGGAGTCATGCAAACTGCATTCTGGGATGTTCTAAATACGTTAACCTGTTTGTCTTCTTATTTTGTTATTCTGCAAGTAAAGAATTTCCATTCCAGCCCTTTAAATTCAACATCCTGCACATACTGCTATACGCAAGCTCTTGTTACATCTGTCAAAGGTTCACGGGAGCAAATTAAAACAAATACACGTATACATGTGTTAGAATATATGGTTTTCTCAGATATGTGCAGTTTGGGATTTTGCAGGTTTTTTAATGTCCTGTTCAGATCAGATTAGATCAGGTCAGATCACAATAATGCAAATATTGCATTAATATTGAATACGGTCAATGGAGTCACCATTAAGAAGTCATAACCACTCCAGACAATCCCTTTAGACACTAAATGTTATTATTCCTTGGCCACTCAAAAAGGCATTTTTTTTAACCCGGGAAAACAGTGGTGTCGTGTTTAAATCTTCCTCACCTACACTCTCCACCAAGCCGCTGGGAAGTGAAAGAAGGCCTTCGCCGTGCCGGGTAGGTGTGTTTTAGTGGGAAACGCTCTGAAAACTCTCCCTTAACAGCGGCGGATCCAAACCTTTCCAAACACGATGTCCCTGCGCGGGTGATGAGCGGCTGCTCCTTGACTCCCATCGAGGGGCGCAAACGCGGGAAAAACGCTCGGTCAGCATTAAATCGAGCCGCAACATTATTATTGCAAGACCAACCTTGACTATGTTCCAGTGGTAAATGGTTTCTTTATGCATGATGTGACATCACCGCAGAGGCCCCCTGCAGAGGTTCCCGAAAAAAAAACTCCCACCAGGAAAGCTCAGAAGAACGCCAATGCTCGGGAGGGTCTGATATAAAATATTTAGATCTGAACCATGTATGAAGCAGCCAGGAAGCCAGCAACTGGCAGACAGCTAAGTGACCTAAAACAAGCGCTGGAAACTAGTGGCCTGTTTCTAGTTCAACTAACAGCCGAGGGGAGTCAATCTATGCGCGTTTGTTTGAAATTCCTCGTCTCGAAGCCCGCTTTTTGACTGCAACCTGAAATTTGCTCACGCGTTCCAGTCGGCACCCACGCGTCAGAGCCAAGATAGACGTCGGGCCCAGATCGGGCCATGAATATGAAACAGCGGGCGGCGAGGCAGCGAGCTCTGTGACGAGATGCCGCGCGCAACACGTCCACAGATCTGCTCCCAGGTGCCGCTCGCACCCCAGATGCAGCAGAACCGGAGAGATCCGCAGGCCAAGAGCAGCTTTCACATGCGGTCAGAGCAGCAGGTAGCAGAGCGGTTCCTAAAAGGCTGCCAGCTTGAGTCTCGGGAGCAGCTGTGTTGTTGTACCTTTGAACAGACACTTCAACCCTGGGCTTAAAGTGGGGAAAAAGTAAATACCGGAACCCCCCTTACTGGCCAAGATACTAGAAAATGTTTCTAATGATCACAGTATATGTTTCCTTCGTGAACATGGTACAAGATTTAAATGAACAAGAGGAGAGGAGTGTGTGAGCTGAGCTGCAGCGTAACTTAGTGCACCCTGGGTACTGAAATGCAGCACTGAGGCCTGTTATGAACAATAACCGTGTAGTACAGCTGTGTTCTGCTGACAGGACAGCTCAGGTGCAGAATCTGGTCAGTGGGGGGGGGGCAGAAAGCAGCACCGCGAGTCTATGAGAAGAGAAGGAATAAAAAATTGCAAAGCTAAACGTAAAAGTGCCGGTAGCTACTGCGGACCACCGGGTACCGATGCACTTTAACCAAACCTACTGTGAAAACGGGAGCAGCTGTGTGAGTCACCGCAGTAAAGTACTCAAGTGAAAGCAAAAATACAGACGATTTGGGTTCGTGTGAGTGAAGGTCCCACGGTGGCAAGTGGGATGGACTTGTATCCCAAAGTTTGCCGGGACAAAAATCATTTCCAGCTATTGCTACAGTAAAATACCCAGCTGCAGAAACTGTTCACATGCTAAGTGGTGGAAGCTGGGGCTGAAGAGGCCAGAACCTGAACTCCAGTTGCAGACACAGTTTCACAAGACACCGGTAGTGATGCGTCGCATTAAAGGCTAACAGATGTTTCAGCCTTTGTACCGTTGAATAACCGAAGATACTCTTATCATAAATAGCGCGCTGCCATGTGCGGAAATCAAATCTGCGACGGAACGTTTCTGTGCGAGAGCAAAAGAAGAAAGAAGCCAGAGTAAACATTGTCTCGATGAACTACAAGTGCCAAGGCGGCAAAAACAAACCAGGCGTGGGTGTGCGTTGCTGTTCTTATTGAGGTTATCAGACAAAAAAATCAGGAGCCCACATCCTTTTACTTGATTTTTCTTTTTCTATAAAAGTGAAATTCTCCTGTCTGCAGACTGAAGCAGAAACGTTTTACTGCAAGTCCTGATAGACTGCAGCGCTCTTGTTTATGAGCATTTACTTCAGACCAGGCCAAGCGGTTGCCGCTTGACCCCAACCTCCCACTAAATTTACACTTTACTTCTGTGTTATTCAGCATTCGCTAGAACCTGATCTTTTTTTGAAGAGCACAGTAATACCTCGATTAGCAAAAAACTCCGACGGAGCTGCGTTAGACCACTTTAACCCTTTGAATAATTTACCAAAATAATTTGGCATATTAAAAAAATCAACACAAATGTTATATTTTATATCCATATCCTGTCTTAATTTGTGGCTGTTAAGCTTATATAAGTATATAATTATATAAGTATATATAAAAGTAATATATAATATATATATAAGTATATATTATATAATTATAACATATAATTTTATGTTCTGTTTATATTTATATTATATTTATGCAATACACGCATTCTTTGGGGTAGAAGTCTTTGACATGAATTTTCTCATTTCCACATTGAAATTATTTAATATCTTTTACTGAGTTGCGACCAAATATGACGCAGATCGTTTTTTTCTTGACAAGGGACAAGATCCAAGAGGGCAGTTTTCAAAGTTTGACCATAATGATAGTTACGTCTCCCCCGATTTCCAGGAACATATTAAACCTGTATACTGTCTTACTATAAAGTAAGGCTTAAAAATAACCTTTTTATAGCTCGGTCTCATTACTACTATCACTGTCTAGTAGAGGGATTACGGTATATTTCTCTGGTCATAGTATTTCATAGTGTGAAATCCAAAGTGACAGATACGGTGAGTTCAGTGTTTGGCTTGAGTTTGACAACTTTACGTATAAAAATGGACAAGAGGTGTACAGAAAAATCACAGAGGATTAAAAAGTGTTG
Source organism: Arapaima gigas (assembly GCA_900497675.1). Classification (NCBI taxonomy): domain Eukaryota; kingdom Metazoa; phylum Chordata; class Actinopteri; order Osteoglossiformes; family Osteoglossidae; genus Arapaima; species Arapaima gigas. Next base: position 1,148,185 of record UFQX01000367.1, on the reverse strand, counting down.
ACTGTTCAGCGGCTGTACAGATGCTGATCACGGATATTGTTTGAAAGCTGACTGAGGGAATAAAGCGGCACGAAGACACAAAAGAGCTAATAAAAGGAGAGGATTCATTCAGAAATGAGAATTAAACTAATTCACGCGCTGGATGGAAAGCGCTTTTTATCTCGACTTACACAGAACTCCTTAAGATTACCTTGGAGTGTCTGTTTGGATGCGTGAAGGCGGAAACAATGACCCCCACGTTAGACGCGCTGGAGACGTGTTGTTATTTGTGACACACCTCCGCAGCGCACAGGAACCGGTGTTGCTCTGTATCAAACCCAAACACCTTGGCAGGTGTGTGTGTGTGTTTGGGGGGGGGGGCTGAAGGGACAGAAATAAAATGGAATTAAATTTTCCACTTGAAAACGGGAAGGATGCCTCCATGGCAGTGTAGTGTCTGGTTTCTATTGTCCTCCGTCGAGCAGCAGGGAACAATGCTATCGGAAGGTGCCGGCGGCGAGGGCCCGTCCACCCGCATTGTGCTCCTGTCGTGGGTGACTCCTCCAGGGACCCCCGGCTGACACCTGTGTTCCTCCACTCAGCGGGGACAGGGTCTAGAGGCCCTCAGGTGGAAGCCAGTGGCTTGCAGGCACCGCCGCAGCAGGAGGCCTCGGAATGGGGGGCTGAGGGGTCGAGGGCCGCGGGGGGGGGACTGGGCAAGGCCCCCACCCACCCCTCCATCTGTTCGATTCACTAGCCGACACAAAGAATCCCTTTAAAATCTCCGCCTGTCTCACATACGCACACACACACACACACACACACACACACACACACACTCAAAGAGACAAGCTGAGCAGCAGAAGAACTGTCTGTGTTTTGTGCCTCATTCCGGACATTTCCGGCACTGAAAATCCAGGTTTTCACCATAGAAGCAACCAAATTTATCTGCTCTTCCACATGCAGATCAAAGGTGAGGTCCTGCATTAAAGACCCCCTTCCTTTCGGCTGTGGACCTGCTGTCCGCGCTCAGACCACTGTCTTCTACCATAAATTCCCTCTCCAGGTGCCAACCCCCCCCCCCCACACTCCCACCTCCTGTTTTCCCCCCTTTTGCCCCCCCCCCACCCTTTCCAAATACAGAATAATTGACTCAGCTGCAGCCTTTGTGATATAATAACCAGTTTACTCCACTGAATGACATTTCGCAGGCTCCGCCACGGCATAAAGCTAATTGTTGCAAACAGAAAGGCGAGTGTGTGGCGCTAATGATAAGCATGAGGCAGCGCGGGGGTCTCACTGTGGGCCGTGTGTGTGGTGCCACGCGTGACATTTATCTTCCCGGGTAGCTGCTGCGGCAGACCGAAGCCGTGCTCCTCACACCGCATCACCAGGGCCTCCAGACATACTGTATTTTCTTTCTTTTCAATAACAGCGAGGAACCCCCCCCCATCCACAAAAACAGCCACACACACACTCACACACAGTCTACAGCGTGCCCTGCAGAGTTAAGATAGGAGCTTTAATTTACAGCTACTGACTCTTCTTCTGAATTTCAAAATGGGAAAAAGAAAACATTGGCGTTTCTCCTTCCATAACTTTTTCTTGTCTGTTTCCCGCATTGTCAGTTTTGTCGGTGGAGGGCAATGTCATTCTTTACTGCTTATGGATCAATATGAATATGATCGACATTCAGGGCCCTGATCTGAGCTTTTTCTTTCTGATTTAAACACAAAAAAAAACGCTGCGCAGTCGTTTTGATCAATGTCAACCTCAAGATGTGCAAAGTACAACCAGAATGACGAACGAGGCTGGGAATACCTGTAACTAAAAGGTACTTTGTTCTGATGACGGATTATTTGCCTCTGGCTACATTAAAAGAGGTTACAGAAGAGGGAGGGTCCCCCGAAAGTGTGGCTCGCCCACTGGGTTGTTTGTGGAATGCGGGGTCATAAATCACGAGGGTCTCCTGTTTTGTGTGAGAAAACACAGCTCAACATGATGAGGCCTTACTGGGACATGCCTACACACACACACACACACACACACACTTCACTCTCCTTTTACATCCACCGCAAGCTCACACTCCTCAGCCCTGCTCACCTTTCTCTGTGGGGGAGGATTGTGGGTAAGCAAAGCTGGAATAATTAGAAAAAGTTCAGTTTTAGATAAAGTGATACTTTCTGAATGTGTGGCTTTTAATATTATCTGTTATTTGTCTGAAACCTTTGTTCAAGGCAGCTTACCTTGCTGGGTTACTACAAAAAGCTGTATATACAGCTGGCTAATTTTTACAGTACCAATTCGGGGTATGTACCATGGTGAGGGAGTTCAAGCGGGAAGCCAGGATGTTCAAAGGCGAAATGGTACCTCTAACCATTGTTGCCCAGTTTTATTCAGAACGAATTTTTAAAACGGTTTTTGGCTTAACCAACAAGCCTTTCTAAGATACGCAAGTGCAGTAATACCTCGCTTATTAGTCTGGATGTGCCTAAATGGAGCTTCAAGAAAAAGGGCTGTAAGTACAGTGGGTATTACTGAGTGTGTGTATTACCGCGCTGGAAAAGTGTGCATTCGCAACGTAACTCAAAACAGATTAGTTATACCTTCAGCAAGAGCAAATAAACAAAGAAAACAGTGACAACCAGATATGAAAAATGTAAAATGTTGAAAATTATGGTATGGTAAGTATGTTATGGTATTATGATAAATTACTCAAAGGCCTGGAGCAGAAGGTAAAGAGGAGGTAGAGCTAACAGAGGTATTATTTGGATAAAGAACATCTGAATGTGAGCCGGAACCACCCGGTCAAGGTGACCCATCACCATGGCTGCTTTTCACTTTGCTGATTCATATTTCATTTGTTCACGCGTGACACTGAGAGGAAGGAGAAGTGCCTCCCACTCAGGCCGTACAGCTCTCCTTTCTTACCACCATTCTCTCCCGCTGAAATTCCGCTGCAGAAGAAAGGCCGTGTGTGTTTCCCTCAGCGGGAATGAAGATGCAACTTTCTGTGAAATTCCAAGGAAAACACTGCTTTTCTTTCAGTCCGCAACCTTGCGTCTTTGTGCAAGGTTAGGGTCTTTCAGTTCTCCTGTCTCCAAATTGAATTATTTTCTTTTTTTAGTGCACGCTAACCCGCTTAGTCCCGGCATACTGCGGCACGATGGGGCCCGTATCGATTGTGCTGCGGAGGAGTGTGTGTGTGTGTGTGTGCGCAGCGCACGCCCACGATAGCGGTGCGGTGCTGAGATGCGGCAGGGGCCACACAGGCCGCAGCTCCCGCTCCTCTTCAAACCAGGATCTGCGTTTACTTCAGCATCCATGCAACTCATTATAGCGTGTTAGTGGTGGAAAAATAAAAAAAAAATAAAAATAAACAAGCAAGTAAAAAAGGCAAATAAATAAATAATGAACGAACATTCTTTCACCATTATGGGGCAAATCGGATTGCGGTTCTGCATAACGTGATAAAGGAAGGGAAAAGCAAAAATCGCCTTTCAGGTACTTCTTCTTTTCTCGTTGCTGCTGCTCTCTGTCGGCTGCTTGTTCTTCTTAAGACAGATAACAAACATTTCGAAGGAGCCCGTTCTGCTAATTTTAACATAATGATTCTCGCAAATAATTTGTTTTCATCTGCGGTAGCAAACAGGCTGGAGACAAAGCGGAGCACCAGTGGGGTAAAAACGCAAAGGAACGGCCGCGGGTCTGTACTTTCTCTTCGGAAACGTGGCGTCGTTTGTCAATAGAGGCCGATGTATGAAATATCGAGCAGCGCCCTGAGCGAAAAGCGCTCCGACATTTATTGGAAGGTGTGCAATATCATTTTGCTCTCCTGACATCCCTAATTTAATCAGCCTGAGAGCCTTTCAAATCCACCTCAATCTTCTCATAAATTTGTGTCAAAGCAGAATTGACATTTATTGAACCTGAAAGCAAAGTGACCTTCTCCTTAATATAGGGAATCCCATTTCCCGCACATGTGCGGTCGCCCACGGCCACTCGAGAGCGACGCACCGCAGGACAAGCAGAGCAACGAGAACTTGCGCTTGGCTCATTCATCAACGGTTCGAGTCCTTTTAACTGCATCTAATGGACACGTCTGAGATTATATGGCCCACTTTAAACATCACTCCTGTCATTATTTCTCATTTGGCTGCAAATGGATGCCGATCTACAGAAAGGGGTCGTGATTTTTCAGCCAGGTCTGCGAAGGTAAGGTCAGAAGTCCGCAGTGTGGCGGCTGCCAAAGAAGAGGGGGGAAAAAAATGTTGGCATCATCTGCAATGGTGAGAACGCCGAATAGTTGCCTGCGCAGAAGATCACAACCACGCCTCCGCCAGACCTCGGGAGCCTCCTGGGGGCACCACGCTTATGGATTCTTGCTCAAAGTCCCCCTGCACTGTTCTTACCTTTAATCCAGGTGGATTTGGCAATAACCAGTGCAGCTGAGGAGCACAAAAGGGTTTCCATCATATGGTATTTGCATTACTTTTATATTTATTCGTTCAGTGGACGGCTTTCTCAAAGGCAGCTTACAAAGTGAGCTACAATGATTTACTCATTTTTACAGCGCAACTGGGCATTTTTACTATTTCAGTTCAGGGTCAGTACTTTGACCAAAGGTACAACAGAGGGGGAGGGTCCTTCAGTTGCGGGGTAACTGCTCATGCCGCAATGCCACCAGCTGCCCCTTTTGGTTTGAATAGGTTGTTGGTGTAATATCTCGATTAGAACTGGGCCCTGTAGTGCTCTTTTTTTAGGCCTTTGAACAGTGGGTCAGAATAATTTACCCTATTTTATCATTTCCTTCCCTCTTTCTTAAGCGCTTTATCCTGGTCCTGACAGCCCGCAGCCTATCTCAAAATCACCGAGCGCCAGGCTGTGAAATCACACCCCAGATGGGACACCAGACCATCGCAGGTAGCATATTTTTTAAATTTTCAAAAAATATTTTGAAACAAATATTGTGTTATTTTATATTTGTTTTCCATAAAATAGATGGCTCTCTATGCTTATTCCCTCTTGTTAAAGGTGTGGCTACTCTATTTTGTATTGTGCTGCACGTGCGTAGTTTTCAAGCGCCATTTATCCAATATACTGTAGCGATGACCTCTTCCGCCTCTGTTTCACTAGGATCCGCTTCTCAGTAACACATTACTGTATATTTTGTATTTAGAAAAAGTATATGTTTGTAATAAATAGCTTTTTTCACTGCTTATACCCACAGAGACTTGTTTACTCAGTAATTTCCATCAGCAGGGAAAGTTCCAGAGCTTTTATTTACGGTCGATGCTCCAGGGAAACATCATTCTAACCCCAGCGGATGGGTCATCCCCCACCCGACAGCATGGCGTGTGTCCCCCGTGCGGATGGTGGCTAAGTCACCTTAAGTTAACCTGCGTTGCATTTCTTAAAAGTTCCTCCGCATCACCGAGCAACTGGCACAGCATCAACCGGGGAGCAAAAAGGAATATATTTATAAACAAGCCGTCAAGTTTCTAAGCGACGTACTTCTAATACAGAGTGAACGGGTCCTCCAGACTACAAAGGTTTGATAAGTACAGCGCTGGGATTTCTGTACAGCAACAACTGCCGGATGTGTAGAAGGTGTATGTTTGATCAAAGCCCGCCACATCTACACGTACCTACACACCTACATGCTTCCTTTGACAGTTCACCAACATCTGGGTCCAGCGCGCCTCGGCCTTCCTGCCGACAAAACCCCGGCCAGCGTCGGAGAAAGCGGCGCTCCGGGGGACTTTGATGTGTCCGCACCGGTGGCGCTGAGAGAGGCAGCGGGTTCGGGCTGGGAGGTTAAAGGAGAGAACACGTTTAGCCCTGGCACACGGCTCCCGCCCCCGCTCACCCCCATCCACCCGCCGCAGCCTAAGCTGTTGTTTGAAGTGTTAGAGCAACACCTGCCTCTATGCCCACCGCCAGCTGTGGGTTTGTGTATGGGGGGGGCAGCTCCTGAGCCAGTACATGCTGAGTGGGAGGTGAAAACAGGAAGGCTGGAACGTACTCCCCCAGCCCCCCAACCGCACCATCACCACCACGTCCTCCACCCGCCCTCCCCGGCTGTGGCGCCGGCGGGAAGGAAAACGGTTTGGATTCCGCCTGCTCTGTGTCTGCGGAGATTGCCCAAGCCGGAGCCGTCAGTCATCGTCTCTGTTAAACAGGTGGCGAGAAAACTTCTGGAAGACCTGCCAACACAAAACCAGATACTGCAACTCTGTGTGGAGACAACAAACTAAAAAAATGACCATTCTGTTCATTGCAGCATGTGGAATATCTTACGAAAAGTGCAGGTGTCGTGTTTTGCATGTCTTGACTGTTTAAATATTATACTCATCTTGCCGTTTGTCCTGTGATGGACTGATGGATGGATGTCCCATCCAGAGTGCACCCTGTCCATATGCTTCCAGAATAGTCTCTGGACCACAGTGGCCCTGCACTGGACAAGTGCCCTGCATGGCGATAAATGGCGAAAGAATAAATCTCAATGTGCAAACAGTTAGTGGCAATGCTGTGCAAAAGTTCTGCTTTCATGCTGTAACCTTTTAAGTGAGTCTTTGGAGGATATTTAACCCTTTGCAGGTTATGCTGCGGGAATGGAAAGAGCATTTCTGCAGCACGAAGAGCGCCTTCCGTAGTACTGCACAAGTCAATAAATGCAGCAGAAAAAGGGGAAAAAAGCCTGGATTGTGGATGTTATTCATCGTTCAAAATGTCAGCATAAAGATGAATGCATGACATTACCATAATTTGCTGTGTGCCAGGTTATGCTGCGTTGCGCTGCAGCCACTATGTTCTGTGTCGCTAATAGGAACAAGGCAGGGAAGCCGGGCCCCGCGACCCAACCCCCGCCCCCCAACCCCAGCCACCCCACTATCACCTCCAAAACCCTCGACCCCATCTGAAGTTCTTCACTGACTCCTCTGCAAAGTTAGCTGTGGCTGCGAGGGCCTCGGTGGCAGCCTGGCCGGGGCCCGTCCCCACCCACCCCCGCCTGCCAAAGCTTTCGGGGGCTGAGCAGATCTGCACGGCAGATGGGTGCCTGGGTTTTACATCTCACTTGAGGGACGTCATCCCCATCAGCGACGCAACACAATCTGTGACCCGCGACGCAGCTGCGGCGAACGCCCGCGATGAGCTGGGGAGTGGATGATAAGACCCCAGCCAGGCTCGTGACTGGGGCCCTCCGTCTCCTCTGCCGGGCATGGGCTCAATCCCTTCCAAGCTTTTTCCATATTTTATTTACTGACACACACAGGCACACGCGCGCTCACAGACCCACACACACATACAAAATCAGCATCCCTTTAAAACTCATTACTTTCTCCGTTTCTGCGTCCACAGTTATTAGGAGTGGAGCGGAGGGACAGCTGGGATTTGCATATGCCGCTGCAAAGAACTACAAATCCCAGCAGGCCCTGTGGTGGAGATGAACCAGCTGTCCATGGTTTGTAGATCAGTTCCCATCTCTTGGTTGCAGAATTGCAAAACAATGAGTACCAAAGTAGAAAGGCACGAGTATTTGCCTTTTGTTCTTCCCCCCCCCCCCCCCCTTCTTGTTTTAGTGATATTTAGGAAATTTGGTTTGGGGATTTGGGCTGGGAAGCACTGNCCCCCCCCCCCCCCACTTAGTTGTTTTCATTGTTTTGTCCCGTCTGCCTTTCGAGTTGTGTTCTGCCCTTGCCAATGTTTGGTTCTGTGCAACATTTGTTGCTTTGGACTAAAAAAAAAGAACAGGAAGACACGTGTCTTGGCCCTCTAAAGCAAGCATGAAACTCCCGCCTTTTGTTTTATTTAGTTCTGTGCATGGGCCCATAATCCTCCCCGACCAACTGTCACCATCATCAAAAATGTAACGTCGAAAGCAATTAGTTCTTCTTGCTAACTATCGGGGGTCGGGGTTGGTTTTTTTTTTTTTTAACAAAGTTGGTTAAAATCAATTTGTTGACCTCTCACATGCAGTAGATATATTTAAATTAAGACAGATGGAGGAATCCGTGTCATCCTGCCAAAACTTTCCGAGACGTGAGACCTTCCTTCTGATCTAAGATGCATGCCACTTTGGAAGGAGATCTTTTGAAAAAGGAGAACTTGTTATTCTGACACCGTGATTCGACTACCCGTCTCCCCGCTAGGCTGTGGAGGTTGCCGTAGGAGACCGCGCCTCCTAGGCCGTCGCTCCGACGTCATCCTGTCTGTAAGATGCAGCGCTTGCAGACTCGGTGGTTTGTGAGGTCCAAGTGTAGGGTTTGGCCAGCTTGGCGCCAACTTGCCGCTACTCCTTCACTGTTACTCATCCGCCGTACTGAGAGTATTCTGGTTCGCGGCAACCTGTCTGACGGCATGACAACAGTGAATATCAATCACAAGGACGCGAGTGAGACAAGTCTTATGACCCCTCCAGTGGCTGAGATGTTTCAAAATGGTTTTAATGCGCTTATGTTGTGTTGAGTCAATTATAAACCTTTATTTCACCAACGTCTCCATCCAAGCTGATTTATGGTGGCAGATGATCAATGTTACACTGATTTATCCAGCAGGGTATTGTTACGGTGTTCATGGTAGGAACCTTGTTCAACGGTACTATGGCAGGGTTCAAACCAGCTTTCTTCATTACACCACCTGCTGCCTACAATTAAATTTGGTTGGTTTTGTCCTGGAAAGCACATGGATGAATCACGGTCTACCGCCACGGCGATCCGGTCTCCCTCCACCGGGATGGCTGAGGTGGGGTTGCCAGTTGGCCTCTGTGACTCTGACGTGTCTCCAGTCTGGGCTGTAGCGTCTCAGTACTTCTCGGCATCTCCGTCCTCCATGACCCAGAGCCCACAGAACAGGCGGTCAGGCATGCAGGCTCTAGACCGTGAACTCATCCGTTTGCGGCAGATGCTACTTCACCTCCCGTCTGACAGCATTTGCGCTTGTATGTCCTCCTCACACAGGGTCTTATCTCAGGTGGTGACATGACACACGCGCGTCCACTGCGATGGCAGCTCTAACGCGGACGGACACGAACAAAGGCCAGCGACAGAGGAGAAACCAGAACGAAGAAAGAGGAGGGGTCGTCATGGCAGCGGGAGTACATTCATACACCCTTCGGGTGGGTGGTCCCTATTTATGCATCCATTCAGTTTGTTTAGTTTGAACTCTTTCTCCGCGGCTGATTATGAACGTTGCCCCCTGTCAGGTGCTGCACACATCAAAGTGTCCGACACGCTGCTGGGTTTATTCATCTAGCAGACGCTTCCCTCCAAAGTGACTTACAAGGAAAACTGTAGTGTTTAGCCGGTCCCTTTTTTTTATACTCCAAAACGTACTGTAGTATCTTCAGTCTTTCACTTCCCAGAGCAAAGCTGTACACACACACACACACACACACACACACACACACACACACACACACACACACACACACACACACAGAGTGAGGGAAATTTAAAGTCACCAGTTCAACTTAAACAAACCCTTTGGACTGTGGGAGGAAAGCCAAGACCACGAGGAGACTCCGGGTTGACTGAGTGGGGTTCAAACCCACGTCTTTGTGTAGCAGGGTTCAAGGTTCAAGGTAATTAACTGCTTTACACACCTTAATTGACGGGGGGGCGTGGCTTGTTACACCTACTTCTTGTCAGGCTAACTGAGAATGATCCGTATAATAGGATTGCCCCCCTCTACATGGGAAGGCTGTTTCCTGGTTGTGTTCCGGACTGTGTGGTTTGTGCACATGCAAGAACCTCCTCTGACAAGGTACTGGGGGACTGCTGGGAATTCGCTGCCATCAGTTCTGTTAACACTGCTATGTTTCCTATCGGTGCTGCCAACAGTGCTGGCTGCTGTTTTGTCTGGTGTTTTTGTCTTGTGTGCGTTTGGAGTTCCTGTTTTGGGTTTTATATCCAAACTGGGCTGTACTACTGTCCCTTACTTGAAGGGCTGCGTAGTTTGTCATGGTGTCTGTTTCCTGCTTGTGTCTTGTGGTTTGGACCAAGAGGGGAGAGTCGTCGGAGTGGCTGCGGCTGCACCTGGACCCCTGCTCGCTGACTGGCCACCCGCTCAGAAGGTCAAGGTTGGATCGAGGAGGTGGTCGGGCAGGCCTGGGCTGCACGGAATCCTAGTGTTGAAGAAGACTCTCCTCTTGGTCCTAACTTCCAGGTTTTAGTTTTAATGTCAGTTAAGGCTGTTTTTATTTCATCCTTGTATGTTCATCTATCTATCGTGCAGTGGGGTGAGGGGCTATTGTGAGCAAAGGTGGGTTGTGCTGTGGAGAGAAGTCACGGGTGATGTAAGTGCATGTGGTGGTGGAAACTCTCTGCTCAGGTGGCTTCCCTGTTACTGACCTTGGTGATCACAGAGGCCCTCAATGGTGCATTGTGCATTGAGGGTTTTGTTACGATTCTTTTGTGTCTTACGACTGGTTCCCCACAGTCCTTATGTAGTCAGAGATGCAGTTCCCAATCAAAACCATGTATTTACAGTAAGTTATACTAAAAGAAACCATTTATTGTGGCCTCAGTGGGCCTTATTTACCAGGGTGGCGTAGTTGACTGCGAGTTCCTAATATCTGTTGTACTTTTAGTCGGGGCTAGATCCTGGTCGGGTACGATCCCTAATCTCTGCGCCCACGAGGGGTGTCTCGCCACATTCGCACTGTCCAGATGCGCTGCCCACTGCGACTTTCTGAAGCCAAGTTCAGAAACAAGTCGGTAAATCTGTCAAAATTCAGACATAAACAAATGTGGCACAGGGAGGGGAAGTACCCGGATTCAGGGAGTCACACTGCTGACGTGTCGCCGAGCCGCACGTATTGATTCACCGGATGCTTTCGGCAGGTGTCACCTTTGTTTTCCAGGTAACAGTTTAGAGCTCAGCCGAGCAATTTAACACTTTTCAGCCGAAACGTCTTCCTGTCTGAAATACTGATGTGGACGTCAGTGACATACCCAACCCTCGGCTGGGTTTGGTCCTTCGTAACAAAGTGCTGGATCTGCCCTCACTTCAGGGTGTCTCCACCGATCCACAATGACACAGTGCCCCCTACAGATGTCTACTGAGGTCTGCGTCACGGTTTCTGAGGCCGGCGTTAATTCCTTTTGTCTGACCGGGTTAACAAACCCGTAACACGTGGTGCTGCTCTCTGGCTACTGTGGGGGGGGGGTCAACAAATGATCTTAATCATCAGATTCTTTCTTAAACATATAAATGGAGCACATTGTGCTCAACATTTGCAGTCATTAGAACCTCACATGGCCAGAAGACGTCTGAAGTGTTTCCAGCCCCTCCCCCGTGAGACGAAACTGACCAAAAGTGAAAAACTAAACAACGAGGCGCGTCAGCGGTTCAGTATTTTTCCTGAGGAGCGCGAGGGGGGGAAACGACGCAGAAGCGGCCTGGCGCGCCACCAAATCCTGCACCTGCACTCGAACCCTGACAAAGAGGGCCGTCCTCCCAGCGCACCTCTGCCTTCGGGCACGGAGTCTCACCTGCTCTCCGGGACGGGGGCTGTGTGCGCTAATTGTGCACCATGGGGGGGGGGCGATGCAACGGGCCCGTTGGGGGCGCTGCGCTGAGCTGGAAACACACCTGGCCTGCCTGAAGGGCAGAAGTGGAAGACATCCTCGCCCGTCCTTTCTGCTGCGAGGGAAACAGCTGCCCGAGTCCTCTGGTTCCACACGGCCGTCCCGCTTCCCATCAGCCAGCTCGCCTATAACTTGTCCGTCAGTGGGGGGTGGGAACCCTGAGCTGTCAGTCATTTGTGGCGAGGAGCTACAGTGGCACACGGGGACCGAGTAGAAACTGTTGCCTCCTTTTACTTCAGGGTTACCGTCACCTCCCCGCAGAGGCTCTGCTGACGCCTGGGGCTTTAATTATAAAATAAACGGTGATTTTGTAAACCACAGAACCTGTCGAGGGAGGTTTAAAATGCAAATATTGTAACTCAGCGAAGCTGCTTACAGTATGTTTACGATTTAGCCGCACCTTTTCTCCAAATGGACAGCGGTTTACCCATTTGAACAGCTGCGTAACTTTTACCGCATTCACTCAGGGTCAGTTCCTTACGCAGGGCCGCTGCAGCCGGACCGGGGAGTCTGACTGCAAGGCGGGGTGGCTAACCACTTTGCCACCTGTTGTACCCCGGGCAGAGTCTTCAAATAACAGTTTCGTCTAATAATTTCAAGATGAATAAATTGACACTGGGCGTCCAGAAGGCGGTGACCGCAAGTCTGCCACAAAGCTGGAGCTCTCGGCAGGGGCTGGGCGCCATCGGAGCTGCAGGCGTGCGGTGTTCTTGGCAGTCGGAGGCTCAGATGACATTGCTCTCAACCCGAGCCGCGTGCGAGCGGCAGGTGTGTCACGGGCCTCTGTGCGTCGCTGCGAGGAGAGGAAGACTTGCGTGTCACAGTCTGCCCTCCCGCCACCCGGCGCGTGGGGCACGGCCGCCGCACCACGCAGGTCCGCACCTCGGGACGACAAACGCTGCTGTCTGGCGCTCGCAAAACGACGGCATCGCTAAACTCTCCCGGAAACGGTGAGGAAGATCGCAATATTAACTGAACACGTGAGACCCAGCGGGAAAAAAAAAAAAAAAATTAGAATTTATTTTTAGGATTTCCAGGAAATTGTCCAAACCCCACCCCCAGCATGGGGGGTAATTTAAAAGCGCAGAATGTTGTCTGTAAGATGCACGAGGGGTCCGCTTTGTCGCCTGTGCGGTTAACAGCGTGTGTCCTCTAGAGAGGACAAAATCGATAGCTGGTGTCAGGAGGATATTTTCTCTACAGACGTGATGTAAACTGGATGCTGGGGTCCGGGTAATAAGGGAATACACGTTACACTGGACCGAAAAGAAGTGGAAAAAATTCTATTTAGGAATTTTAAAAGCAAGCTCTATTATTCAACAAACGTAAGACGCTCGAGAAGCCCGGACCGTGTTATAAGACGTGAGGCCACGCTATATATCTGGTCCCGTGTGCATATAAACGAAACACGTGTGACCGTGAAATGCTGCGTCCCTTTATGTAACTGGATTATGTTCAAGAGCCCATCTTTCCACCAGTTGCCCGCTCCGTTTTGCTCGTCTCTGAGCTCCGACGAACGTTCCGGAATCGTGACGCGCACTAAACGAGAGATCCGGGCGCGGAGAGCCGGCTCGAGCGGGGAAGATCAGACGCGGCACGGTCCAACTCGCCAGATCACGCACCCAGCGACCGGAGGGCTTCAGAGGCTGACATATTGCGTGCCGGGAAGTCGGCGGCGGAGGCCCGGTGGAGGCGGACCGCGACATACGGACACGGCCGCGTTCGCGCGCGCAACTTGGTCAGCACCGAGGAGTTCTGGGAAAACAAGCAGCTGCAGGAGGAAGAATGGACCATAAGGCCCGAGCGCTTGCCAAATTTCATCATCAATTATGAATTGCCTGAGAAGCAGAGTCCGCTGTGACCGGGGGCATGTTTCTGAATCACATTCAGCCGCAGTCTGTGTAGCGCAGCAGCACTTTGGAAATGACCTCTTTCTGCAAAAACCAACACATTTTCTATTTTAAACTTCCAAGTTGCTTTCCCCCCCCCCCCGCTGCTTCAAAAATGTACGCAAATGTCCTGTTTACATTTATGCGTTAATATTGGGCGCACGGGGGGTAAAAACGCCGGGAGGAATCGGTTACAGGTGGAGAAACGTGCCCTTTACTTGTTCCCTGGGTCAGAATTCCTCCCTACAGTGAAAAGTTCACCTATAAAGACGTGACAAATGCCACATATGCGATGTAACCACAACTCGCACAATGACGCGACAAGACAGAAAGAGGGCCTGGTTTCGGATTTTCAACTCTGAGGCTTTATCTTTTTCCGTCAGTCAATAGCAGACAGTTAGACAAAGGGATTATAACACCGAAGTGCAAACAACCGCGGTAAAACGAACAACGTTACCTTCAGAATCACGTACAGGCCTCGAAATGTGTCCCTGAACGGTTGCACTGCTGAAAAACACACCGAAGCTCAGTTTCCCCCTGGATGCCCTGCTATGTACAGCATTAACATTATACTTCTCGTGATTCCAGTCATGCTTTTAAAAAACGACAGTAGCAGCATCAACGCTGCGGACGGGGGACGGAAAACGGAGGCATTTGGAAAACAGTGACGCCGAAGCGCCTTTTCGGCTCGCGCCCATTTTCACTGAAGCGTCTCTCGCGGCGAAACGGAGTCTGGATCCCTTTGCCAGGTTTGTCTATTGTCATGTGCTGCTTGCGAACAAAAACACAAACGCGTCCCTTTTGCTCGAGTGTGTTAAGTCTAAACTTAGTTTCCCAACATTTGGTACAGTACATCTGGTATCGGTTGCGGCCAAAAACGATCCGGCAAGAGACGGACGCGGCGGCATCGCAGAACAGCACCACTGTGTGGATCAGTTACGGATTAAGGCAAAATTTCACACGCGCGGTCCGCGCCATCCTGCGACCAAAGCGACACGGTGGCTCAGAGGGGAAAGAAGACGAGACCTGCGGGGGGTTCCCGGCACGTTCACGGACTCGCTCGGCCCTCCGCGTCCCGTCTCCTCGCAGGAAGCGCCCTGGCAGGCAGTGAATTACCTTGTAAACTACAGGGCCGAGGTAATAAAAACGGATTTGTATGTCACCGGGAGAGGAGACTGTGTCTGTCTTGTAAATTTAATTAAACAGCAGGTGTAAAACCAGGTCATATGGCTTTGATGTCCCCCATGTGAGACTGACAACCAGACAAAGATTCTAATACGGGGAACATTAGCATATTTTTGCATGCGCGCGCGTACCGCGCGGCCTCCGTCACCTCGCAGCGCGCCGAATTTCCCCCGGAATCAAACGGGATTCAAATCAGTTGTCACCTTTCATTTTAATAGATGTGCTAAAAATTAAACGGTTAAGCTCTTCACAACGCGCTCCGCTTGTCTAATGCTGTATAAATGTATCTCTTATGAGGAAAAACTGGCAACAAAAAAAAAAACCGGCGACGAGGCTTGTGTTTACTGACGGAGCGGGGGGGGGGCTCGTAACCTGGAGCTGTTGCTTAAACCCGCTAAAACATCACGAGAATTATCACCTTCTTCCAAACTATTATTTAATAATAAAAAAGGCAACGTGAGCACTCATTTGTTCTATTCAGAATGCGAGTTAGACTGATTATATTTTAGCGTGTGCGTTTTATGTATATTTTAAATACTATGCATGTTGGTCACATTTGTTTGTCACCTCAGCTGAGATTTAATTTTCCCTTTATTTTACCATAAAAGTATTTTTTTTATTTTAGGTATAAAGTAAACATGATGTATGGCAAAGCAGGTATTAAAGATTTACTAGACATCCGGTTTCAAAGTGGAATGTCTGTCACTTTAACAGGGGAAAAGTGATTTATTATATAAGTTTTATTTTTTTATTGCCGGTGCCGCTCAGGGGTCGTGGGAGAAATCAAAGACTGACGGAACGTTCCACCGACGAGGGTCAAACGGCAGAAGTGCGTTCAGGAATTATTTTCACAATACGAGCTCCGATCTCAGTGCCCCACCAGGTGATGTCAGGCCACGGGGGGGCCAACGTTTATTAGCATATTCTACATATAGAACAATATGACTGCTGACACCTCTTAGCATCTGACATCCGAGGGGGGTCTTTGGATGGCTCTGGCCGGCGAAGTGCGTCTGTGGCCGACCCACCGGCAATATCTTTCCATTTTTTCGTAATGATAGTGATTGAAAACTACCACCTAGGAGGATACCATCTGCGCTGTCCTTTCACAGCCTATTAGCTTGCTTTTTTTAAAGTTTAGCGGCGACAGAGAGGCAGAGCGGGCGCGAGTGTCGACCCTCCGGCAGCTGAGCGTCCGCCGTTTAACGCGCCGTTCCGGGCTTCCGCCGCCTCCGGCGGGGTCACGCGGTCACAGAGACGGGCCTCGAACGACCCCCAGCAAACGCACGCGTTAAAAAACCACATTTGCCAAATGACGCGTCCTGTGATCGCTGAGAAGCAGGTTTAGCTTTGGCTGCAGCACCACGTTTAGCCCCCGTTTACATCTGAACGTGGAGGGAAAAAAATTCCCAAACTGGAAACTTCATGGCAACCTGGAGTGGAGACCTTTGCACTTCATTCATATATTTATCCCTCCCTGGTCTGTAACCTCCACTCCAGTTCAGGGCCACCGTGGTCCCGAGTGGAAATTTACCATAACATCCCACTCTCACACACATACACACACAGGTCAGTTTGGCGTGACTAATCCACCTGGAAGCACACGTGTGGACTGTGGCAGCAGCAGCTCCACTCAGACCGAACGGGATCCAAACTCAGTGCCCCAGCGCAGTGAGAAGCAGCAGTCGCTGTATTTCGTACGAAGTGCAGGATCTATCCCGGAGGTAGCGATACACACCGGCTCACATGTGGAAGGAGGGCATGGGGTTTAATGACCAGCGGGGCACTAAGTCTTAGATGCGCCAGAGCTTTCGCAGGCGGCGCACCGATGTGGGAGGGGGATTTATATACGGCGTTCGCACAGTATAACATATGTCAACACAGAGAGGGGGTGTGTGGAAGCTCACGCCGCCGCCGGCACGAAGGCCGACCATAAAAGGTTCAGAGCCGCTGGTGTGAAGCAGAGCACCGTGCCACCCTCACAACCGCGGTGCGAACAACGTTAAACAGCCCCCCCGTCAGCACGCGGCCCTCCTGACGCACGTGGCCGCTTGTGTAACCTGCGTGTCGCACAGATGTCTGCACAGCTGAACCCGGAGGCCCAAACGCACGCAGGTAGCAGAGAGGTGTGTGTCACACACAGACCTGCTGCTCACATCACATACTCACATATAAATGTATATAATCATGGGCATATTGTTGATTTTTTTTTTTTACCATTTATTTAGTGATTTCTCGCCTTCATTTATTTATACAAAACTTAAAAATAACATCTTTAAAAAAAAGTTTTTTCGTAACTTCAAGCTGCTTCAGCTTTTGCCATGCTGTAACGCACACGACTTCGCTGTTGAAGACATTCAGGCAGAAGTCTGACATAAGCGAGGGAGAGAATTACAAACCCAAACACAACCCAACAACCTTTTGTTCACATACTGAAAGCCCTTCAGATCGATGAGGTAAATATGGCCATATCTGACCACATTCAGCTGCAAAAACGTTCATAGCCCTAAGCTGGTGGCGTAAACAAATTCCTCCAGCTGAGATGAATCTGAAGCTGTATGGGCTTGCGTGTGTGCCTGTGTGTGTGTGTGTGTGTGTGTGTGTGTGTGTGTGGGTGTGAGCCCCAGACAGCAATTTCCCCCTTGAGCAGAGATCAGATATCCAAAAATGAAAATATCACAGGTACAGTGGAATGCTTGCAGGTGAAGCACTCCAGGCGTTTCACTGTGTGTGTGTGTGTGTGGTTGTGGGTGGAGTTTCTTTTTTCAAGAGTAAACACAGGTCAAAAACACATTACAAAATACTTTTTCAGTTGCACATGGTGTATGAATATTGAAGTTTGGACATTGACAGCAGACAATTGTGATTAAATACCTTTAAATGACCCACTAAGAACCTTTGTGAGCAACACACTGGTTCCGCTGGACATGCGGCTCCATTTAAACCCCGAATGATAACTGGGCCAGCAGGTAGTGAGGCTTTTAACACCACAGACCTGAAAGTTGGTTTAAATCCTAGTGCCAGTCCCAGCACTACTGCTGCCCTACCCTCGAACAAGGTACCTACCCTGAATAGCACCACCTACAAAATCCTTTAGGCCAGTAGCTGCAGAACCAGAAAAACAGTGATTCAAGCTGAAAACAATCTGGCTGTAACGCCCTGCTGTTAACTGGCTGCCCTCTGCTGCCCTCTGCTGGGAAGAGAGGAAGTTTGCCGTTTTAATCAGAAATTATTTTTCCTCTAATACTGCAGAGACTGCGATGTTTGACACTAAGCTGAAAAAAAGAACAGAACATGTTATATTACATGTAATTTACAGCTTCAAGTGTAACAGTGGAAAAAAAAAATCACA
This sequence comes from Arapaima gigas, assembly GCA_900497675.1. Classification (NCBI taxonomy): domain Eukaryota; kingdom Metazoa; phylum Chordata; class Actinopteri; order Osteoglossiformes; family Osteoglossidae; genus Arapaima; species Arapaima gigas. Next base: position 1,130,189 of record UFQX01000367.1, on the reverse strand, counting down.
GAATCACTTAAGAATCTGTTGATATTTTCTATATTAGGGTCACAGGAATGTTGCAGTGGTCCTCCAATGTTGCTGCTGAGCCGGTTACATGCAGGGGGCTTTTAAAGTCTGTCAGATGACTGGGACACACAGGTCTGTCGCTGCTGCAGGCAGTGACCACGCAGGGAAAGAGCAGAAAAAATAAAGAAAAAATCAGTGCCAGTCACTAACTGGAATGTAGAAAAAAAGAGAACCAACTCAGAACAGCCATTGTTCCCAGCACCCGGCTGCTGTAATGCAGTGATTTCTCACGAGCAGCGGTGCTGCACAGAACAAGGCAGCGTCTGGAGCGTTTCAACCACGTTTACCTTTCACGATGTCTGTTTTACGGTACGACGACCCGCTGAGGTCAAGTAGGACGCTGAAAGATTTGGGAAACAACAGACATTGACTTCCTATTTTTTCCTCATGCTTTCACTCATTTATTTGAATATTTTAATGTTTTTGTGCAAAGCAACAGCACCAAAACCAAGAGCGCCAACAACAGCAGCAACAATGTGGACTGGAACAGTTGGAGGAATGTTACTGCCCCCTTGTGGATACGTATGAAAGCACTCACCGGTTCCAGATTCATGATGGGATTTGGAGGCTCACTGTCATTCAGCTAAATCCTTCACAAGTCCTCACCTGTGTTGCTCCTGGTGAACAGAGGCCTTACTCTGGTATTTACACTGCTGGTCTCCATTGGGTCAGACCTGAGGGCCGTGTTCTGCATTACTGCGGTAAACGCCGGCTGAGAGGCCGGATTGCTGCGGACCACCTGACTTTTGTCATCACGCACCCCAAAACCTGCCAGGAGGAGGTAAGTTAAGTGCAGGCTTGAGTGTGGATGGGTGGGCAGGCAGGTGGCAGCAGGGCTCTGGGCTCCCTGTGGGTGACCCTACCTGTCCCACCAACCCAGGCATGGTCCGGTCCAGCGTCACTAAACACTCTCCACACTGCACCTTTAATCCCAGGAACGATTCACGTGATGCAAACAAGAGGAACCATTTCTGTCTAACGGCTCACCTTCATTGGGCGGAGTCAAAATGCACCTCCGGTGGCACCAGGTGTAAATACACAGATCAGCTGCCATTATATTCTACTCATTCACCTTTGTACCTCGAGCCAGAGAACAGAAGCACAACCGAGGACCTCTGGCTACAGCACAACAGAACGAACCGCTACACCACCTTCTGCCCAGATGTGAGCTAAATGTGTCTATATTTATCTGCTGTCAGCAGTGTGAAAAAGTTATTCAGACAGCACTAATACTTCATACATAACAATTAAACATATTAAAAATAGACAGCTTCCCTGTCACTATAGCTACACTCACTGTCCATTTTATTAGGTGCACCAAGCTAAGCTGGGATGTGATTTTACCTGCTGAACGGCCTCAGTTGAGCGTCAAGATGTTGGAGAGCTGCCGTAGGCCCTTTGGTCCACCCTGGCTTCAGAGTTTCTTGAGATTTTTCGATGACATGATCATTCAGTTCTACCTCAACCCAAAGATGCCCTGTTAACGTGTGAGGTGGGGACTTTGGAGTAAAATAAAGATCCAACTGTGTTTGTGGTGCAGTAGGTTGCAAAAATTCCCAAGTGGGGGGTCTTTTCTGAGATGCCGGAAGGACTAGGTCTGGTACCGATGATCATGTCACATTTAAAGTCGCTTAGGTTACACAATTTGTCCATTCAGCCACTCATCTAAACAATAAGTAGTCCTGCGGTCCCCGACTGTATGGCTCACAGACTGAGTCACAACCATGTGGCTCTCTAACTGTGGGGGTGAGGAGTAAGCAGAAACAGTCACTTGTGCCTAATAAAATGGCCAGCAAATGTATAAACAAGCATCTAGAGAACATTTTCCTCTGAAAAGGTGAAATCCATTTTCAAAAAGAAAAAAAATAAACATGATTATATCCTACATGCAGAACGAACATGGAACAATGTCTCTTTATTCACTCACTATGTTAGTACTACATGCACACACACACACACACACACACACACACTCTTCAGCGCTTGTTTAAACACACAAGTTTATCAACACATGCCTGCACTTGGTCAGTCTCCTCTTTTACAGTTACAATTCCTTCTCATATACAGAACATTAAATGCAATTAAATAATTAAAAAAATTACTTTAAACGTGTAGAACAGAGCAATGTTTTATGAACATGTAGCAGAAAAAAGTACAAAAAAATGTATTCTGATCCAAAGTACCAAACTGTCAAGGTCCAGATGACATGCCAGTGGAAGGTTTTTTTGCCCCAAACATTTGTGTGCCACAATAGTGCAATTTTCTGCTTTGATGTTTCTTTTTAATGTCTGCAGTGACTACTGACCATGATATTACCTTACAGAACTGGTTAGAAAACCAACCTGCAATCTGAACTTGGAAAAAACAAAAAAAGGTATAACAAAGCAGACCCAAGCAGTTAAAACTGAAATCTTACTCTATTACAACAATATCCTACAAAGTTTGACCTTTAAATAAAATACTTTATAACATTTTGCTACTTTAAACCAGAGTATACTGACTTTAACAATGAAAAAGTTATACGTTTAATATTTGCAGCACATTGACAAACAAGTGTAAAAACACGTGATGAGCAAATCATGGAAAAAACGGTGCAATTTTTTGTTAATAAATGCCAATATACATTATGATAATGGGCCTTTCTGCAGAATTCCAGTCCTGCAAAGGACGTGATGGTAGTGCAATGCATGCAGGCATATTCTTCAAATAAATGTAGCTGTGAAAAAGGAACTGAGAAAAGTACCAGCGAAAACCTACAAACTCAGAACTGTGCACACCGTGTAAACTTAAATAAATCCCAGCGACTGCGTGTGAAACGTTCTTTCCCGTCCACTGCACTGCTCCTCTGCCGCCCCGTTTAACACAAACTTACATTATCTGGGGACCACAGACACCTGCAGTTCTGGTTCGCTAATTCTGAGTTAAAAATGATCAACACGTGTAGAATGAACACGTGAAGTCAAGTTCCCAAGTTGATGTGTGGAGCTACAGATGAGGTACCCAAAACTTAAGGCCTCTGTGACCGGGAAGCAAACCGGGGCTGTGGGGAATGTCCACGGCATCAGGAAAACTGCTTCTGAATGAACAGCACTGATTTATCAGACTGTCAGACCAACTGCCACTTAACAAAAAATATCAGCAGTTATGCTGAGAAACTGTTTTTTGGCCCAACATATGTAAGTGTTTCTAAAATATGGAAAGACTAAAGCTGTATCAATTGCTCCATTTGTTTTTTTTTTTTTTTTGCTAAAATTACATCTGATGGATATGTCTGCCCTTATTGAACAAATTAACCTGAAAATATGCCCAGTTCCCCTGATATATAGAACACACTTATTTAATATTCCCGGTTCTGTAGTATATAAGAAACATCATGTGCTTCTAATATAACATCTGCAGTTTGCATGCTGGGTATTCAATTCTAAGTTACTTTGAAAATCTGTACAGCTTTGCATAGATACAGAAAACATCACTTCATCGCAAGTAAAAAAAAAAAAAATCCTACAAATTTTAGTTTTTTTTTTTAACTCACATTAGTTAAATTGAGAACACAAAAATAATCACTTTGTGAAAGAATTATTCCTCGCAATCTAAATTTCATTTTGTACCTTAACACCAAATTGTTGGTGCGACATGTTAGCAGTTTGGTGATTTTTTTTTTTTTTTTTTAAATCAATTAGCCCAGTACTTTAGATACGCAGATGAACACATTTTTGACTACTGTATAAAAAAAACTCTCCATATAAACAACAGGACAAAGACACGTTTTTCATTGCAGAATTTTGAGGCGATGCAACAGTAAGAAAAATGGAAATCTCATTATTTTCTGTGCTTTTATCAGAAGCTCATTTACAGCAGCTTGAAGCTCCTTAAACGCGGTGAGGTGACGGCAGTCTTGTCTGTGAGAACCTTACCAAAACACTAAAGTCGACTATTTTAGGGTCACGTACTGTAGTTCTGAACAAAAATGGACATTACCTGAAATGAAATAACCTGGAGTGAGTAGAACCAGACAGAACCTCGCCAGAGGGGAGGGGAGGGGCGGGGGCCACCTCCACCTGAATGCCAAACATACACCTATTCACTGTTTTACTCACTTAGGTTTTGTTAATCTTCTGTTGATGTTGTTTCAGGAGCTACAGGTATTAGACTGGTTGTGCATTTGCCGAACCCCCACCGACTGACACCTTTTCCCAAAAAGAACGGGAGGTGGATGCCAGACGCTGCTCAGCAGACACTTTATTAAAAGGCGTCTTAAAATTTTGGATGTCTGCTTGTTCATACACATTGAAACTTTCATTTTCACTCAAACCAACAGCAGCAGGTTCTGACAGGAACCTGCAAACTTTTGCTCCTTCCTTCTGAAAGAACTTCAAGTTGTTTTTTTAAATAAATCAAAACAAAATAAATAAATAAACCAAGCCTAGAGCCACATCATGCTGCAAATGAAAGCGGACGTGTGTAGTCGTGTTAAAAATTCGTTTTTCTGTGATATTATAGACACGTATTACATGCTGCTTTTGTTGGAAGTGAATCAGAAACTAGGGATTAACTGGAAACACAGAAAAGAGCAAAATAAACAAGATGATGTAAAATAAATGCTTCACACAATGTCAGATGATGCAAAGTGTCAGACCACCTGAGCCGGTCACAGTGTGGACTTTTGACAGGGAGAAAGTGGACGTGTGTCCCTAGACGCCGAATACAGAGCCCCTCTCACTGTGGCATCTGTGCATGTTGCCTCACGTCGATCTCTGCGGCTGGGCCCAAACCCGAGCAGACTGCCCACGCCTGTCTCCGACCTCCACTTGGGCTCCCCTCGCAGGACCAGCCGCCTGGGACTCTCCGACCACGATGCGGACCATGACGTGGTGAAAAGCGGCGATGGATCTGCTTTGAAGTGAACGGGGTGGGGAAAGAAAACTATCAGAAGGCGGCCCCCCCGTCCACAGACTGGCGCCTGTCCTTCACTGTCTTTTCTGGGATGCCTCGCTAGGTGGGCAGAGGGTCGTCGTCCCCTTTGTTGCACTTGCACTTGCAGCAGAGGACGAAAGGCGTGGCGAGGAGGAGGAAGGGCGAAGCCACAAGCAGGAGCAGCCCAAACCCGGCAAAGATGCCCACCACCTGGGGAGAGACAGAGACAGAGAAGGATCCAAAGTGTAAATTCATACAGGAAAATGTAGTAGAGTAAAATCAGTAGGTGTGGGATCAAACAAACTCCATACAGGTTTACTTAGTCCCACAAACTTTGATGTCGGATAAAAACTCAGCGCTAACAATTCTACACTTGACCAGAAGCTATTTTTATTAAACAATAGCCATATTTTTAACAGATTTGGTTTGTGTGGAGTCCGATGTTGGTCCCACGATCAAAAAAAGGACAAAATCAAATCATAGGTGTCCACCAGAGGGCAACACCATTCCACAAAAATGTCTTCCCCTTATACAGAACAGTGGCAAGTCCAGTCTGGAGTCTGGGTAGAGAAGCTGGAGGACCATTAACTGCAACGAACCAGAGTGACTGAGACAGAAATACTTCCACAATCTCAACACCAGACAGTTGTAGCCATGTTTGCTGTACCAAGGGAGAAGGTTCAGTACCAGAGAAAAGTGTGAATACACCTGGGCAACCTGGGCACAGCAACCCACAAACCCCCCACACCTTTGGAAATGTGAAATCCTTTCCGCATCAACCTTGTTAACCAAATAACTTATGGGGGGGGAGTTCCAAGCAAGTGTATGTCACTGTGTGAAAAACACTGTCAAAAGTGTTATTAGGTTCAACAACAACAGCTACACACAAAACCACTTAAACGCTTATATTCACAGCCTAAAATCAAACCTAGGACAGTCAGGTCATTTAAAATGACCAAGTGGAGATGTTCTATGATCACCTGAATGGTCTACAAAGGACCACGGCAAACGTTACTTATTCTAGGTGCCATTTAGGCTCGCCGATGCACCACCCTGACTTCCTGGTGCCTGGCATGGGTGTCAGTGGTGGATGTGAGACCAGCTCATCTGCCCACTGAATGCCAGCTTCAAACACCACTTGACGGTCAAAGTTCTGGCCACTTATCCTGGCACACTTCTACTAAATGTTACAATTTGTAAATTACAGGCCTATACACTCTATTAAAAGCTGTGATTAATGAATTATATTACACTTACCAAATGTGAATAAATTGCACACACTTACTGAATAAATTAGATATTTACTCACAGTTGTCTGATGAATATTCAAACTCCCATGTGACTCAATTTATGAATGTGGACCGCGTGTGGTCATTTTAATCACGTTGGTGTAGCAAAGGCGAAAGAAACACACAGTGCGGCAATCTGTATTTAAATTTATTCATCGCTGTTTAATTACTTATAGTCTTTAAAGAAAATAACACATTGATGAGTAATTATCCCAGACAAAACTAAAACCTCATTTTGGTTTTATGATAATGGCTGATTAATTTAGAACAGCGAAGAGTGCCAACAATGGCAGCATGCGTTTTTTTGGAAACGGCTAGATAAATATATTTCAGCGCAGAATATTATTAAAGGCAGCGTGATGCGTAGCTGCTTCGTGGCAGAGATGCTGGGATGGGGGCTGGAGGGGGAAGGAGAGGAACAGGTGGGGTGAAGGGCACCTACTTGCGTTCTGTGCCAGATGACGGACGCTCTGGAGTGGCCCAGTTTGTTGCGGCACGGCCCTTTGTCGTAGTGTATGAGCAGGAAGTCATCCTGCAAAACACAAAGTGCAGAAGATTCATCAGCTCCGGGGAAAAGTGTCATCATGTTAAGAGAACCACGTTTATCCTAGATTGCCTGGAAAAAAGTACAGAGAACCTCAGCAAACACGGCTGTCCTGAACACGGCCTCACGGTTGAATGGGCAGTCATCTCCTGAGATACAGCCATTCAGTTTAGGAGAATTCAAGTTCGTGACAAATTTCATTCAATACACCTACTTCACATTAAAAGGCATTTCTTCACATTTGGCCTAAATTTGGATTTTGTACGCCTTTCGACAGGAGAGCTGCGGAAGCCCGGAGACACCGTGCAGACTGCCTTGCAGTTATAGCGTGGCTCATGCTGCATTCTCAATCTCCTTCACCCCTCCTTTATTTATTTGTTCTATTTGGGTGTCACAATAGTGTGATTTAGCACTTTGGTGTTTCTTTTATTATTAAAAGAAACATCAAAGCGGAAAATCACACGACTGCGACACATAAGTGTTGGGGGGGGGGGGATAAAAAAATAAATTAAAAAATTTAAAAACCTGCCACAGGAAAGTCACGTGGACCTCGGCAGTTTGGTGCTTTAAATCACAATACATTTTAACTTCTTTCCTGCTACATGTTCGCAAAAAAATGCTTGTTCGATACATCATTTTTTAAAATTATTTAATTTCATTTAATGAGTTTTATGTGAGAAGGAATTCTAACTGTAGAAGAGGAGTCTAACCAAGTACAGGGATGTGCTGATAAACTTGTGTGTTTAAACAAGTGCTGAATATGTGCGTGTAAGTAAAAAATGTCTCTTTTGCAGTACTAAAAGTTAAAATCTCAAGTCATGGTCCCTGTTTTGACCATGCAAATGACCCAATCCATCTGCATCTTTACTCTTCTGTTTTTCTGCATTAAAGTTTGAAGTTTCACTTCTGTAACTAATTTTAACTATTGAAGTAACTGTGCCCATTTTAACAGGATTTGCTGATATTTCAGAAAAACGGACGTCAGTATTGGAGCTCAGAAGTGCACAGAATTTTTACCCTTCAAAGCAGTGTAAAATACATCTTTGATCTATGAGAACTGACTACGCAAAGTATTTTTGGGGAACAAATTATTAATGTAAAGTAGGAAACTATTTTCAGTGCCTTAGAACAATTTCATTTTTTCCTTATTTTATTGCGCCATTAAATTTTTTTCCTGTATTTTATTATTATTCTGTTTTATAAAATCCTTTCATACATTTTATTTTTATGCACCTTAAATTTATTATTACATCTTTCCATGTCTTTTATATTTCGCCTTTGTAAAGCACTTTGAATTACCTTTGTGTATGAAATGTGTTATAAATACTATATAAATAAACTGCATTTCTTTGTTGTTGGTCAGCAGATGCTTTCATCCAAGGCAACTTACATACAATTAGTCCCGTTATGCTGCGAGTCGTGTCCCTATAAAACATTGTGCCTTGCTAATTCACATAATAAAGTTTCCATTTGAAAAATGGGGTTGGGGCAGAGCACACAGAGTACAGTAATAATCAGGTTAAAAAGGGAAAAAAGCCACAAATCATAAAACTATGCAAAGTTTTCCAGATAAATAACCGATTTCAAACAAATGATAAAACGCTTCTCAAGGTGAAGTCCAGGAGAAGACTTTAGCGCGAGTTGCATGCTACGAATGGGAATTGCCAGTTGCTGAAAGTTTGCATTATGTAAAGTAGTCACTGAATAATTGAAACACGTCATAGCAGAACCAACTGTAAAGGTTTACATATTTGCAGCCCATCGTTTTACTGGAGCAATTCGCACCAAGTAAAGTAATACGCTCAAAGGTACAACAAAAGGCCCCCATGTGATGTGAGCTGCTGAGCTGCCGGTTGCAAGCAGGCCCCCCGATGGAGCTGTGCACTCACATCCAGCGACTCGAGGCAGTACCAGCAGAAGGCGTGCTTGCAGTTCTTGCACATCATCTGGGCACAGCCCTCGTCCCTCTCGATGTAGACTTTACACTTGGGGCAGCGCTTGATGGGGGCATCGTCCTCCTCCGACTTGTAGAAAGAGCTGGTGGAAATTTGAGGAGAAAATTCTCAGTCATACCATTGGGACACGATATATTTCATCAGACTGAAGATGGGAACTTTGCAGGAAAACGGTGAATAAACCTTTGTTAAGTGAATCATAATCAGGATTCCTCTGCACTGGCAATAACAGAGAGCTTCACCTACGTTCCCCTTCCTTTTGTGAACAAATAGCCTCATGTTTCCTTTTCACTGCAATATCTTTTCACTTTTGAAGGTTGAAAGTTGGGTTCAGCTTGTTTGCCTTCTCCTATGGTGAGCTGTCGAGTGCTGCCAACTCAAAGCTCATCTGACAGTGGTTGCTTCAGCCTGTGATTTAACATCGACCTTTCCGAGCACCACAGTTACTCAGCACAAGCAGCAAACCAGAGAACCTCATCGTGGGGGGGGGGGCTCTTCCATGGGAAATTGCACACTTTGCTTTTCATCTGCCACCACATTGACACACCAAAGAGTTTTTTTTTCCCCTGCTGAGGGCAAAGGACTTTTCTGAAATACGTCGGCTCCTCGCATTACTGGGGGTCAAGCTGCAGCTTTTTGAAGATACACTTTCCAGTTTATTCTGATTGCATATAACTGCATTTGCTTAAAAAAAAACTTCTTCTGTATACAGTCAAACAGTGAATATCACAAAGGTTAATGTCACAAGATTTTTTTTAAGCTGTCTCCAAAGGAAATAACAAGGCTGAACTTTTATTGTCACAACTCGGTTGACGTCACCAAGCTTGTCTGGCTGGTGGTTTCATATCCGGGGTGACAATATTACACCAACTGATTTCAACAGCTCAGCTTAACCACTTCATCTGGGAAGTGAACCCGACACATGATGTCATTGTGCGGACTGCGAAAACTGTGAAAACTGTAACTCAGTCGGCATCTTTGATCGGTTCATCAAAGACCCGCCTGTTTTATTAGGTGACAGTTGGACTCGTAGAGCTGTGGCGAAGATGGTTGAGTCGCCACAATCATAATTGCGCTAATCTTTAAAATGGCAATTTAACGCTAGCATGTATTTCTGCATTTAAATGTGAGCGCATTCTTGAGGGACATCTGTATTATCACCCTCCCATTGACTGCAATGTGGTGGTAAAAGTCATTGTGCATTTATGAATCGATCTTCCTTCTGGTTATGCTTCAGTTTTGTTTGCAAATTTACAAGTCTATATGGTTTGTCTTGATGGCTCCTTCCTTAAGGTACCACCTCGCAGTAGACAAGTTCAGATTTCAAAAAGCTTAACCATAACTGCAAATCAAACAGGAAAAAAAAACACCTTCCTGTATTATGATATCGGATCAGACAATATGCAGGTCACTTAAGTTCATAAATCTAAGGATTCATAAGAAGGAAGAAGCATGAGAAAGGACTGAAGATGGGCTACTCATTTCAGACAGCGAAGCAGCCACCACACAGCTGTACCTGCAGGGGAAAGGCGAGGACAATGTCATTATTCTGGGAAATGAGGACAGGAGTCTTAGGAAGGGGTTCCTGAGTTGCCTGTAATTCACTCTGCAGTTCTAGGTCATCCACGGTACCAGCGGTTCTACTTCCCTCCTGCTGTGATTTGGAACAAGCTGTATCTAGAGCTCCCTGGGGCGGAGTGAGCAGAGATCCTGCTACCTGCCTCAAAATAATGCGCTTCCAGAAGTAAAACCTAAAGCTACCTTTCTGCACACGGTCGTCTTCTCCCAGCCCACAAAACATATATGGTTTTAGAAAACAAAGACAGAAAAGTCACGCTCTAAGTAATGGGTTTCCACAGGAAATGCAAAGTTAACAACACCAAATAAACCAGAAACCTGCGCTTTGGTGAATTCCAGTGAGGCCCAACAGACCTCACTGTCACTCATGTTAGAGAAAAAGGTGTGTGGGAACCTTCCCATCATCCCTTGCAGTTCCATGTATTCTTATTTTGTCAATGTTCATGAGTTATTTCTATGTGTCAGGTTGATATTTGTAGGGTTACACACTGCTTCAGACTGAGTGACAGCTGACTGAGTAGTGGGGTATATTCCAGAAAATGAATTTCAAAGAATAGCGCAGCTATTAGAAAACTGAGGGTGCGAGGAGTTTGCTGGTCTTACCTTGTCTCCCCAGGAAGCAAGGTGGTGAGGGGCAGGCTCTCTAGGCACGGTTTGTCCGCGTGCCAGGCTGCCTTACAGGCGGAGCAGAACCGCAGGCCACAGACGGCACAGAGGACCAGCTGGGGGCGCTGTGCTACTGCTTCTGTCTCTCCTAGTTGGCACACAGCCTGGCAGGACGAAGATGGACACCAGGTCCGGCACGGGTCCAGCAGCACCTCTGGGACGCAAAGGGGAAGGAGGGGCGTTGGTTTCAAGGTTTCAACAACTCTCCCTTTCTCTTGGCGCCGGCATGACTTACGCACACTGCTAAAAATGGAAGGTCACCGTTGAGACCGTACATTTTGACAGTGCTGTAAGGGAGGGGCAGGACCCACACTCGTCGGGCCAGTCTGCACAGCCAATCTGGCCTTGTTTTTTACCCCAGAAAGCCATCTGACATTCCAACTCAGCCTCCAGCATCCCCGCCCCTTTTCCCGAACCGACACGACGGATCTCAACATGAAGCTCAGGATGATGTTCCGACTACAGCTCCCATTCAGATAAGGAGCTCTACATCTCAGATGTGCTCAACATGTGTCTTCTCCAAATCACCTGCCAGAGTTTTCTTGAACTGTATTGATTTATGGGCATAATATGGTGGGGGTCCTTCAAATGGGCCTTCTCCCGGGACAAACTACAGGAAGAGCACTGCTGGTGAATTGCTTCTGGCATTATGAAATTACAGATTGAATCTAAGCTCCACTAGGTACTGTGGGGTCAAAGAACAACCAGGTCATCCAAGCGAGAGAGCTACTTAATAGGAATTCTTCTGTTTATCCACATTTACCACATTCTGCATACTGAAGGTCATTTAACACTGTTTTTCTATCTTAGAAAAAACGTGAAACTACAGTTAACGGAATTATCATCATGGTTATAACACCACGGTGGGAAAGGCTGAATGCTCAATACATTCTAAAATATTCATAGTGAGACACACATGCATGACTGCTCTTATTACCCTCCAAACTGTCACCAGGGTGGGCCTCACAGCAACAATCGCACAGCAGGTTCCAGGTGGGAATTCATTGTGATCTGTTCCCACATAAGATGCCAATTACCCGGTCTCCACGGTGACGCTCCACGACGAGGATGTCACGACCGTGCCAAAGATTGTCATCGGTACAATGTGGTACTCCATGGCTCACCTGTCACATGCTACAAAGAGGAACTATTGACCATAAATGGTACTGAGCAGAACTGTCAACCGTACATGGTACTAAGTATTTGAAAATTATTATCTGCTAGTCTCGTGATATATGAAATGGTCAAACTGTTCAAAAACAGTTATATTTCTGATGATCACAAAGTTTCTGTAAGTTCACAATAAAGCTTTGTGCAATAATGACAGCTCCGAAATAAAATTTATTTTTGTGAGGTTTCACAATTGCGGTGTCTCAGTTCGTGTTAGCTTGGCTTTAACTGCTTGGCTTCAATTCTGCTCTGGGTCTTTGAGTCATCTTTGTAGCTACCTAGTAGGAGTGAAGACATTTAAACAAATTACTCATATTTAAAATAAGCAATAACGCATGCAAAAACTGAACGATAAAGTTTGCAAAATGTGCGCGTGCAAACTTCAGCCATCCTCTCTGCCTCCGCCTTGCTGTGACGGCATCTGTGCCTTGAATGCCTCTTGCTCATGGTGATAACAGTCTGAAGCTGCTGCCCCCTCTTACCCCTTTCAAACTGTAGCTTCCTGTATCGCTGCATCATCTCCGCTGCCACCATGCACTCGATCTGCAGAAAGCAGCAGAGAGAGGCATCGAACTCAAACCCAAACTCCACAAATGCTGTAAGGAAGAAGTAGTGTGAATGCGTGCAAAAAATGCCTTGAGTACGAAAAGGGTTCAAACTGATGAAGTACAAGAGGAAAATGTGCAGAAAAAATTAACAGTCAGGGATGCAAACGTGAAGCCTCTTGACCAGAGGACACACGTGTTCAAATGGCTGGGTTCATGATTAAGGACTATAAGCACCCTTCGCTTGTGACCTGCCCGGCACCGGAGCCATGGGTTCCACCCCAGAATGAGGCCATAAACAAGTAGGGCGTTGTGGAGTACTTAAGTCCAGTAATAGGTCAGTCATTATGGGTGAGTTCATTTAGGGTCTCAGTGTTGGGTCACACCCCTGAGAGGGTTTACCACAATAGCCAAGCAGGCTACTTCAGGCAAAGTAGAATGTAGTTGGTGGTAAATCACTTTAGGACTGATCCGCTCTACAGGGAAGCATTACTGAGCATCTATGTTTAGAAAAAAAGTTCTGAGGAACAAGCCTGGAAGATCTTATCATTTAAGTCTATGTTGAACTACTTGAGCTGATCTTCTAAACCTGATGTTACCTGCATATCAGTGAACAACCCTAATAACCCTTTAATAAGATTAAATCCTATCAACTAATATAACTTGTGTAGGTTGTATTTACTGGGGTGGTGATTTTGGACCCATGCAGATGCCCTCAAACCATTTTTGAGCTCAAGCCACAGTTCTTTGTAATCATTCTTACCACAAGCATTGACAAATTCTGCATCAGAATTTGGATTATTGAAAATCTCAGAATAGCAGCCTCATTTCCCATCATGACTCATACAGTAAAGGCTGCTAAAATAGAAAGGTGACTCTGCATTCTAGGATCCCAATAAAGAGAAGTCACACAGCAACGTGAGCTCCCTGACACCGTCGACATTAATAAATGGTGTTCTCCAGGCCGTCCCGTGCCAAACTGATTCTTCTGTCAATGTCAGATAACGTGACAGACCATTTAAATTCTAACCTACTTGAGTTTTTTTTCCCCTTTTCCTACAGTCTGTTTGAACTCGGTGTCTGAAACTTGTACTGCTTCATGCTTCGAAAATTAAAGAAAGGTTTCCCCTTAAAACTGGATGTTTTCCTTTTCCCTGCTGGGCCTTAGTCTTTGCTCTGATGGACAGAATGAACTCCCTTCCCAGGGCTGCTGAAACCCTCTGAGCATTTAAGATGGGTCTCAAAGCACATCTCTTTCTGACCCGCTTTTCTTCTGATGTTCCCAACATCCACATGAATTAGCTTGTCATTTTTATCTAGATAGTTGTTATCTTAATGTCACTTCCATAGACAGATACTTGGCTGATGTGCACAAGTGAAATTGTGGTATTAGACAAATAAGCCACACTTCAAAAATTGCATGTCTGCGTCTGAAGCTCTTTGTTTATCGTGGAATATGCTTTTATGTGCTGCTAGTTGTATGTCATTTTGTAAGAAAGTGCATAAAGTAAATGTAAATGAAGCACCGGGGCGAAATACCAGAGATTATCGCACTACAGGTCATGTAAAAGCAGTTTGAAATAAATAAGAATGCAGGCTAATATGGAGGTACCTCATTTTCCTGGAGGTGTCCCTGTTTAGGACAAGCCGAGTCTGGACAGCTAATGGCCGTCTCGAGGCCCTCCTTGATCAGGAGCTCTATGTACTGCTTCAGGCACTGAAGAAAAGGACAAAAATACAAAAACGAATTTAGGTTTCATTTCCCATCATGCGCCGATTTAGAACAGCTGCAGTAAGTCACTTACAGCTGACCTCTTCCCCTTTATGGTGAATACTGAGAAAGTCTCTCAGTTACATAAACTCTCTTTAGGTTCCCACTTTGCATTAATCACAATGTCACAGTATTACTTCCCATATCCATATTATGAATTTTCTTTATTGTAAAATTAAAACGGTCGTCTTCATGTTTCACTTAGGCCTCACTGACAAATAATAATACTCGGTAAGAGACAACTGGTTATAAAAAAATGTATGGTCTTGTGTAAATCTATTCACTTGCTGACAAACAAAAAAGTTAATATTTGTAACCAGGTAATCAGTTTTTATTGCTAATTTGTTTCAAAGGTTGAAAGGAAAAAAAAAAAACATATTACATACATACACTAATTTCCAACTTATTTCCCTTTGATGTGCAAACATCATAAGTTATTATACTGAGAATTATATAAATGCAAAGGTGTACCTTTTCAGCATGCACTTATGATGTGTGGCTCTTTAAAATCATAACCAACCCAAATGAAAATAGAAAACGTGCGACCCTTCAGCAGCAATATGGCTGAGCTGTTTAGCTCCCGCTTAATGAAGGTCAAAATGTTCATCTTCACAGTTTGAACTGTACGGACTGTCAGAGAGCTGAACAACGAGTTTGCAGCGAGTCTGTGGATAAAACGCACTTTACTGCAAAATGGAAACGTGTTCTGTTCAGGCTGCAGAAGAGGAATGAGAGACACGTGCACAGGGAAACGAAACTGACTGCTGAGTTATCCTGTGGTTGACTGAAGTCGATTTATACAGATTTCACTGTCTTAGTTGGATCCCTTCGCTTTATGTTGTATCTTAGCCTTTGGTGTTGTGGACTTTGCACATAATGAGGATTAGATGGTTGTAATGCATTAGTGTCATTTTACATTTAGGTGTTATGACTGAGCACCAGAGTTTGGTCTTGCTTTTTACCATACCCTGTTGGGACCCTGAATGGATGGACTGCTGTTCGGCACCAGTTCTGGCTACACTCACCAGTGTGCAGAAGACACATTGGCACTGGGAGATGGTGGTCATCTGCTCCAGGGGAAACTCCCCAAGGCACAGTTTGCAGGACACCAGCGGGTCCAGGGCCAGGTCCCAGGTGGGCCGATACCTGGCTGTGGTCATGGTGACCGGTGAAGCTCTGAAATGAGAGGACAGGACACCACAGGGTTATGTTATTCAGAGCAACCATGTGAACAGACTGGTAGACGTGAGCACGACTGGAGAAGGAAGGGGAAGAATCAACAGGACAGCACAACACTGAGCAATGCTGCCATCAGGATTGACTGACACATCAGATCATGTTCTGTGACGAACGATCAAATAATCAAAAAATATACTAAAGAGCGAAGTAATTATTCGAATGCAAATGTGTCTATAGAATATGTTTAAATATATAGGGAAACAAAAATGAACGCATGATTAAAAAAGAATTTAGTAGTGAAAACACTACAGTGCAGTTTATAAGTGTAACATCAAAAAGGTTAATGCGAGAGAACTACAGAGAACTAAACACTTCCAGATGACTTCCAGAAAAGGAGGATTTTACTGATAAACGTTCCAGTTTATATTGGCACTGTACTTTAAGACAAATGAGCTTTTTATACGAAGTGCGTAGAATATATACCAGTTGTCGTAGGATTTTGGACGGGTGCGCGTAACACTATCGAAATCAAGTACACATTTACACGGGTATTCTGTTTTTACCAAGTGATGTAAATTCAAGGAATTCTTTCGTTGAATCAATGTGAGGAACCAGTAATGAATTCTTGTAAGCAAATCCATGCTTGTTCTGAAAACAAGTTGCCTTGAGTTGGAATGTGTCCCCATCTGAACTGAATTCATTTGTCCTCCCTACGTCTGAGCAGGACTCGGTTTTCTGTACCACTGCTCAGCAACACGTCCACCATAATGACTGTAAATGGTCCCCTGGTTGCTAGGGGCAAATGAGCAGTTTTTAATAGCATGTGAGAGGCTTGCTGATCCCTTGTGATCTATGTCTTTTAGTGCATCCCCACTCTTCCCCCTTATGGTTCTTACAGATTGACAAAAAAAAGAGAGCGCTCTGAAAGCCAAAAATGCGCTCGATCAGTTTGCACTTCACTCCGTTTCAAGATGCCCATGATGCACCTTGTGGTGCTGTTAAGAAGATCACGTGGCACTTTCCCCCTGCTGCCATTTTCACTTCACAGACAAATACCCTGAATGGTGATATTCCTCCCCAGGAGAGAGATGGTGGTGTATCTTCAGGAAGTGCTCCACAGCAATGGTACCACTGACAATTCTCAACCTGGGCTGCTAGGCAACAGGAAACTGAGCCAATGGGGAGCCTCTTTGGCAGGGTTTAAATTACACCTCCCCTCAAAGCCCTAGGAGAATTCAGAACACAGTATATACACGATGCTAAGATGTTATTTCACCTTTTTCAGTGGAGCAGGTTGAGATTAGATGGGTGCGGTTGTGATCCGCACTGGCCTGGACTGGGCCAAAAACAGTGCTGTTGCTTAATTCGGGAAGTACCAAACGCTTGAAACATAGAGCAATGTCACAAGTTCCATTTGCCACCTATAGTTATAGTCTGAGAAATGCCCATTTAGGTAATGAGAATCTGACCTGATGACGGCTTTAATTTAATACTCCTACTTTGGGACACGAGGCAATTCTTCTTAATTACGAGGTGTGAATTTGTGCCCCTCTCAATAGCTGAACAGGGTGAGAGCAGAGCAATGTTGTGATGCATTGAGTTCTCTACCTCTGTTACCCCTTGTTTGCTAGTTTCACTTCTTATTATCTGCCGCAATTACAACCTCTGTTTGGACAATTAAAAAAATGCCAGCATTGCGTTGACAGATTTTTTTTCATCTCTATTGTTCCTTTTTTTGCATTTGCATTAAAGGTAGACTTAATACATGAACCTTTAGTATTGTGTATGTTTTGTTTGTGATAATTTGTTAGGTACATGGAGCATATACACAGGCAATGTTATAATGAAGGGAAACTGCTCTATTGTGTTGTGTTATGACAACTACTGTTAATTATCAAAGTAAATATGTCTATTTTAACTGGATTTTTAGATTTTTTTGCACAAATAGGTGTCAGTTTTTGGGCATCAGAAATACATAAAAATTGTTACAATTGAACAAAATGATAATTATATCCTTATTATGAGAGTTCACCTTACAAAGGGGTTTTTTGGCAACAAATTCCCTTGGTATGGTGGGGGACGACTGTACTGTTAAACTTCTTCTGCTGCGATACTGGCCAAGCCTGACAAAAGAAGTAATTCCCCATCAATAATTTCAGTGCAATGCAGACTTCCAGACAGCCAGTGGCTGAGTCTGGGGAGGAAAGATTGATGGAGTGAAAACATTAAGAGCAGGTTCTGAGAGGTTCAGCGATGAGAGTCTTGCCTGGGTTGCTAATGGCTGGGACACACAGCGGGATTTTCTGAAAAGACCCCGCTGAGATGCAGCAATGTAAGCAAGCGGCACCACTGCGGATCATCACGATTGCCACCTTCCATTTTCTGTGCGTTTATGTGCTCGGTAGTTTAAGCACGTCGAGTGCCAAGGTTTCACTTGGGAAGGTTGACAAGAAGTTGATTTGGTGAAGGCAAGAGTATAAGTTACAGCATTATCCAGGGGAATATCCATTATTGCTTGGCAGGAAAATGACAATGAAATTTATTTCCAAAGGGCTGGGTTGTTCTTGCGCTTAATGTTGTTTTTCCGACAACCTTTTCATTTCAGTATCAGCTCTGCCTCGTAAATAAATGGCAAAATAAACCCAGTTTTCATTTTCAAGAGTTGCGGCGAAAAAATCTTCCACATCTTAAAAAGGTGTACAAACCTGTAAAGAGCAATTTTGCAAACGCATCGACATTAACAAAAATGTTGCACTAGACAACTTACGGCGTACTGAACATGGAAGTCAACCTGCTTAGAAAAATACAGCAAATGGCTGTGGAGGAAAGATGAACCTGACAAAATCCTTAAACTCCCACTAGATGGATCACGTCACCCCTGTAATTTCCCAGGTGCTGCGTCGCACGGAAATTTTTTCTGATGTTTCTCTCCAATAATCTGGAGAAAACATACATTGCACAATACCAATACTGCCATCGTTCAACCCCTCTTTGAGGCGCTAAAAAAAGTCAAAGAGACCATACAGGAAACAAAATACCCTTAGAAACCCAAAGCGAACTGTTATTGCATAATGTCATATAAAATGATTACATAAGCGCTATTTATAATCTATCTAGGTTAACGTTTGTCAGAAAGCTCATCTTTATCAGCCATCAAACCTCGCAAGTCCCAGGGACCCCAGCTTCCTACTGATTTTAGCACCTGGCCAAGGAATTCAGCAGGGCTTTTAAACAATTTTCCAGAGCTCTCAATGTGGATCCTCTTTTTCAAAAAAGAAAGAAAAAAAAACAATTGTCAGAGAACACTGCCGCTCTCTAGCTTTCAAAAGACAAAAGAAAACAGCAATCTGAAATGGGTCGTTTTAGCAAACGCAGATGCAGCTTTTGAAAATCTTTTTGTATTTGTTCTCTTTTCTTCTGGGTGTCAGGTTCAAGTCATGCAGCGCATGTGGAATTAGGAGGACAGGCATGCTTCAGACGAGTGACAGTGACAAAAGGGCAAAATCAGTGAAGTTTCCACACGGGAGATGGGGAAAGCGACGTATTTTTATTTATTTAAATCACTCACAAGCAATTAATAATGATTTAGTATTTTGCACATTTGCATTACTGAATAATTTTGGTGCAGAATGGGCTGCTGTGGAAAGATCTTGTTATTTAAAGCCATAAAATTACATTGACTCAAAAATTCAACATAACTGAAAATGGTGTTGAACATGACAATTATAATAATGCTCATCTCACCTGTTTGGCTTAATCAGACAATTAAAAATCACGGATCTGTATGATTTACGGCACAGGAAATAAAGTGCGAAAATGTAAAGAAAAATAAGTTGTTCAATTTCGGTTTAGGTTTTACATGAATTTAAGTGGCAAATAAGGGGTCGTGATAAATACATAACGTACTTGTAAACTGCTTTTTAATCTCAGGTAATGGCACGTTTATTGACCATTATGAAACGATACTATACTGCTACACTGTGGAGGTTGACTGTACTCAGCAGGATAATGCTAATTAAAACAATATTCATATTTCATTTTGAAACCTTACACACTTTTTGGCTGAACATGAAACGAGCCTTAAAAAGATGCAGCAGCCAACGTCCAAAACAATCCGTCCGATTTGAGAAGACAACTAAATGTATTCCAACACTGAAGCCGGAAGGTACCTTTCTTTGAATTGCTGACCTTCCAGATGGACCGGTGAGACAAGACAAATAAGAACAAACCCTCAGCTAACTGTCGGCCAGAGCAGGGACGAGGACAGCTCCGGACATGATGACCGGACAGCGGTGAGCTCCTGGTTAGGCCTTTACAGCCGAATCCTCCACAGGGTCCCTCTTGTCCTCCAGCAAGCAGGACAAAGCGCTTGCTTGTTCCCCACACACTGAACCCTTGTTCTGCCGTCGGGCACGAACTAGAGAAGAGCATTCATATTCACACATGTCACACAGAGGCCTGGCCGACTTGCTCGGTTATTTTTCCTGGCAACAGTCGTCGTGATTACGGGATTCGGAACGCCTGGCGATGGGCGTCGTGACCGGTCTCAATGAACCGTAAACAAGGCCAGGCATTTGGGATGTGCTGGGCTCAAATCTTTTCGCTTGACTTTTCCTCCGCTGTTATTTTGAGGTTATCTAAAAAGTTTTTTATTTTCATACAGTACAAGCACTTGACCTCATGTGGGAAACAACACATTTTATTTGTATAGCATCGTCTTAAAGATGAAAACTACAAAGAATGATACATAGTTTCAGGTGGGAAAGAGCTAATTTAGTTCAAAGGGCATTGCCAACTTTTTTTGTATATTGGGTATCAGGAATGTAAGTGGAAAATAAATTAAAAAATGTTTTAGATATTCCCCAAGCAGGTATTTCAGTGCTGGATGTAGATTTACCCTTCTTGTCCATACGGACCCAGTAAAGTCAGTCAAAGCGTCACCCGGCCAACAGAGCAGATGTGGCCACCGTCCGGTCAAATCCACCGAGCTGCTCTGGAGTCAGTGCATATTTTTAACCCAGTGAATTATATTTTGACCATATGCTTACGAGTGCTGTGCACCCCTCAGGGTACAAAGGGGCGATGAAGCATGAGTGACAGCTCTTTCCTCCCGTCTGTGGTTGGGTGGAATGAACTCAACCGGATCCTGATCAGTCCTTTTTGATGTTTCCTAAAAATAAAGCCTTGTTTATATCCTCCTCCTATTGAATCTCAGTTTAGAGGGCTGTCTATATCTGTGTCTGGATGAGAGAAAAAAAAGCCACAATTCACAAAAATGGGCTAAGTTCTGGGCAAACTGTCTGAAATTGTCACATTTCTATTCCTTTCCTAATTAGGGCTTTTAATTTGGTGTAGAAATAAAGAAGTCCCAAGAGTTTAAAAGTCAATACTCTACTGAGAAAACGTTGCTTTGCTTTCACACATAAGAACCCTTCAAATTCAGTTTAGCAGCTACTACCATTAGCACATTTCTACAGGATGCTAGTATTTCACCCAGTCAACAATCCATCTCTCCGCAGTAACACAGGAGGCTTAAACACGGTGTCTGTGGCACGTTTCAAAGAGAAAAGTGCATAACGGGCAGCAAACTGTGTACTATTTTTACAGGCTGACCCAAATATAAGACCATAGCAAAAGTGGTTTATTTTTGGGCTGTTATCGTTACAGGCCTGGGGACCTCAGCTGTGGTACGTTGACATCGAGCAGCCGACAACTGCTGCTGTCCCCTGATACTGGATGGTTTATGGAGGATGTAAAACAGCTCTGCTCCTACCAGGCGTTGAGGTATGAAAAAAAATGGCTTTACAAATGTCATGTTGGCTGGGAATGTGGTGTGCAAACAGGGCTGGGAATATGTCAGCCCCTGGGGCAGGGTGGGGGAGTGGGGTTGCTCACATTACCCTGCTTTCTATGCCTTTGCCACTTTCAAAACATTTTATTTATATTATATAATTATATACAGTGAGTAGCATTACTGCCTCACAGCTCTTGGCGTGTTGGGATGTGAGTCCAGTCTGTGTGGAGTGGAGCTTGTTCTCCCCGTGTCTTACTGGCTTTCCTCTGGGTACGCAGGTTTCCTCCCACAGTCCAAATACTTGTTTCTCAACTTAATTAGCGGATATATGTTGCCCACTGTATGTGACTGCATGTGTATAAAACCTCTATGACCTTTTTTCCAGAGTTTGTGATAAAAGGTAAACTTTACAGTAAAATATAAATCTGCAATACATATTCGAATGGGTATTTCATTAAATGAGGACATTGGAAAGATGAATAATATTAATTTAACAACATTGCTCAAATTCATATGCTTGTCTAAACGTGCACGCTGGGAGATTTGCTCCCAAATTCACCCGATTGTGACCAAGATGACAGCAGGTATAAGCCCTGGATTTGACGAAAACGCAGATGACAATCCACAACTGCTGTTACCTCAGGATGTGAGCAAAGCAACATGTTTTTTCCCCTGATCTGAATAATTACAGTCTTATCTGGAGTAAAAATTCCAAAGCAGCTGATTTGGATGGATTAAAGGCACTGATGCCAGGCTCTGCCCAGCACGAGAACGACTCTTCCCACTGAGGTCTGTGTCACATCCAAAACAAGGCAGGATGAAATATTTAAAGTGACTTCAGAGCTTTTTGGGGGGGGGGGGGGGNAGAACCTTCTCTGTGAGGTTCAGCGTGCTGGGAGACGGGGCGCGTGCAGCTTCTAGACGGAACCATCTACGTCGGGGGGGGGGGGGGGGGGGATAAATAAATAGATGGAAAGGAGTGCATATTTTTAATGGGCTGTCATTGCTGTGGCAGGACAAAATGCCCCAAGCCCTAATGATAGATTCAACAGCAATATCTAATGCAGCAGTGATAAAAGCAAATCCTAGATCCACAGGAGATCACAGTGAAGCACTGAACATCTATAAGATTTTTTTTTCTACACATAAAATTTAAATATACAAGTCTCACAATACATATTATTGCTGGAAACAAGACAAGTGTGAAAATGATATGCGCGTCTTTCTTGCAATCACTTTCTATGTCTCCATTAAGAAGAATATTTTTCTCCTGGGTCGCATATCTACCTGTAAAATTAAGTCTAAACACACCTCAAAGCCCTTCCTATAATGCCCTTGTGACCCATGTCTCCAGCATCATTAATAATCTATATTTATCATAAAAAAGAGGTCAACAGCAAGTCCATGCAGTAATTTAGTGCTCCCAGAAACAATTATATACAGCTTTCGAAAAGATGGGGTGAAAAAACTAAAATCCTGGAAATGATGCAAGACAAGTTATTGTTAGGTTTGTACACTAGTGTAAAAACGTTGAACCTGTCTACCTGAAGCAACTCACGAATACAGCAGGAGCAGTGATTCAAACCCAGGTCTTCTGAGTACCAGGCAACTGGTAACCACTATACTACCCGCAAGCCACCGCTGAAACCAAAAGCCGTTCAGGCACTTCTGAAACTTAAGTTTGTGCTGCTAAGTGAACAAAATCATGACTGATTGAGCTAGATCAACCTACTTTGTCTAATACAGCCGATACGTGCAGACACCACGAAAGAATCCCAGTCATCCAAAACCTCCATCCAAAATTCCCATTATCTACACCTATTAACTTCAGAGACTCACAAACATGTTTTATAACAATCCTCTGAACAAAGCAGAAGTTCAACGACTGAAGGAGACATTGAATGCACTGTAAACTCAACTCACATCCAAAACTTAATTTACCATAGAATGTTGTCTGTTTGCACGTACACTTTCAGCAGTGGAAGATATGTAATGTATACGGAGGCATTTTGCATGTGTGGCCTGTGTGGAACTTGGTCACGTTGAGTTCCTGTAGCCGCACACTCAGAGTGTATCCACACCACGTCACTCCTCCTAATGTGTTTTAGACCACAATAAACTCTCTATATTGTTCCCCAATCGGGGGGGGGGTGGGGGTGGGACTGTGAGCCGACTCTTTGGGGCATCGTGGAAACCGAATGGAATGAGGCTGTAATTGCTTGAACACTAATGACAAGCAGAAATAACTGCTTTAGGAATACTGTGGTCATACGGACACCTTTGAGATACAGTATGTTGTTTATTTAATCGGTTTGATAAAAAAACAAGTCTGGAGCTTTTTCGGAGAATAGTACCAGTTATTTTACGCTACGTCATCAATCTAAAATGATAGCAGCTCACATACCAAAACCATAATGATCCTCAAATCTGGTTGATTGCAAAAATGCCACAGAAGCACCAAGATGACTAGTGGTTGCAAACAAAATACCCTGATAACAAGAGTGACTCAGGGAGGGTCTTGAAGCGAGGCAGACAAGGTGGCCCTGTGCGAGGTCTCTAAGACTGTGTGGGTCCCACCACCTGCTCTCCCCACGTGGTGGTAACAGTGGGAAGTCTGTTCTGGTGGCTCAGACCAAGACTATCCCCCTTCCTCTACCATCTCCTCTGCCATCTCCGCTGCCCTCTTCAAGAAATGCATGCTGCACAAACGCCCCCTTTCACAGTGTAGGACCCTCTTAAGCCACAGGAAACCGGGGCCTTTATTCAAAGGCCACAGTGCTGTTATGCAACACAAATTTAGACATGCCTTGGCAAAAGTCTAAAACAATATTCTAGCACAAAAAATACAAGAAGAAACAAAAAAGGAACCATTCTGGAGTTTGCTCTTTCTAATAACAGGCCTCTCGCGTGACTTATGCTCCCCTTAGCACTTCAGTTATGACGATAAAATTAGTAATCATCTCCTCCCATCTCATCCTGTAGTACCTTTGAGCAAGGTACTTACCCTAAAATTACTACTGAAAAAAATTTGAAATAACCAAAGTTTCACAACTGTCCGCAGCTGTTGATCGTAACTTACATCATAATCTGTCAAGTGATCCTGGTTTACTATTTATGTCACTCCTTACTCAATGTACATGTGCGTTTTGGCATCTTGCCGAAGCACATTGGAGTAGTAGAAATTGAACACCCTAACTGTTTGCTTAAGCCTGTGTATGCTTTCCCATCTCTACTGCCTCTATAAATATTCTTCAGGGATCCCAGCACCCAAGCTTATCATTTCTTTTTTATCCCTAGTGGTCGCAGTGGGTTTGACTTTGTTCTCCTTTGTTCACCAGGCAGGGAGGTGACCAAAATAACCCATACGGGTTCAGCCTGAAATGACAACAAGAAGTCACCTTGTGGACTCACCACCACCAAGGTGAAGGGTAGGGATCAAGTGGTGTGCCAAGTCAAGTGGCAGTCATGAGTGGCATGGATAGACCTAGATGGACTATGGACTGCACCCTTGCAATGGAAAGTGGTACTGGGAGCATGGAATCGCATCTAAATGTAAAGTATAATATTATTTGTCTCCAGTTAATGTGATACAGCAGACTTTGCAACAAAAAAAGTCCCAGGTTTGAAACTTCACAAACCTCACACCATAAGTCAACTAAAGGAATACTAATAATTACATATCTGAACATGAAGATAACAATACAGTGTCCTTCACCATTTGGGTATCTGCTACACAGCTGGCATGTCTTCTTGGTCTTACTTACTGCATCAGCACCATTGGAAGAACATACTTGTGCTGTCACAGAAATGATCACAGTCATGTATTGGGGCTTATTAGGTGAAAATTAAATAATCCCCAACTGTCTGACAACAATATTAATAACACCATGACAGGGAAATGAAGCAAAGCAAGACAATATCCCAAGTCATCGCTTCCATAATTTCCACAAGGTTCTGTAATCGCTGAGAGGCGATTAAATTAATATGAAGGCCGTCGACGGAGGAGAAGTTTATGCGCATTAATTCGACATCAAGAGGTAATGATTGCCTCTCTTCAGACAGGACTTTGATTAAAAACATAAAAATAAAACGGAAAAAAAACAGAAGCTCACTTTCTTTTTCTTCTGGCCTGTTCCCATTCTGAGATTTACAGCCTTTCATAATCCTTACATGTACCCATTACAGATGAGTAAGCGTAACACGTTTTGCCATTTGCTGCTTGTGCTTCTTTCCCAGTTCAGATCACAAGCAGGGAACCAGGAAACCGCCGGACACGGAGGGCACGCTCGAGGTGAAGGAAATGAAAACCGCCCACGGAAAACGTCTCGCTTCCTGTTTGCTGCACACTGAGCCAGCTGATAAAACCCACTTCTCCAGAAACACAGACACAGGACCCAGGCCTTGATGCAGAACTCCAAAAGAACCAAATATTTTGGTGACTAGGCTTCCGATAAAGCATCACTGTCTTGTAAAAACACTAGTTTATGTCTAACATGGGTGAGACTGCCATTCGTCATATAACCCCCTCATTCCCTTAAAGTTTTGAATGCAGCAACGAGACTGTATCAGTATTATTTTTAAACCAATATTTATGTTTTACTCTACCTGCAATGATTTAGCCATTTATACAGCTGGGTAATGTGCAGTACCCTGATCAAGGATACTACAGCGGGAGAGGTGGCTCTAACCACTATGCCAACTGCTGTAACAGATGCAATTCAGTTTCATTTACAACAGATACTAACATGTTTACTACAGAGATCATCATTTTATGTACAAAACATGGGATAAGCATTGCTACAAATCTGACTGAACTGACCTCATGTGTGAGATGGAGTCAGATAGTCACTGGGTTCAGAAAGATCTTACTAGGCCAGACACTCTCAGGTTCTGAGAAATTCAGATCCGGGTTGTATGATGTCTGTGGCCATTTTCCTAGTTCATGTGCATGTACAATTCTATGCAGGTAAGCTGTATAAAAATGACTCACCTAATCAGTACTGATAACTGCTTATCCATTGGCAGGGTTGCGGAGGTCTGGAATCTATCTGAGAAGCATAGAATGCTAGGCTAAGCAGGTGCAGAATTTAGACTTTGAATACACACTTTTAAACTGGATCCTAACACACCAATCTGGACCCAGTGAGAACAACACAGCGAATATTAACTCCTCAAATAAAATGTGAAAAATAACCCTCCGAAGTCACAAGTGTGTTTCAACATACACATACAGGTTATTATGTGCAGGACTGTCAACGGTCTCAGCCATCACTAACCATTCAACCGGCGTTGTCTCAAAGTTATCCTCTCACGATCCAGCCTCGAGGTAGAGCGCTAAAACACTTCTGAGACAGTTACACAACTCCTGTTTGTCTGTGAGCACTCTTGAACAAGCGCGCAAGCACGTTTTGGTTTATTTCTGTTTGCTTTTCGGAAACGTGTGAACACTTGAAAAACACTTTTTTAGGCAAAGTGTGGGGAAGCTGCTGCCGGACCGAGATTTTACAAATCTTCCTGCAAGAAGTGTTACTTTCAAGTCTCTATCAAGATATCAGTTTTACATTTTTGTACTGAGCTGATACCTTTTGTCAAAAATGACTTCCAGTGTTAGGTTTGTACACTATGATACTTTGATTTACCCATTTATGCAGCTAGGCAAGTCCTGCAGTGCCAGTGCAGAGGTAAATCCCTGATCTTGGGTATGGGAGTAGGAGTAGGAATTCAAACCTGGAAAATGATAGTTCTAACCACTGTGCCTCCTGCTGCTCAAATAGCTGATCAATATTATATGTTCCAAAGACAGATATGAAATTGATCACAGACACATTCAGCCAACAAACTAACTAGATCTGCAGTGCTGGAGAGCAATTACACAACTTTAAAGTTAAGTACAGCTTAAGCCCAAGTAGATCTTTGCCATTTTTGGCACTACAGTCAAATACAGAGTAAGCTACTTAGGTTGCTGATTCATGAAGGACTTGTCAGTTTGGCTCAAAGTGCGTAGCTCAGAAACAGAGCACCCCAATAATCAGCTGGAAATAAGCCACCTGCATCCAGCAGGTTCCCATGTAGAACTGCAGGTTAAAGGTGGAGTACTTCGACAGGTACGAGTTGCCGTTGGTCCCATCTTTAAGAATCGCAGAGCCGAGTGTTGCGGGTTAAACCGTAAGTAGTGCCTCGGTGTTAAATCTGATCCAAATGAGGGGAAACATTTGCTTTTGAAATCGGTGCAGTGGATTACATTTGTGTTCATATTTCTAAACATACTTGTAAACCACTCAGCTAACGTTGACTTCTGCAATAAAGTTTATTGAGTAAATTTTTTTTTTTATTGACCACCTTCCATAATAAGTATCAAACAAAGAGCAAAGCTAGCTAAGTGAGCTAAGGTTAAGCTAATCTGCTAACAACCAGCTATGAGACAATGACACATTAGACTCCCTCATGTTTCATAGGTGAACTCAGGTGAACTATAATCTGATCTTGTGTCAAGCCAAATTTCTCTGTACATAATTGTGATTGCTAACATATGTAAACAAGCTAACATCTGAAAAATCGCTTTTCGCTATGCCACCAGTCATTTCATCAGCGTAAAACTTGTTACGAAATCAACATTTTGCACAGCAGAAGCATAACCATGTGCTGTCCATCTTAAACCGCCATCAGGTTTTGGGGAATGTACTCAAATTTTTGCACTCACACAGCAAGCTGTCACTCACCTGCAGTTAAAGGTAACACAACAGTCCCACACATCTCAAAGAAAAGACATCCAAATAATTATGCAGCTACCTTTTGCTCAGGTTCTGAGGGCTTGGAGAAAATGCAAGTAGAAACCTGGCAGGAACAGTGAGTCCCACACCCTGCATTCTTGCATTTCTGTAAAATGCAAGCGCCACGTCCTTGAGAGGCACCAAACAGGCATCAGGCTCACTTCATCAACCTCGTTCGGAGTGGTACAAAGAATTGGCCATGGGAAGTTCAAACGCTGATGGATGTGTCCATTTGCACAGGAAAGAGGAGAGGTATTCAATGCCATCAGAAAGTGTTTTTTACATTTTTTTGAACTGAAGAGCTTTTATGTAAAAGGTTTCCAACAGAGTTCATGATTCAAGGATTTATAACTTTACAAGCTGATCGGCACTACCATAGACTGGCAAATGAAAGGGTGACAAGTTTAAGTGCAGTAATTTTACTACCTACTATAGGACAGGGTACTGTGTGCTGTAATGCAATAAAGAGAAGTGGACCACGCCATTCCAATATTTACATACAGCTGAAAATATGAAAATAAAGTCAATTTATGCAAATAAAAGAAAATTAACATAGGCATCGGTCTGGTTTAAATTTGAACAATTCAGTTAATACACATTATATACAGTCTGGTCCACTTAAGTGGACAATTGATAAGAGGATAATCCTCTTAAGTGGATATGTTTTGGGAGAAGCATTTTGGGCCTATTCACTCAAAGTGACACAGCTCTGAATAAGTGGATACCTGATAGCTGAACAATTTGCTTCAGTGGATAACATTTTCCAGTCCCGTAGCCCATATTCCCACGTTCACGACACCGGTAAAGTGGATACACACTATTCGCCCCTCTGGAAATCGTGAATCAGTTTCAACTGATGCGCCACCACTATTAAGATTTTTTACTTTTCAGTCAGCAGGCAGAATGAATATTCATGAATGAAGTCATGAATATATATTTTCCATGTATTTATCTTTTAATAATTGCATATGCAACATTGTTGTATAGCATATGTAGCCTATGTTTGTAAGTAATTTTTCTCTTTAGATATGAAATTAACACCAGCACCAGCAGAAGAGATTATATTTATAAACTAGGCTCTTGCTATGCATCAGGGGTCAGATGGGACACATGTTGGTCCAGATCTCAGTTCCACAGGGTCCCCGGTGCTCCACACTGGTGATCCATGACAGCAGGACCAGTGATCCTTTTGGTCCAAGACATGGTGCTCAGAGGTGCTCCTAGTGGTACAGCCCACTGACAGCCCACTGGTCCACACTGTGTTACAGAAAAGAACACAGACATGTACTCTCCCTGCCCAAATGCACCACTGGTCCATGTTTTTCTTTTTAAACATTCCAAAAGATTATAGCCACCCAGCTTTCCAAAGTGTACAGCAGCCACACTGGCAGGATGTTGCCTTTTTTCACCCAACAGCAACATCACTTTGCTTACGGTACACTGGGAGCCATGAATCCCAGCTCCATCTTGAAGCTCCCTCCTTTTACACACAGGCAACACATCAGGTTGCGGTTGCAGCCACCTTTTAAACAGTGGGGCCACCTTTTCTCCATCTAAGGCTGAGGAATCATCTGTTTAGATTGCACCACCTAAACCATAACTATTTCTGCTTCCCTGAACAGTCACGTATAAAACATTTCCTGTTAACGCATCTGTCATAAGCGTTCTCTTGACTTATTATTGTGGTTTTGTTCATGAGGATCAACAGGGAGAAACCCTATGTGACAATAAACTAACTGTGTTAAATTCTACCAGGACATGTAAGCAGTGAGAGTTGGGAATGCGCTGGAATAACAACCTGACCTGTTTAAGGAAAGGAATGTAAAATCAGTCTGAACATGACGATCTGACGCACAGCGCTTTTTAACCACATAGCCGACTCTAAACACACATCTAATACGCTTCATAAAAAAGTAAAATGTCTTAATTGTACCTGAGGACAAGTATTTGGCAAATAATATCAAATTTGCTGCGGTGAACTGTCAGGTTTTTATTTACCTTAGATCTGTCATCAGATAACGCAAAACACAATTCATCTAAATTGAACTTTTATAATAAACTATACATGTTTTATTATTTGTTCACTATTGTTAAGCACCGTTTATAATGATCTTTGTGTTCATCAGCTACCTGCACTCGTGCCTCATGTACCTGGTCAGTACAGGTGAACTATAAACTCACTAAATAAAGGAATTTCCCTCCGTTTGTCTTGAAATAATGAATCAGCTTACAGTGGGTGAGAATAATGTAGCGGTTCAATAAGGAGAAACATTTTAATAGTAACACCGATACGTGTGTGTGTGTGTGTGTGTAAGAGAGAGAGACTGGTTATTGCTGTGGCCTTGTCACCAGCATGTTCTTGGTTCTAAATCCCCCTCTTGCCGCTCCAGTCCCCTTGACCAAGGTACTGACCCGAAACTGCTACAGTGCAGCGCCCACTTGTGTAAGTAAATCATTGTAAAACTCTGTTACCTAACAGAGTAGGCGGCCAAAAGGTATGTTAGACAAACAATAATATAATCTGTAGGGTTTTCCAGGAAATTGGTTCCCTAAAGGACTGTGTCACTTCGAGATTTCCAAACAAATGTACATTTTTCTCCTGACGAAAACACAGCAGACCTGCAAGACACAGATCTATAAGGTTGACTGAAAAATTAAAAATAAAAAAAAGAAATTAAATACACTGCAGGACTGTTTCAGCACGAGACGTTTCTGAATGCCTCTCATACACTCACACACACTCACACACACACACACACACACACATACATACATACATACAGGCGCCTTGCCTGCTCTCGGCCGTCGTTTCCCGGTAAACGATGTCTCTCCGTGTCCGCCGTCCCCTCCAGTTTATCCCCGCAACCGAATTAACGACGGCGGCGGCGGCGACAGGGGTGGGTTAGCCTGGGGTGGAGGTTCGCCTATGAAGCGAACGCGTCGCTCCGACTGCGCGACATCAGCTCGTCCGGCGCGTCACCAGCCGCGAAGTCCGCGTCCCGCCGAAAGATGAACGACGTCCGTCTGAACCGGCAGCCTGGACGCGCGCGAGGGGAGGGGGCGTAGCCGTATGCAGCACGTCACAGGACGCGATGACGCTACCTGGCGGTATCCCGGAGCGCGCGACGTTTACGGCGTAATCCGAACTAACCAGCTCGCCAGTATTTGCACAAACGGTTGTTAAACTGACTAGTTCTCCAGTTAAACCTAGATGCGCCGTCGCTTTCTGTACACTGTTTACACCCTGTTATACACTGTATGCTCTGTTTGTTATGACACACAGCCCCTCCCCGATCCGGTGGTGACCACGCCCAACTGCACGAGCGCGCCGACTCTCCTTCAAGGAAACCTGTAGTGCTCCTTCAGACCGGGAGCTACGGTCGTGCGCCCCCTTCCCCCTGCGCGAGGTGAAGTAGTGTCAACCCCGCCTCCCGGATGGACGTGTATCTGGTAGTCACGCCTGTGTAAACCCCCCCCCGTTCCATTATGTAATATACAATGTGTATTTGTAATCCGATCATTTCTGTTTATAGGCCAAATTATTATTATCATGTTTCCATGGACGCCAGATGCCCTGTCACCTGCGTTCACACATTTACTCTGCTGTTTAAGGCAAATTTGCTGAATGTTTGTAGTATACCTTCTTATCTTGCTTACTCAGTACAACACTTTGTAAGGAGCAGTAGGGGGCGTGAGAGTTAAAGCTGCGACCTGTATATTGTAGGTCCAAATCACCGCTCTTGTTGTGGCCTGTTACTTACCCTGAACTGGGACAGTAAAAACTGTAATAAAAGCTATAAAAGATGTATAAATGTATAAATCAGTGAAAGCAGCTTAGTGAACAAGCATAACATTGCAAGTTTGGACAAAGGCATCAGCTACAGTAATTATAGGAAATTAATCAACGTTTTAATAAATTAAGTTTTTAATAATTAGGTAATTGTTGTTTTAAACATCTTATGCTATGCATAACCCCTTGGTGGACTGTTATCTGTAAAAGAGAGCGCATCATTTTTTCCACTTAAATAATGGGATATCGGTTCCTGCTATTTAAAAATTTGCTGTCAGACCTTTTCAGAAATTGACTAATTTTGGATAATGGTGGATGCCTGTACTTGAGCAAATTGTGATTAATAAAGAATGCTAAAATAAGTGCTAAATGAGAAACTTAAAGTCAAGTCTGAAATTTCATTGGCAATTTTATTAGCAAAATAATCCTCTGTACAACTTTCAAAGTGCACAGTGCAATAAGTGCACACAATGCATTCAAACACATATTCCACAGTAAAAGATTAACTGCAATTACCTTAAATCTATAATGCAAAAGAAATTAAGCAACTTCAGCAACATTCTGTATTTACAGCGTAAACCTATCGTATAGCCAAAAAAAATCTTTTATATATTGCACAACAATTGAAAATAAGAAAAAAGATCATATAAAATAGGCTGTGTATAAAAAAATTGTCATTTTCTATCATATCAATAAACAAAGCACAGCATTTAGTCAAAATCTGTTTCTGAAAATAATATCTAAATAAAGTGAACAACAAATTTTTTCTGGTTTGTACAGGTTACCACTCCAGCTTCATGTGTGCTTTGCTCCACGTGTATTTTCCGCCCCTCTTCAAGAACATCTTCTCGTCAAAGCCGCTGAACTGGATGGCATTCTCTACTCCCACGTCAAGGATGGACCTTGATGGGTCTTTCCTTCCTCCAGTGCAGTCAAGGAAACGCATCTATGAAAAAATAATTGCAATTTTTATTTTACTGTTTGGGGATCTCATTTAAAAAGGGCAATATAATCCCTACAAAAATTGTCATAATTACATTTCCAATATGATGGTTAGAAAACCTTGATAACTGGATGAAAACACATTTTCAGCATATTCAGCACCTGACACGGAAGTGTAAAATATCACCTGGTGAAAATGATATTTTACAGTGTTGGTTGCTGCAACCACACCTGAGATTTATGGATATTGTTTTTATGAAGGAACAGTCCACCGATTCCATAACTGAATTACTCTCAACAATGATACAGAAGGCGGTTCTTAGTCATAAAAGGGCAATAAAAATCTTTTGTTAACAAAACTAAGTGTAACGTTTCCAATCAGTGTTTTATGATTTTTTTTTCTTTTTTTAAATTGCCAGCTGGTTTTTTTTCCATCAGGACATGCAACCCCCCCAAAAAAACTAATAAACAAACAAATAAATATATAAATAAAACAGCCAATGTGAGGATGGAAAAACCTATTAAACACTATATAATAAAAACAGACTGCATAACAGGTGGTGTAATGAGGTAAAACTACTTACGTATTCATCGAGGATAAGATAGGAATCTCTCATCTGCAAACACACAGAAGTAAAATAAACAGTATGATTAACGGGTCTCAAAGATCTACACCACTTCTGCTCATTAAACCATCATTTACTACATAACTACAGTCAAATATTTACAAACGTTAGTTTATAAACTAATGTCTCCCATAACTGACTGCGACAAGACTTACAATAATACCTCCATTATCACCATGTCCTGTAGTGCTCTTTTATTTTAGCACCTGTACAATAATTTTGCATATTTTAAAAAAATTTAATTGGGGTTTATTTTTATATGTTGCTATGCCATTGATGATCTGCCTCACCTTCTGATTGGACTCAGGGACCAGGCACTGGATGTCAGAGTGGCAGTCCAGGAAAGCCTGGAACTGCTCATCACTGATGACAAACCTCGCAGCATCCCTGAGGGCGCTTTCCCCAGCGTTCTCACCGTCGATCACCAGGCACTGGAACACCTGTGGACACGCGTCGCACTCCATCACTCCCGACACGATACAGCCGGGTTTGTTGTGATTGCAAGTCATAACTATCAGTTTTATCCATCCATCTTTGCAATTTGCCTTAACCATTTTATCTTGGTGAGGGCTGCGGTGGTACAGAGTCTCTCCCAGAATCACTGCGCACTAGGCTGTGAAACTACAGTGACACCAGTCCATCTCAGGGTAGCCACACACAGTCACACACGAACACACGCACTGCAAGCAATTTAGCGTGACCAATTAACCGAAACACATATCTGTGGCCTGTGTGAGGCAGTCAGTACACTCGAGAAAACCCACGCAAATATGGAGGGAGCATGCAAACACCACACAGACTGAGCTGGACTGGAAAAAAAGCCCAAACAGTCCAGGCGCTGTGCAACAGCAGCACTGCTTGGGTACACCAGTTTTATATTACACAGAAATGAATGTTAGGCATGTAAACTGTGGTTCATTAACACACCTTTTTTGTACATTTTATCAGCATTTCTGTTTTGCAGCCAACTTCAAATGCTACATTTTTATGCTCCTGTGCTTGTTCGCCCATTTATACACCGGGCATTTATTTACTAGAGTAACTCAAGTTAAGTGCCTTGCTCAAAGGGGACTACGGCAGGAGCAAGGTTTTCATTCATTTGTTCGTCCATTCATGAATTCACAAATGAAAACACTTTAACTGAGGAGTAGGTTATGTAATTAGACAAGACGAATCAAAAATTTCATCAAAGGCACCCTTGGTCAACCACTTCGACATTGCATTGGTCTGGATTTCTCCAGCATATTTTTGGTTGGAAATGTGTAACAACCAGCAGAACCTGCTAAGGCAGTTCAATGTGTAATGTGATTAATTGAAGCATCCAAGTGTGGCAGAAGGCATCATGCAGCATACCTTCCAACGCACTGGGTTCAGCTGCCGGATGTTCTCCCTCATGTCCTCCTCCACGTTGAAGCTGCAGATGACGGAGTTGATTTTGAAGGCTACCTTGTACTGTCTGCACCAGTTGCGCACCTTAAACAGGTTATCTAGGTGGCTTTTACTGCCTTGGGTGCGGCCGATCAGTTTGTTGGTTTCTTCTTCGAAGCTGTCACAGGAAATGGCAAGGATGTCCAGATATTCTCCTGGAGAGGGAGAGAGAGAGAGAAGCCAGAGCTTTATTACATGGCTTGCCTGGAAAATCTAAGTGAACATCTAGATAACATTGCATGATGTGGTTCTTTGGCAGGATTTTCCATCCTTCCTTCCATCCCTAGTGCTGTGAAAAAAAAAAAATTTCCCCATCCTGATTTCCCGTATCATTGCATATTTGTCACACTGGATGGTTTTCAGACCTTTAGACAAAATGTAATATTATGATTAAATACATAACACAGTCTTTAAACTGTTACTTAATTTTTTAAGGAACCAAGTTGTCCATATGAGCCGTGTGAAAAGTGCCACCTTATGCATAACAGGGTAACTGAGTTATGCAGCAGCACAATGATCCAAAATCAAGTCCAAATCTGAATGGCTAAGAAGAAACAAATGTACAATTCTGGAGCAGCCTAGTCAAAGTCCTGACTTGAACCCATTAGAGATGCTTTGGCAGGACCTGAAATTAGCAGTTCATGCTCAAAAACCCATGACTGTTTGAATTACATTTCTGCAAAGAAGAAGGGCTAAAATTCCTCAGCAGGTGTGAAAGACCGATATTAAATTATAGGAATCGTTTTGTTGCAATTATTGCTGCTAAAAGTTGTGCAATCAGTTAAGTTTAAAGGCCAATTACTTTTTCACACAGGCAATATGGTGTTTGGATAAATAAAGTAATAATTTAAAAACTGTTATGCACTTACTCAGCTTCCATTTGCCTGATATTAGACTTTGTGTAAAGATCTGAAACGATTCAGAGTGACAAATATGCAATAATAGGGGAAATCAGGACTCAAATACTTTTCGGAGCACTGTATTCGCGAGGGGTGTGGGGTGCAGAATCTTTCCGGAACGAGGCGGTTCAAACAGCCGATATGTACAACTGATGATGGAATATAAAAGCATTGATGTTTTTAAGACAATGTAATGTTTCTACAACCACATTAAAAGTGCAAAACGTGAACTGGAGGGTAGATGAACAGGTGGAAACATACTGAGGTTCTTTCATTTTGCTTTTTTACTCATTTTTAGCCAACGGAGTTTAATTTATTGCACGAATAAGGCGAGGTGGTCATCTGCAGTCCAGACCTGGTACTGCAATGCTGACCTGTCAAGATGTGTGGAAAAAGTTTGTAAGATTCTTATTATTGCTGCTTATTTATCTGGGACGTGTGTTCAAGTCAGCTTCCAATGATAAATAATCAAGTTTATAATGATTTACCTATTTATATAACGGGTTATTCCTGCTGTCATTAGATTAAAGATTAACTTCATGACAGGTTATAGACCAGGGGTGGGGTTTGAACCAACATCCTTCAGAAAACAGGGGAACAGCCCCGAAAGTCGTGTTTCTTGTTGCACAAAATTTCAAAATAAATTAAATTAAGCCGAGAGAGATTTTTGACGTACTCTCCAGGCTGACATACCGTATTTTTTGAACCAGCTCTCCTTGATCATGCTGCCGTTGCTGACTATGCTGACGCTGGGCAGCTGCAGGTCTTGTTTGCAGTACTGGACCAGTTTGCCCAGGAAGTCACCCCTTTCGTGCAGGAAGGGCTCCCCACCTGAGAAGTTTATCTTCTCCATTCCTGCCACAGGGACCACAGACAGTGTGTGACGTCACAGTTAAAGTCAGGGGCTGAAAGGGGATGAAATGCACTCTGTGGTATCTGAAGGCTGTAGAGAGCCAGGAAAGAGCTCTGCAGGGGTCACTGTGGGGGGCAGTAAGTGCAAAACTGCACCTGTTGTTCTTCAGTGCTTACCACAGTACAAGCAGTCATGCAGTTGTGTGCATAACAGCATCTAAATTCTGGTTTAATTTTAATATGGTAAGTAATAAAAAAGCCAGTCAATATATTAACATTACGTATTACACCCCCCCCCCCCGCACCCCCCTCCACACACACACACACACACACACACACGGAGAACTTGTCAAAAAACGTACTCTAAATTTGCCCTCCAAACAGCACTAAAAATATCAAAAATATTAAAAACTGGAAAAAAACATACAAAATACACGACTATATTTTTGTTGTTCTATTACTACGCAGTAATAATAATAATAATAATAATAATAATACCTGCTTCTTTCAGTAGGCGCAGACCCCTCTTCGCCTCCTCAATGGGCAGAACAAACGAGGTCTTGGCGGTGTGGAAGCAGAAGCCGCATTTGTAATTGCAGCGCCGCGTGAAGTGGTAATTGACGCTGTGCGGGGTCGGCGCGTGGGACTGGTTCCCGTCCCCCGCCGCCTCGGCAAGCCGAGGATCCCGCACGTGGGGGAACACAGCCCAGCCCATCCAGCTGCAGGCCTTTCCCAGCGCATCGGTGAGGAGGCAGTGCAGGCTGCTCACACACAGCTGCAGGATCGAATACACACTCCGGAGTCTGGCCACGAACAGCATCGTTCACGTGTTGCTCCAGGTGTGACCCGCAGTGGGGTTTTATAGAGGCTGCAAAACACTCCCTCGTGCGAGGTGTCAGCGCGTGTTTGAGTGATGTCACACCACAGACACGTTCGATTTCGCTTCTCCACGGGAGGAAAACGAAACGTATCGCTGCGGTCATGCGGCTTAAAAAACGAAAGCGACATTTCTACACCGCTGCCTATTATTATTAATAAAACTTCAAATTTCAACAGCAGACCCGCCGTCAGTCCGGGCAGCGTCGCGCGTGTCACACCCGCCTCTGCAGCGCTATAGACGGCCAAGGCAAACTGCACGCGCGCGCTCTTCGGTGCTTTAGCTTTTGTTTTCCTCAGCGGCTGCGGGACGCCTTCAGTTCCCTTTCGGTTTCGCTTTCTCCCGCGCCCTGCGCACACTGTGCGCCCGAGTAAACGACTGTAACGCACAGTTTAAGTTTCGTTCTGCGTCAGAGGATCATGCGCGCGCTTCTCAGCAACCGGTTCATAAAAGAGATTCTCTCTGCAAATCGGACGAGAAGCGCATTAAGGCTGTTTTCTGGAGTGAAGATGCCCAAACGCACCCTCAGTCTTCTAAACCAGTGGCGCTCCCGCGTGTTTGCGGTGGAGACTGGTGCTCATGTGGATCCTGTCTACTTTGCACTGAGTGAAACCCCTCAGCCCAGTGGGGGGCGAGACTTAGAACAGCTGTTCGGCGGAGGGGAGAGTTACTCTCTCCACCTGGACATGGATGACAGAATCCAGAGAGCGATGCACTATGGTGACCTTAGGCGTCACCTGATCTCAGGGTTACAGGGATCTGCTAAAGTTTGGGACATCTCCTCCTTCTGCCCTGGGATGAAGAGGTCTGTGGTGAGAGGGTTCTTCATCCGGGACATTCCCGTCTCTTGGGTCACGGAGGGAGTGCTTCAAAAGCTGATTCGCGACGGCCAGGTGACGGTGTGCAGGTATGTCCCCGCAGGTGGGGGACATCACTGGTGTCAGGAGGTTCTGTCCCCGGCAGGTGATGGCAGGGTGTCCGTGGCGGAGCAGCGCTGTGTGGTCCCGGCAAAGTCCCCTGCAGATCACCCATCCACGCTGGACATCGTCAACTCCAGCGTGTTCTACAGCTTCCAGGAGGCTTACAAAGTCCTCACAGAGGTATGAAGGTAGAAGCAGTTCTCAGTTGTTCGCTGTTTCCCAGATTTGTTGCTCCTATTTGTGACCGTGTCTCACCGCTGGACTAACCGAGCCATATTTTAGCTCATAAAAGAAAGAAAAAAACTTTGTTTTGAACAGTTTGCTGATTATAAAAGGTGTATTTGAAGAAATTACTGTATATAAACTACATTGTATCGAGAGCTGCAGGGTGATTCTTGTCCACTAAGTGAGAGAGACTTTCCACTTAAAGTGACAGCACTAAAAAAACCCTCAAAATATGAGGCTGTCATATTTCAAACAAAGTAAAATTTTGTGGAGGGTGTCTGTATGTGTTGGGGGGGGGGGGGGGGGGGGGGAGG
>UFQX01000367.1:1038399-1082267 GCA_900497675.1 Arapaima gigas | reverse complement strand
CCCCCCCCCCCCCCAGAGAAGGAGCAATGCGCTTGATCAATCGGAGTTCTCGCCCCGCAGCCGTGTCTCGCACAGGGCCTGTTTTGCGCCTCCGGGGGTTTTTAACAAGCAGAGGTGGTGCGCTGTCTCTTGGCGACTGCCATCTACACGAAGTCAGCCTGGCCAATGTGCCCCCCCATGTCAAGAATTCGGTTCATTTTTAATAGTGGGGGCTGCAGTGCTACCAAAAGTGAAGCTTTCTGAGGAGAACAAGCATCCGAATGAATTCAGCAAAAAACATTAATGTTTAATTTGTGCTTCAGTGAAATTCAAATGATCAGAGTCAGGCGAGTCGATTCTTGCACCCGTATTTAACTAGAATATGCAAGACTTTAATAGAAGAATCAAATACAGCTGCTGACTTTTGCATAAGAAAATAAAACGTACTGTTGTGTAAGTCCTTTCTTTGAGTATTTTTGCAGTTTCATGTGACGGGATTTTAGGT
The DNA here is from genome assembly GCA_900497675.1 of Arapaima gigas. Classification (NCBI taxonomy): domain Eukaryota; kingdom Metazoa; phylum Chordata; class Actinopteri; order Osteoglossiformes; family Osteoglossidae; genus Arapaima; species Arapaima gigas. Next base: position 1,081,783 of record UFQX01000367.1, on the reverse strand, counting down.
GTCATGTCTTCTCTCGCTAACTCAATAGATAGGTCAGTGAACCATCCATTGAAATATAAAATATGAGCTTTTGGAGAAGGCCTATGTTTTAATAAGTAAACCAAAGTGTTTGAATAACTGCAGGGTAAGTGGAATGGTAAAGTTAAACCACTGCTGTCTGAAACGCACCTCGGCCCCCGCAGTGGGACAGGCCCACTGGGAGGTAGACGACAAAAATCTGAGATATTCTGTCAAGCTTGTCCTGTTTACACAGCAGTTACAAGCTCGGGGACGGGGCGAACCCAGAGCATCAGTAACATTCCTTACACAGAGGAACCATGAAAAAGCTCACCAAAATCTTAAATGAGAAACTTTATCCAGATTTTATCAGTATGAATAATCCTTGGCCCCCGACCATCATGCAGTCATGCGTGCTGTCTCGTGTTCACGAAAGAGGTGTTTAGTCTCGGTATCATGAACCGGTTATATGGTTGTACTCTATTAATTTTTTTTTTTCCACCAAAACCAGAGCATATATCAACAGTGACAGCTAAGAGACTTGCTGCACACCCACAGACACAGACTCCAGCTGTGGAGAGGTTCCTCCTGTCTAGTGGAGTACTGGTGCACCATTTAAACCAAGCGGCATTCACCTGCTCCATGCTGATCAAGCACAACAATGTGGCAACCACTCGAACCCTGAAGCCGTCCAGCCAGATGGATCTCGTGAGCGTAACTGGACTTGGTTACAAGGGGGATGGAGGAAATAAATCAAACACAACTGAGAGAATCTAGCTGTTTCCCACAGTCAGCAGTTCCAAAGCCTGAGATGATGATGTAATTTTTTTTGCCATAATAAATATATTTATTCTGCATATTTTACTGCATCGGGGCAGCTGCTGACTCTTTTCTGGCATTCTTAACCCTGGCATACATCAGGACTCCTCTGTGACATTTTTGTGACATCATTCTGAAGGCACCATTAAGACAATGCCGAGAAAAGCATCAAAGAAACTTATGAGCAGCTCTGATGTTCCCATTGGAATGATATGTGATGGTGGGGTACTATTTTTCTTAAGCGCACATATTTTTTGTACCAGAAGGCATCCGTAAAGCAGTCTGACAGTCATGAGCAAGGGAAAAACAAAACTCCGGCAGGGTACCTCTTCACCTGTCCCCCAGGTGGAGAAGTCCACCCTGAGTTTGATCTGCGAAAGCCGTTCTAGTGGTGGAAATGCTTGACCAGGCCTTTGGGGTCTGTTTATAAATCCTCTGGCTGCTCCTGTGCACCAAAGATGGACACATTGTTAGAGCTTTTAGGGTTCGCAGAGAATACAGTGGTCTTGGGGATTTTGGCGGCTGACATTTTACTGCAAGGGTGTGACTCTGCTAGCGGCCTGTACAGCAGTTCCTCTAGAAAAATCACTTCAATGGCCAGGGATGCATTTTGTAATAAAATAAACAGGCTCACCACTGGATTACAGTGTTACATCCCGTCCCATAGCAAACTGGGACAGTGGGTGGCGCAATGGCTGCAGCTGTTGCTGTTCTGTTGAAGGACCCAGGATTGAACCCTCAACTCTTGACCAAGGTCCTTACCCTGAATTGATACAGTAAATGTAGCCCAGCTGGAAAGAAATGGGTGAATCAATTTAAGAAGCTTGGTACTTAAAACCGTAAGCTGCCTTGAACAAAGGCATCAACTAAAAAAAGAATAACAGTAGTAAACCGACTGATCACCAGGGCTGAATGCAGAGGTGAGTCGATGCACCGACGCTTTCATTTCTTTATTTTACATTCCACCTATATCAGGTTACTTCAGAGCCTCTCCACGCACACACAGTATTACATCAAAAGTATCCTAACTTAGGTACTTGGATCTGAATAAAAGTAGACACTAGGCTCCTTCTCAAATGTTTAGATGGAATAAAATAATTGTGAATGAAGAAATAATATAAAAATTGGTAACTGGGCCACATCATTCATTCAGAAAGGCAAAAATATGACGCAAAATAAAATTGCCTGTGAACTGTCAGTGGGAGTATTCCCTGACAGCATTGTTAAGTACACGCTTGTCCAGTTGATGTAGGTGGGACTGGGCCGAAAAGCTGCTTCTATTGACTATTCTAATGCCCTGTTGCCATCCTAGAAAAGGCCCAGTGTGTAACACACAAACTGTGGTCAGTTGTGGGGCAGAAGAGGCCACAGAGAGGGTAAAAGGCACTGGATGGCAGGTATCCAGGAAGGCAGGGGTGGGCCAGGGTAGTACCACCCACCGACTCACCAAACATACCGCAAACAAACAAATGAACAAGCAAGCAAACAGGATGCAGATGATCATCTGGATGTGAGAATGGAGGAAGCTGCATGGAACTGCACCGTAGAAGGCGTAACACATCATACACAGCTTGGGGATCCCACAGTAAGTCCTACCCTTATGATATATCATTGCCAGTATTGTGGGCTTGAGACATTTACTGAATGCAAGCCCATGGCTTTATCCCCTCACGACGGCTTCTCAGGAGCCATAGTTTTCTATTTGGGATTTAATCCCCTCATGTATGCAGATAACATGGACGGCTAGGAAGAAACTTACAAACATCACACAAAAGTCAAGTACATGCAATTATTTGCCCACTTTGCTCCATTCTTTTCCCATAACTCACAAAGGATCTTGGTGTAAATGAGATGTGGAGTTTGGCACATCCTGATGTTTTTTGGCAGGTAGAGGTAACAAGTAAATTGTTCACTTGAAAAAAAAAAGAGCGTAGGAGAGCTTTGGCAGCTTGTTCTCTCTCCGCTTTGATCCCGGTTTCTGTTCAGTTCAATCACATTCACGTCCTGATGTCAGATGGCCACTGTTCCCGTCCAGCTACGCCATGTGCCGCTACCTGATCTCTGCCGTCTCTCCTGACCTGTCAGAGGAGCTTGAGGGATAAACTGTGTGATTAAGCAAAGCCAGTTTTAACTGGGGTTGGAGAGCAGATGCTTTCATTAAAAATGCAGGCAAAGGAGACTTCTTCCAGCCAGAAACTGTCCTGTGGTTTAGAGCTTTCACTTCCACTCATGAACATCGCCCAGAGCCAAGGCATGACGAAGCTGCCTAGCAATCGCCGGACAGAGGTCATAAATTATTGCGAGCAAACACCTCGTAATGACAAGCTGGCCGATTTTTATCTCTCGAATAAGAAACAGAAAACAGGCGCACATAATATCACTCACACAAATTGGAGGTGGCAGGGGAAACCGGGCTTTAGTGACCTGCTTTTGCTAGTTTATTTCTATTTTCCCATAAAAGACATACACCAAGGAGGACTGTTTCAGTGGTTAAGGGCTAAAAAACATCTCTGCACTGCTTTACTTTCTGCCAAAGTTTCTCTGTCCCTGCCTGCTTTACTTCAACTTCTGATCAGTTCTTGTTCCTCAACATGGACGTACCAGGATCTGATGTCTGTCTATTACTGTTCTTTGGCTGGTAACGTGAAAAAGTGCCACTGTGTATGGCGTGGGCACAATTCCTGTCCAGGAGCTTTTGGTTAGTCGCATCAGACACACCTGGGCAATGCCTGTATGGAACAAATAACCCTCCTGGATCTGTGGGAGTTGCTGCAGAAGAGCAGGGAAGACACGGCGGCTCATTTCCTCATAAAATGTATTAACCAAATCACTTGAGGGACCAAAAAGGTTTCCTGCAATTGCACTTAAACTTTTGATTGGTGCTGCATATGAGGAATGTTCAAAGGGACTTTTCCAAGTTGGAAAGCACCAGGCAATGAGATGAGAGCATTCTAGATGTCTATCACTTCTTTGAGTTAATACTTCAAGAGAAGCCAGCGAGCTTAAACAAAACAACAAGACCTATTTCTTATAAAGAGAGGAACAGAAATCTGAGAGCAAAAAAGCAACTTCAGGTCTTCACTTACATTAATAAAACATATGGTGCTATCATAATGGCCTAGATCTTCTGGTCCAGCCATGGTGTCTGGCTTTTGTCAAGTGCTGTGCAGGAGGGGAGAGGCACACTGCTGCCAGTGGACTGTAATCCTGCACATCTGGAAGTCAACCTGCCCACTCCACCCCATCCATCCTTCTCGTCCTGAGACCATAAAACACGGTTCACTCCCCGTGGACATCAGTAGCCCGTTGTCCAGCACTGCTCCATGAGCCACGTGTGAATGAAGATTTCATAAGACCTCAAAGTCGAACAAGGGTCCCCCTACACCGGTGGTCCTGAGCCTGGATTCACACAGGAGAAGGAAAACAAACTGCCCGAGACGAGATTGTTCATCATACACGTGTCCTGCTGACCACGAGAAGGTCAGGCTGCTGAATGCCTCATTACTGAGAAACGCTACCAGAAAACCTGGAGTCTGTCCGTGTATTTGACTGATACGCTGTTATCTTCCTCGTATAACATTGCAGCGCAGGATCTACTGTTTCGCTTCTTAAAGTCATTAAAATTATTGATTTGCGGGAAAACAGCAAAGGAAAAAGCCCACAACTGAATAACCATTCGCAACCAGTCGCACGTCATTTGCAAATAACATTACTGCAACTGTCCAGAAGAAATACAAGGAAGGAAACACATCTAATGAAAACATCGATGCGTCTGTAACACTGCGATTTTCACTCATCATCCCGTCAAACCAGAAGCTTCCCTCTGTGTGTGTATATCTATGATATATAAAGTTCCGTCCTACATTTAATTTCCCCGATGCCCACTAATGATTTCAGATCATAGTATATAAAAAATGTATTATTTTATAATGCTTTTCAGCAATTCCCTTTACTTCCATTTGACATGGTTTTGTTGTGACTTGGGAGATGATACGGACCAAAAGGACTTAATTTAACTCAGTTATTGCTCTGATGTCTGTTGCCGTCGAGGACCACTCTCATTCGTGTAACAAGTATAAAAACAGGCTGTTATTAACACACGGTGTTTTTGGTTAAACCAGAAGTCAGCAAAATCCATACATGAGGCAACAACCTCTGCATTTCACAAATACTACTATTTTATGCCTTTGGCACAAGGGGTTCAAGTGCTCTTTTTGGTTGCGTACAGTGGCCTCAAGATGAAACTGATTATGTCGCATAAAAACTGCGTATGTGGACATTGTACCCTTGACTGAGGTACTTACTTTTAATTGCTTTGCTAGAAAAAGAAACCGTACATTATCTAGCTTTCATTGGCAGTGTATAAACAGCAGTGAAATGGCCCCAGAAAAAAGCTCTGCAATCACAGTGTGGGTTTAGTAAGTTTCCAATGACCTACCTTGGTGATGTAAGGTCTGATGATCTTATGGGGGCTCTGTCTTTGGCTGAATTAGTATGACCCTCGCTATGTCTGCAATTACCCATAATACCGCCTTAAGTGCCACTCACAGCACCGGAGGACAAAGGTGCTCTTTCACGTTCCAGAACTCTCCATCCAGTTCCCAGTCGATGGGCCCGGTGTTTTATGAATGTGCATATGGATGCTTATATGGGGGCTTGGTGCCCCTACTGGGTCTTGTGCTTTATGAGATGGCTGTGCCCCTTTGGGTTCCTGTGAGAGCTGCCTTCACAATAAAGACCAAGTTCTCCTGGCCTCTCGAATGACTACAAAACAAAATGGACGGAGTCTCAGAAAGGTGGTATACATCAGCCCTTCCCAACATGTGACATGTCAACATGCCTGACTGCCTAAATAACATGTACAGCGATGGGTCTGAATACAGACACACCTGCGTCGACCGCAGGCGGACCTTTAAATACAGTCCCTGTAACGTCATAAAAATTAATTGGATACATCTCTTATTCAGTGCATCATGGCTCTGCAGGTGGCTGGAAACCTTTGCTTTGTAAATTATGGGCCCATTTGAACGGTCTTATTGCCTCATTTGAGTGCATCCGATACTAAACTGTTGGATTTCCTCCCGTCTCACTGACTGTATGTTTTAACATGAGGAGACCACAAAAGTCTTTCATAAGCTCGTTCTTAGATGTTGTGAGAACATCAAACTCAAGGCTGCACACTGAAGCAGCAGTTTCTTCAAACACAGAACACAACTTGCCATCATCTGCAAAACGTCTTTTCTAATAGTCATTTGCCCAAAAGGCAACATATATACACTCAGATTTTGAGGTTTTTTGCACTGAGGTACATTCATCTTTGAAGTGTAAGGTCTTATTAGAAGTAACTGCTCTATAGTTATGGTATCTTGTTATCTTAGCCAAAAAAAGCATCTAGTGACTTAAACGTTCGACTGCCTGGCTTTTCAGCCCTCCGCTACAACTTATTGCTTCTGAAACATCCACAAAACCAAGAACCAAATACCACTTCATTTGAAATGCTATCAACTTGCCAGTATTTCTGCTTATAATTATCTCGGTCTCTAAATTTGGCTGGCGTGAAAGGTTTTGATGTCAGAACCTGCTGCTTAGCTTCATAATATCATTCAGGAGTTGGATAAAATGGTTCTGCTCCATAGATGGCTTCTTTCATTTCTCCACAATGCACATGAAGCGCCCACATCCTAAAATCCATGTTCTCTTTCTTCAGACTACTTGGACCTCTATCGCCCATATACTAACCAGAGATGTTGATCCCAAGATGCCTTTTTTTGCTGCGTACACGATGAATCCCCGTTTCAGCTGGTTGTAATAAATCAATTTAAGGGTTGAGAACAATGGATAAACATTGGATAAACAACTAAACCCTGGTTGTCTCCCCTCGGGTGAGCAGGTCTGTGAGCTATCTTCATGTCTCCTTGGGCATCAACAGACCCTTATTGAGGGCTCAAAGCTTACCGACAAACCCAGCAAACTACGTATTTACTAATAACAGCCATCGGCAAAACAGGAGGAATCCCTTTACAAAATATAGGTTCCTCAACTAGAACATCACCATATTCAATCGACAAAGAAGAAGGGGAGTCAGTAAGTATTATTTACAAACATTATTTTTAGGTTAACCGCACTCTGCAATGTAAATAAGACGAACAGATTTTCTATTACAAGCCATGATACAACTTGGCCGCGTCAGCCTGCCTATGAATTATAAAACACACACTTGGCAATATGTCCCGTGAAAAGTTGTTCTGATTTTGGAAGAACTGGAAATTGCATCGAGGGATCTTGGGTTGTAGAACATCGGGCAGAATCGGCGTTTAACCTTCGAAAGGTTCCATTATCACACTTTACTCTCCGAATCGTCCCTTTGAAAATTAGAGCCTATTTTTTTCCTGCAGTGGTCTTTTCCCTGCATTCGGTGATGGCGACTGAGGTAATGAGGTAATAATAATAAAAATATAATCTCATTTTTATGTGTAGAGCACGCTATGCTGGACTTAAATCCACCAATGCATCCCGTGGACATTAAAAAGATAAGATTTCCCCTCTCAAGGTGCTCAAGTGTCCTTGATTTCACGACATTTAATACCTTACATAAATCACGCTGCATTTTTACATGACATTAACATTAAGGCATATCAGAGTCCTCAGTCAGTCACACGTATATAAAGATACGGCTGAATAACCGGCACTGTATACTTTCTTATCCACCGGGGAAGGGAGAAGCGGAAAACAGCAGAATGGAGGGGGAAAAAATACATTTTTGCCACAATTTATGCAGTCGTGGCATTTGCCACTAACATTTTCCAGATAAACCAAAGCAGTGTTTTGGGGTAAATCACTGTCTGCAGATGTGCAAAAGGTAGCCACAGCTGCACAATTGTATCTTTAGCACTGTTATAAACCTTTCTGAGGCGGAACAGATGTAGTTTATAAATTATGGTCGGGGTCACAGTCAGACGTGGACGTAAATGAAGCTGTTGCACATACTTGCATTTATTTGAGGACAAACCGTTTGTGTTACTTTAATAAATAACAAAGGAGATGTGCAACGTTGTCACTGTCAAATAAATATTTTATAACTATTTACCGTGCGCCAGTAAATGATTATAGAGGAAGGCATGACGGCAGATGGGCCGAGTTAGCTGGTTTGAATCTGGCTCGTCCTGTGTGGAGTTTGCATGTTCTCCCCGTTTTTGTGCGGGTTTCCTTGCACGGCCAGACACGGCGTGTTCCAGGTGAGCTGCGCGCTCTGCATTGCCCAAAGTGTGTCTTGGTGTGATCGGATGAGTGTGTGTGACTGCCCTCTGATGAAATGCTATCCCACCCAGGGTGCACCCTGTCTCATACCCTAGAATTCCAGGATAGGGTCTAGACTACCATAGTGCTGCACAACCCTGGGCAAGAGGTTATCGGTAACTAATGGATTAATATTATACTGCAATAATATGTAAATATTGCACTTTAATAATCAACACCTTCGTCCAGGGGAACGCAAAATGTTTGTACACTTAACTGTGTAAAGAGTTGCATCCGTTTACACAGCTGGTTTATTTTGCCTGGAGTATGTCAGGGTAACTACCTCGATCAAAGGAACAACACTGGGAGTTGGGGATTTGAGCGCAATGCGATGGCCGTAACCCCTATACCACCTGCTGCTTCTACGTAATTTACACCTTATGCTGTAATGTATAAGCTGAGGTCTCTACTGAGATGTGCTATTTATTACAGACTAAGTAAAAAGCATTTCACATGTGATAAATGAGAATGATGTATTTGTGCCAGTATGGGATGATGTGGTGAAGATGACTAATGTAGGATGCAGTGATTCATTATAGCTGACCTTTGACCTCCTCTATGATGTGTGGTGAGGATTGAAGAAGATTCAGGGTAGAAGCTGGGTGCAAGCAGTTCCGATAACAGATATCCTTTCCCCCACCGCGAAAACTGTATGACCGAGTGAAGAACTTTAGCGGCAAATGAAAACACTTTTGTGAGACCCTGTCATTTAGTACCTCTCACTATAATTAAGAAGGTATGAAGGAGGTACAATTGAATCCTTTTACTCCCATGACTCCATTCGTGGAACACCGTGTTGTTGTTTTTCATTGTGTGATCTTTCCAAAGACCTCATTCCATTCAAGGTCTCAGGAGGGTCTTCCTACAAAAGTCCTGCTTCTTAGCACTCAGTGGTAATTTAGTTAATGTGTTTAACTGTAATAAACCAAACAACCAAAGGTTTTAACCCTTTTGGCCTCATGACGTGATGCCTCTATTCTGACTGTGTCCATGTCTTGGGATGAACTTAAATGATCTGCATGGAGATTGCCTTGAGGTGGGAGGGGGGGGGGGGTGGAGGCTTAAACCCAAATTAAGTGATTGTATCAGATAGAAATCAATGGCAATCCACGACTGACTTAATCTGGCTTTGAGTTCCCAGAATGTTCTGCAGTGCACGCAATCTTCCTGGTACCATAAGGAACCGGCACGTCGATATTCTCCCTTGTAGCTAGAGGTGGCCTTCTGCAGGCAGAGGGCTACACACTCCAAAGTTCTGCTCAACGTTGAGGGCTTTATGCTGTTTTGTGATTAATGGAAGGATAAAAAAATTGTTGCATATAGTAAATCTGAGCTTGAACAGCTCCTGGCAAAACTTTCAAAATCCACCTGTCCAAATGATTTTCATAAGCCAAAATACATTTACTGCAAATGACTTGTCTTTTACTTTTCTTTGTTTGTCAGGTGGGTTTTCACAACTTTGAGGTATGTTTCTGACCTTCTTCTTGCTGAAGAATAGAGGATTGCTCTACTGGTTCTAACCTAATGGAGTGCCCCTGCTATATACTATGATAGCCACGATGGTTGTTACTGACACGAACAAGGTAAACATCACAAACTGTGACCAGCAAAGTGGATCCACACCATGACACTGCCACCGCCATGCTGGCCTGCAGTTGACACACAGTCACAGTTCATGACCTTCCCCTCTTCGCATCTTATACATTTGTGGCAGCTGGAACCAAACATTTCTTTTTTTTCTCCATAAGACCAGCATCTCCTCTCCGACATTCAGCTTCTCCCACTTTGGACCAGAAACAGTCAAAATGTTGACCGATGCTCATTTCTTACGCCTTGCTTCTGATTTCCAACTGATGTTAAATTCGACAGCCACGATTTCTCTCTGTCAGCTTCATTTGGGCCTGTGTAAGATGCAGTAAGAAATACCCTCCAGTGCTCCCCAGGTGCAACTGGAATGCAAATGAGCTGGAGAGCTCAAGCTGCATGGAGAAGCAGTACATTTGAGAGCTCACAACACTCCACCTCTGACCAGTGTGTGGCAGCAGGCCTTGTAGTGATTACTCCCATGGTCTCGTAACTGGAAGAAAACGCTCAGTCTGATTGCTTCAGTACAAGTTCCAGCTGCAAAAATAAAGTACAGCAAATTACAAAGTACAAATGAAATGCAAATTGTAAACTGCTTCGGATCAAAGCAACATCTAAGATAACAGCAGAAATCCTGTAGGCTGCAAGCAACTATTTTATAAATCAAAGCTGCTGTATTATTATCTGCCCTTTCCAACAGTCTAATTCAGTTTGCTCTTATTTTCTGTGGAAAATCTGTAAGGATGTTTTTTTTGCAAATGTTGTTCCTGCTTCCATTTTCAAATATGTGAGCCTGGCTGATGCAGGGAGTTATTTATGTCTGAGGAAGAAGTTTTGCCACTGGAGAAAAGGCGTCCCTTGGAATAACAGAACCTCCGGCATCTGGCGCTCACTGTAAACTGATTATCGGTTCTCTTCTAATCTGATGGTTTTTTTCTCAGTTGTGTAATAAATGACTGCATGCTGTCAGCACTCCGTATCGAGCACAGGCCATACAGAAGCACCTTGTCAGTCTCTTGTTCATTTGTCCTCGTCCCTGAAGACCGAAGACTGGTCATCCATGCAACGGATTGGCGAGGAACTTAACCGAAGCGTTATTTTGGCAGGACGGGCAGTTTGAGACCACTGAAAGCAAGTCTCACAGGATTTTAGATTCTATCAGATTTTCTTTTCAGCTGGGTCGGGTACACGTGTCATTTTTACATTTTGCTTTCATATCAAACATATAAGCAGTTCTTCAGAGGCATCAGATGAAGTAGTTGTCAGGTTAGAGGATCAGGCTTCAGTACAGGTTATATGGTTTTACCTGTCTTCTGTGTTTGGAACAGTAAGAACATGTACACTTACACTGACGATTGATTTGAAAACGTAAATATTAGTAATTTAAACGTATACAAACGGAGACTGGGATAATGGAGAACAGGTCAGTGGCAGTCGGTTAATGTCTAATTAAATTTAGTTGACTGAGAGGGATTGTGAGGGGTCCTTACTGACATCCCAGTTCCACGGTTTTCTCATCTGTTGTTTCCGACAGCGGAAGGCACATGTGGTGAATATAAAGTCCAGTTCCGTCTTATTTGATAAACATGTAAATCTCATAGGAATATCCGCTCCCCACTCCAGATTAATTACAGGAGATACTCTGCACCCCAGAGCTAAAGAAGATTAAAAGACACGCAGAAGAGGACCAGGGTGCAAGGAGCACTATCAGCAGTTTGGGTGTGCAGCACATCTGCTGCAGTTCAACTGACAGCACTTAAAGTGAACTCTAAACAGGAGATGCTGCGAGCTTTAATTCATCATGTTTTGCGCTGGGATTACATTGATGAAAAGAGTATCACAAGAAACCGTCACGTAGAAGAATGTCGGTATCGACAAATCGTCACATCTTACATCTCCTGTATGTTTGTGTATTTGTGCTTTTTTGGAATTCCTGGAATTCCTGGAATTCCGTCACATTCCTGGAATTTGTTTCAGACCCCCTTCCAGCTTGGGGTTCACAGCCCTAAGTTCTCTTGACGCCAACAGGGCTGCCTTGGTTTTCAAATTCTGCTCTCTCTGCAGCTCCTCCTCAGTCGCTGGTATTTGTCCTTCTTCCTGATGCTTCTATCACTCGGAATCGCCACATCTATCACCACTGCTAGTGACGGTATTCCTGGACCAGGAATTAAACATCCAGGAAAATGAGGCTCTTACAAACATAGATGAAGCCATTCTTTTTTCATATGTGTGCATAAAACTGCTTGTTGCGCATCAGCGACACGCACACCTTCAGACTGTAGGAAAATATATAAAGTGAAATGTTTTGACTGTTGACAACCTGCATTATGTGAATAAACATAAAGAATAAATGCTGAGAACATTCAACACCCAAACCTCTCTCCAGGCCTCACTGGCCCCAGGAATCACACTGATGCCTTTGCTCTTGCTAATCTCATATATGTGCCTCTTGTTATCTGTAAAGTGCTGGCGCCCACAATAAACTGCTTGTGTAAAGTTCTCAGTAGAGACGGACACCGATAAAGCATCTGACATATTTAACGTTCTCCACAACACTCTCTGTTCACTGTCATTCCTTAAAAGGGAGACTTTATTTGCCAGTTTTACTACAGGTGCTTATCCTAAGTCTGAAGGGCAGTTTTAATTTCTCCACTTTTTGCACTGGGGTACGCCGTCGAGCGCCGACACACTGCAGTCGGGAGAAATTCTCTTTTTTTATTGCCGAACACTTCACCTTTCGCACAGCTGCCTGCAGCTGCAAAATACAGTCGGGCCGAATCCTCCGATTAATCCCAAGGACAGACGTATTTTATATATTTTTATGACCCNCTGCAGCTGCAAAATACAGTCGGGCCGAATCCTCCGATTAATCCCAAGGACAGACGTATTTTATATATTTTTATGACCCCCCCCCCAGTAAGATATATCAATCTAGTGTTTACTTGACTTAAGACATAAACTCTGTCTTTTGGCTATATTTAAATTTAAGGTGGCGACATTTAAGCTATTGATTTAAATGACTTTTATTGTCGCCTCTTTATTGTTCTGTTGGTTGCAATTATTGTTATTCCGTTAACATGGCAGATGTTCACGAATAAATAAAAGTATATTTACAGTGCGATATATGCAGGTACTCTATTATACGTGAAATGCGTGCCGAATATAGTTTCAAAAGCGATTTGTAAAATGAACTCTTGGTCTTCAATGTCCTGGTTCTGTTCCTTCCTAAACAAAGCAGCTCTAATGGTTGTGTTCAACATGGTGCTATATTTCCTTCCTCAAAAGTGTGAATGAATAATGCGGAAGCAATGTTTGCGATGCTTTTATCCAAAATAGCCTTCAGTTCCACCCTTTTTTGCACCTGGGTGTTTGCTTTGTGACCATTCAGGAGTTTTGCTTGAGGATACAGCGAAAAAAGCAGTTTTTGGAGATTCAACCCAACAAGCCCAACTTCACTTTCCTGCTGCTTATTGTAAGTAAATTTATGGACATTATCAACTGAACTAAATGTTCACCTCACATCTGTAAGATTATCTTTATGATGCTCCCTCGCTGTCAGGCATGGGTCTGCCTTCTCTCTGTAGGAGCGTCAGCGTTGAACAGGGAAGTGACAGCGTGCGTGTGCTGAGGTGGGACGCGTCCCTGTCTGATCCCACAGTTGCTGCAAAGTGGGACCTGGATCTGCTCTCGAAGGAGCAGGCTTGCTTGGTGATGGAACAGTGGCAAACCTTAAGTGTGGCAGTTCCTCCAAGTGAAATGTATTTCTATGAATACTTCATGGACTGTCTTGGACAAGCAGTTTGATCCATTTCTTTCTCACGTGGAGGAAGACAGACCTTGAACTGCAACAAGAGGTTGGCCAGAACCTGCGAGGCGAAGTACATGAGCATGACACCGATCCTTTCACACCTTAGAAAGCGAGAGGTATGAACTGCGTGGCACCCTAGAGCTTTGCTTGCCTTTCAGCTAAGCACACAACATCCGGCCTTCAATACCCATAAGTCTTAGCCTCTGTGTTCTTCAGTGGGTTGAGAAGCTGGTCCTGAACCGACCGTTTGCCTTGCTTTCGCATGATGAAAAAATCATTCGGTCTGACACCAAGACCTCACGAGCCCCTGCGACCCCATAACCCGTAATTCTGTTTTTGTTTAAAATGGTAAACATGTTCCTTTACTCCTCAGGTTTGAATCCGAAACTCCACCAATGTATTTTTTATCTCTACAGGTATTTTTTCTGAAAAAAACTCATCCTTATGACTTTCTTCCTAAATGGACATGTGACGCATAGAGGGACTGAGAAAAACCTAGAGGACAGATTTGTGTGTGATTCACGGGCAAAATACTAACAGATCCTTCCTCTAAGTGTCATCAGAACAGACAGTGTGTTTTACCAGTTACATATGTGCATCACTGAGCGTTTTCCAATTTCCAAACTATAAACTGTGTCGGACAGTGTTCTTAGTGGTAACGTTTCTTCATTCCTCTTTCTGCAGCGCTTTGCTGAAACAAACAGCACGGACCCCACAACCAGCTACACTCTTATAAGAGACTGAACACACGATGGTGCCGGCGACTGCACATTTCCACTCGCGCAAAAATCCGCAAAGCACCACTTCTTGGGAATGCTTTCTCACATTTGTCAAGGCTGTAGGAATAAGGAATATCATTTTCAGAAACTCTGGTGAAACCTCCCATTTCGCTCACCGTTTCTCGCGTTTTTGCCTTGCAAAAACAAACCCTCCGCATCTCTTTTAAGGTCTGCAAACTGGTTACTCTGCTGTGGACCTGAGAAACTGAGGGAAAACAAACTCTTGTGCAGAATTTGTTTACGTTGCTCTTCTCCACGCTTTAACTAAGATTTGATTAACTTGTTTAACTTTGTGGTTAACCAGCTGCAGATGTCCGGGACCCGGTATTTCACAGCAGCTCGCTGGTTTCCATCTCAAGCTCAGCAGATGGTTACAGCTGCAGAACGAAAGCTATTATTTTGCTTATTATTATCACCGTTATTTATTTAGCCGATGCCAATGCAGCATACAGGGATCTCTTTCGGCATCAAAAAAGCACGTGGAAGCAGGGTCATGTCAAATCTCAGTCTCTCACTGTGGCTCCTCTACTGTGTGGCTGGCATCGATTTTGCTGCCCTCTCTGTACATGTAAAATTGCGGTGCGGTTTCATCAAAGCAAGGTCTCATACGTGAAATTTAGCATGGCCTTTTTACAGCTCTTTATAATTACACTTGACCCTCTGCTTGTCTTCTGTCACGGTTGCATTCTGTGCACATCCTACACATCCCTGACAGTCAATACCCTACATGTGTTCAAATACATGTTCATCAACATGTGAAATGCAACAGCTGCTTCGTGACATTCGTTCCCAGTTGTAAGATCTCCTGTCTCTTTACTTCCCTGAGGAGTAGAGGAACAGATGATATACTTAATTTTCAAGCTGTCTTTTGAATACTAAGCCGGGCGTGATTGATTTAAGAGTGATCCATACATATTAGTGCTTTAAATGGCATTTTCTGTGAGCAAATGACAGTGGGGGGGGGGGGGGTTGTGTATGAATGCACAATTGGAAATGGGAAATTCAANGGGGGGGGGGGGGGGGGTTGTGTATGAATGCACACTTGGAAATGGGAAATTCAAGGAAGCCTTTTAATAAAACGTATGTTCAAGGCCTCACATTTAATTTCGCCACGCCTTTCCCAAGCAGCCAATTGGAGATCGGAGAAAATCTATTTTGACGAATAGCGGAAGGTTAAGATTGACTGTCGCTGCGACTGGATTCATCTCCAGGATGATGGCTTTTGTATATAAAAAAAAAAAAATACCATTCTTAATCAGTGTCTTCAACCGACTATTTGTCTTTTACATCGGAGACAAACAAACGGTTATGGGGGCCCTTTCCCTGAGTTTCACGGGTTCCTGTCACGCATCAGTCAGTCAGGTCGGTCATCGCTTCGCCTCAGTCATCGCTCCCGTTCCACCGATCCGCACATCCTCCTGCTTGGCCAGTGTAGTTACCGCTGGAGAAATTCTCTTCATGTTTCTGGGCTTTTGCTGGAGCTCTCTAGCGGTTCTTTGGGGACTGGCTTTTGTGGCAGTACTATCAGTGTATCCATCAAAGGAGACTTTAAATGAGACTCAGAGGGACAAAAGGATCCATGTTTTTAATTGATCAGCGGCTTGTTCGAGGCATTAGGAAGACGCTGACATTCATTAGCGCCAACGCGAAGGATCTTCGACTCTGGTGCCTCTCGGAGAATCCGCCACAGGGCACACTTCCTAATATAGGCCGAAATGATTTGGGGCTTATCGGGTTCACGAGAGCCGTCATCTTCAAAGAGCCTCCGGGCTGGAATGGATCTTATTCCTCTCTTTGGTGAGCCAGCGCCCTGTGAGAAAGCAAAGGTATCCGGCTGTTTCCCCCTAGAACAACGATGACTTTGGAGGACTTAGCGGGGACCGATCGCGTAGCGCTCAGAGTGTGACACAGTTCCGCAATGTGGAAAACACAGGACTGACAGAGATACACATCGCGATCTGCAAAGGGCCGGGATGATGCAGGTTCAAGGGAAACCACGCTGAGTTTGTCTTGCCAGAAGGCTTCAAAGCGTCCTGCACAGCCCAGCAGGATTACCCACTGTTGTTGAGGGAGCTATAGATTTTCTCTTCAAAAAATATCTGGAGGCAATGGTGTAAAATGCCAGGGTTTGAGTTGGGAACTAACTACATCGCCTGGGTGTAATGCAACCAGTTCCCACCATGTGGGATCAACAGAAATAACATGAGAACATCTCACCATCCCACTGAAGCTGTATTTAACCAGAAGATTATGAGCAACAGCCTCTTTCCGCTTCAGAGAGAAGATGTGTTTTCCTAATGGAAAACGTATGTTGATCAGGGGCACCACAGTGAGACTAGGCAAGAGAGTGAGAAAAAGACTTTCACGAAATAAAAAAAAAAAAAAACAAAAATCAGATCATATAAAACTGCGTTCCGGAAACAGGGTCAATGAGTTTGTTTTAAGTTGCGGCAATTTGTATCTGAAGGCTGGTCTTATGCCAAGTCTAAAAGTCTTTTTTGTCTAATGGCTCCACTTCAGGTATTGATCCTGCTTGTACATCAACAAGTATTTTTGTGAAAGTTAATAAAATAAGGCATCTGGGGAATTGTAAGGAATTACCTTGAAAGCCCTTCTCTGCCTTTCCGCCAGACCCCAGCCTTCTGCCCTCATTGACTCGCTGACAAATAAAATGCATTTCTCTTTCCCACTGATTTGTTTGGTTTTCGAGGAGTTCTTGAGTTTGACTGCATCCCTCTGTACTTATTACCCACTTGCTGATATGTGAGTTGAAATATACGCCAACAGCAAGGACTCGTGTTACACCCAGCAGTAGGGGGTAAAAAGGGGAAAATCACAAGTCCGGTGTTTCCTTTGCCGGCGCCCACGCTCTTCCGAGTCATTCTGAGCACCATCAAAAGGCAGTTTGACAGCGCTGTCAACATTCATCAACGCGACTCGATGAAATGCCCGGAATTTTCCGATAGAATTGATATACGGAGCACTTTGGCTAAAATCAGAGGACAGGGTGTGGAAAATGAACTGGCTGCAGTGGCGGTTCCCTTATTTATTCATTGAGCATTATGTATTTGCTCGCCGCCTGCGTTTGCCCGCTTGGGCCAAGTATCGAAACAACCTGCTCTGTTTTTGGGTGCCAGAGAAAACTGTGAGAACTTCTATTGTCAAAGCTCCAACTTCTAAGGAGAAATTCCTAGGGCTGCCCAGCGGGGTGTTTGCACATTCGTCTGTGCGAAGCTTACAGCGTGGATCATGGGAGGAAAGAGTTTCACACAAACACACAACAACAGGTTGGAGAAACCCTGAAAAAAAAAAGAAATTATTTAATTATTATTATTATTTTTTTTAAGTCTACAGCCAAAACTTAGCCATTTAGTCATTGACGTCCTCTAACTTTTTCATGCGTCGCCAGCGGTGGCTCACCGGGACCGTGCTAAAAACACACTCCAAGCAGATGTGGTATACCTTCTCTTTTTATACCCAGCCTGGTAAAACATACCATGAGAGACAGGGCAAAAAAGCAGGTAACACCGCATGTCTTTTTTTAAAACATCTAAACAAACTTTCTAGTTCAGTGTAGGTGGCCGTGTACCTTACGACTTGAAGCAGAGCTGAGAAGGACGAGACACAATGATCTACCACAGCACCTGACAAATCCAAAGCAGGAGAGAAACTGCTATGACAGCTACTTTGACAGGGTGTGTCGATTTAACGTGTTCTTATTCCGCCTTTGTTACACTTGGTCAGGTTCCTATCGCCCCTCTCCGACATGTTCACAGAACTTTTCACTCATGTTTTGTAAACATTGGAGCTCCTTCAATCCTCCTGCCTTCCCATGTTCACCATCTCAAGGCCAGGTTGCTATGTGTTCTTTTTTCTAATCCGTGCGCATTCAGTAGAAGTCTCTAGAAACTGAACGTTGGTAATAAATAATAATGTTGTATTTTGCTGCGATGGAAATGAGTGACGCTACATGGAGGCAGTGTGAGGCCCTATCAGGCTGTTTCGGAGATACGTGGAGGAGTTCACAAACAGAAGAGAGCGAGAGACGAACTGAAGACAAGTTAGCATTGCACATACTGCTGCGTTTCGTGCCCGTGGAGGTAAATTAATTCTGACCTGGTTCAGATGTTGCCCCAGGAATATTAAATTGGTTTATATATTGCAGTTTCAAACTATGGCAATATACAGGGTCCTCTGAGAAATAAGTTACAGAATTTTCAGATGATGCCCAGGGTTTCCAAAGTACTGGTGTTTCTAAAGGTGCTCTGTATAAATCAGAGACATAATGTTCTGTTTTTTTTCTTACCGCCAGGCTTATCGCCGGCTCATCCACACATCTCACTGTAGCCAAGAGGACAAGATCTTTGTTTTTGTTTTACTTTTCAGCTGAGGCATTATGAGTCTGCGGCCTGCACAACTTTTCATGGATTTTAATTACAACAACACCCACAGAAAAAGTAAAAGGAAAGAAAAAACCCTCCATGCAGGCAGTTCCAGCAACTGGTTATTTAGTTTAAGGCTGTGGTGATAAGGAGATAGTTCTGGGAATCACAGGGTAGAAGGATGGCTACACTCTGAAGGGGGTACCAGTTCACTATGAGGAGAAGAAAAAGTACCAAATCTTATAATCGATGCCATCTTACTGGGGGGGTGGGGGGTGTGCTGCATTCAGAAGTTCTTCTGTTCTTTTTAACTTTCCTTGTCTTTCTCCTGGTTCTTATTTTTTGGAAAAGTCCTTCTGGTTCTCAGGTAATGTTCCCTTCCTAACATCCAATCCCTGAACTGTCTACTTCGGCCTTCAGAGACCTTCATAAACTTCCCATAGGAGGCATCTGCAGCTGAAGTTGCTGGTAGTCAGCAGTGCAACCAAAGAGCTTTAAATACTTCTAGGGTGGGATGTGTGAAAGTGATCCTATGGAGGATCCTTGGCATCGCACCCATTACCAAAAACTGAAGGTCAACGTTGGATTAATGTTAACATTCAATATCAGTTTAAGTAAATTTTAACTTCTGTAATAAGTTAATAACTTCCCCTTACAGACTTTCTTCTATGCTCTCAGTATTGCATCTACTGTATCAAAACTGACATTTTCTGTAGGTCTACTTATTATGCATCCCCATTAAAAAAACTGCCAAAATTCATCTCTTCCCGATTCACAGACTTCTTTAAGAAGCAAAGTGACTATTTTTTGTTGGAAACACAAAAAAATATGATTATGCTCTTGAGGGTAAGATGGCGATCCCATCATGAGAGAGTTCTACCAGATGCAATGTGGCTGAAGCCTTTGGGAGGCCGACCGTAGAATCAAAGAAATAAAGGAAAGATTTCAGAACAAAAATTAGACCCGATCTCTGTCATTACGTGAAAAAAATATCTGCAGAATGGAGATATATACTTACGATGTGGCTAGACAAGGATGCATCATTTGAGCTTTGAGATGGGGAAACCAAACCAAAATAGATCAAAGTTGCATTGTTTTAACATAACACAGAAAAAACTATAATAAATTGCATGAAGATGTTGATAATGTTCCACCCATACAATATCAGTAACCACTTTTCCATTTCATGGGCTTTGAGGTCCATCCAGGAAACGCAGGACACAATTTCCAATAAGAGCCGATGCAGTCAACAAGTATGTACAAATGCACTATAGTTTGGCGGTTTAAGTTGCCTGATGTGGATTTGGCTGTGGGACAACAGAGGTCTCACTGGTCAATCTGTGCATTTCAATAAAGCATTATTATCTGGCAGGACTGAAGGCCTGGGCCTGCATCCATAATTCTGTTATTTTCTTCTGCTCCCAGCTAGTGGTGAAGTAAAAAAAGGTGTGAGATGACATGGGTGAGGATGGGAGAGGAGCAGAGACACAGAGACAGACCCTGCTGTCTCTACACACCTAAAAAGGGCTGCTGGGAAGTGCCTAGACCCCCCCGCACCGTCCCTCACTCGCTCCCGAATTTCATGTCGGGGGTCTTGCAGGACCAGACAACAAATGCCATCTGTTGTAAATACTCAGACGTGCAACTACAAAATGGAAAAAGGACCACCCCCCCCCGGTTCCAGAAAAGACATGGAGAAAATGAACATTGTGAAAATAACGAGGGACTCCAGACGGCCAATTATATTTTATTCCGGCACTTAAAGTATGCGGAGGGGTTCCAAATATTATCCGTAATGTATACACGAGTAGTGTAAAGCAGCAGGCCCACCATTAAATGGGTCCCCCGGGGAGTGTCGGGGGTGGGGACGTCCCGTGGAGGAAAGGAAGGTACGAGAGTACAGACACGGCCACCTGCGTGCGTCGGCTCTGACGAGAGCCAATTACCCGGTGACGGCCTGACAGGACGCCTGACGGCCCGTCATCGCTTGGCAGACGCCAGCCACAAGCGCCGGCGCGGGTTCGACGTCGGCGTGGCGAAGGGGGGACGGCCTCCGCTCGACAGCTTGGCTGGAGAGTGGCCAGACGGGGGAGAGCAGCCGTGGCAGGAGATTGAAATGATCACACTGACCTGTCTGAGCTTCACGGTGTCACACATCAGAAAGCGGGGAGAGAATGCGAGGATGGCAATTACCTCCACGTGGCAGCCATGGACCATGTGTTCTGTGTTTTGTTTCAGGCGCAGCACAAAACATTGTGATTTAAATGTAATAATATGTAATAATCTAGTGACATACACCATACAAATGAAACCCTACTCGGGATAGGCAGTTAATGACATTGGATGAATGGATGGATGGATGGATGGATGGATGGATGGATGGATGGATGGATCCAGTGTACACCCTATCTCACACCCTTTGCTTCTAAGATAGACTCTGGACCACTAAAGCCCTGATTTTGATCAAAGGGTTCTGCAACCGGATGGATGTACTTATATATAAAATGTATAAAATATATACACTCTACACCAGAAAAGTCACTTGTTACAAATTAACCAAAACTTCATTAGGCTTCATTAAGTTCTATAAATTACCTTTGTCGTCTTTAGGGTACAAAGTGATCTGTTATCCGTCATATTTGCATAGTTTTTAATTTGTAGGAGACTAATCCCTCCTTCTGTGGGCTGGAGAGAGAGCCATAAATCTCTATAGTGTGTATTATACACTATTTGTGCTGCTGACTGAATCATCAACGTATTTTTTTGCTCAGAAGCATTAACTTGTCTATAATCTGACCTTTTGCTTTGTGTAACATCAGCACCCAGCTATTTTCTGGCTGGGGTGTTTAAGAGTGAAAGAAAACCATCAAAAAGTAGTTATTTGCCCTTTCAAAGTAATGACTCAGTATGGTATATTTTTTTAGGCACATTTTTCTTTGTAGATTTCATCCCACCACAAAATTTCAAACCTTTTCTTCAAACAGCCTATATGTGTTTCTTTTTTTTTTTTTGGCCCCATGGTTTTATGAGTCTTACAAACTAAACCAGCACCAACAAGCATGGATCTACAAACGGAGACCGAAGCAAGCGGCCGGAGAGGATCCCCGGGGGTGCGGACCATTAGCCGATCAGCACCTAGAAGTGACAAAATAATAATAAGAATAAAAACAAACATAAAGAACAAGAGGTGGTTGTCTCATTACGATATATATGTAAGAGTTAACCAACGTTATTTATAATTTATGAATGGGTCCGAATCCATCACACGGGTGTCCGCTGTAGGCCTGTCAGCCTGTTTATGCGACATGGGGCTCAGGGAGAGATGCGGATCTCAGCTGCAGATTAAATGGAAGGGAAAGGAGAAAACTAACCCCTGAAATGAAAGTAGGGAGACGGCAGACAGCGGAAACAGACCCTCGGACAAAGCAGGAGCGGGAGGGAGCGATGCAGCACCGCGGACTGATGAGGGACGACATCAGGTCATTGAAACACCCTTCCGAAGGACATGAGTTATGAGTCAGGAGACGGGGCCACTGCTATAGGACACTAAAAGATGCTATAAGGGGAAAAGAGAGCTGCCCACCAGGCCACAGGAGTGACCCACACCCGAGTGTTGATGCGACAGTGAAATAGCAGCCCCACACTGTGTTCCATCCCAATGTTCAAACCCTGTATGCGCGTTGCGAGTAAGATGAGGATAAAAAAGCGATGTATAATATCATGTATTTCACTGATAAATAATAAAAAGCTGCAGCCGGTCAGCTGACAGGCTTAAAACTCCAAACATTTCATTAGTCCACCTCAGAGGAAAGACTCTGCTTTCGATGTAGTGTTTGGTCTTCAGGTGTGTAAATCTATTGAAATAAAGACATAAAAGTACAAAAAGTTCAGATAATTGCAGTTTTCATAGGAAAAGATTTTGCAATTTAAAAAGCTGTCAGTTTCACGCAAGTAGAACTGGGGATATTTTACTGGAAAAGAAAAGTCTAAAGTCATGAACCGTGTCTTTGTGTTTCACAGTTACTACTTCCTACTAACCATTTATTCCTTTTACCCATTTATTTGCAGCAGTTTGCTTCTTTCTGGTGTAAATTAGGACAATCACTTTGTTCGAAAACCCCACAGTAGGTGAGGGGATTAAAACTCGGGTTCTTCAGGTCTAACGGCAGCTGCTCTTAACCACTGTGCCCCCTGCAGGCCCATGTATAAAGTTGCACCTATAAAGTTGCTAATATATGATAGAAAGAAACGTAGGGCATCTTTTAAACACGCTCCTACATAGTGACATAAAAACATGCATATGCACTGTAAACTAAAGCGTATGACAGACAGAAAGGCGCTTGAGAAATGTATTAAAAGAGCAGTGATTTAATACCTGTGGAGTTTTTTTAACAGCAAACGGGAATTGAATTTAACCTTCGAAATTAACCGGTCATTTCTATTTGGAACTTTACCGAAGCACATGTCGCAAAAGAAATTATACCTTGCTGAATTCACACCGTAATGAAAATGTCATATAATATCAATTAATGAGAAATTATTATAACACGGCCATGTATGCAAATAAGGCAATCACTGTAAGTGATTTTAGGTAACCTAAAATTACGTTTTCAACCAAATAATTATGACAGTGTTTCAGCTCAATGCACAAACAAATTTCATTAATGAATTAAAATTTATAAATGGTCTGTCACTCACCATTTGGAGGGAAGGATTAATTCCCTTTGCATATTGAAATTGTTAAAATATTAAAAGATAACAAGTAAAGACCACAAAGTCAAATATTGGAACTCAGTGAACTCGAAAATGTAGGCGATCAGAAAGTATTAAACTTCGTAATTGACCTTAACTGTAATTGCCGCGTGAAGATGTTCTATCTAAATTGGTAGCGTGTCTTTTTCGAGTGTTTCAGCATCTAAAAGTGTGACTTGGTTCGGTAGGGGTCCGCTTTGCGTTCTTGCGAAGGTGTGAATTCCTCCAACCGCCGAGCTCCAGCCGCATGTGGTCCACAAAGCTTTACAGGACGTATTCCAGTGTTCAAATTGGATCTGGTACAGCGTGTAGTAAAGCAGTTCTGCTCATGTGTTCAGATTAAGTCTGTAAGAATGGATTCAACTCTGCGGTTTCACAGTAAATGGTTAAAGGCCCTGTGAGCTTCCAGTTTCACTCAGCTTTTCTTGGAGCTCCACTGACTAATGGCCTCGGTTCACTATTTTTCTTTGCAAAACAACCTGCAGCGGAATCCGTGCCTTTTCCTCCGTCATCTCTGTTGTGCAGCACATGTTTTTCCACGGCATCATCCTCCAACCTTCTGACTCCCGATTTTGTACTGGAGAATGTTCTACTACTTCCTTTCTTTTGTTCACCCCTACTAGAGGGCAGACAAACATCTTCAAATGAACTTCTGAAGCCTACGGCATCCTCAGATCTTGTCGGTTTTTCGGCTAAGACCAGAACCCTCTCCCCTCAAGATCAAAACCCGACGCTAAGAAAAATAATAATTTCTAACCATCTATTTTCTTTTTGATTAATGAGCGAACCCTTGTCAAACAATGGTTATTTATGGCTTTCAGTCAGGAATCTGAACGTGGAGCCAAAACACTTCAAATACGAGCACTGCGCTACCTCTCCATGTTCAGTGACATTCGGTTCAATCCTGTCTGGTTAATATTCGCAACATGTGGCAAGGAAGCAGCTGGAAATTTTATACAGAAGCTAGAATTCTTTAGGTTGCATCTGACTGTGTGACGCCGTTGGCAGGAAGCAGACGTGTGCAGCCGCGAGTTAGCAAATGAGGTTTATTAGCGAGGGAAGTTCCAGAATCGTGGTCAACACACGGGCAAGGGTCAGATCCAGAAGTCAACGGAGTTCCAGAAGTGGTCGGGCTAGATGGAAGGTCGGGGACAGGCGAGGGTCGAATACCGGAAAGGCTAACGGAAGAACTGCTCGGTACGCTCAGTGGTAACATGGGCAATACTTCGCACCAGCGGGCTACACAACTTTTATACCTTGTTCGGGGAAACAAGGAGCAGGTGCTGGCAGTTGTGGAGCTGGGCGGAACGGCAGGCAGAGCAGGGGACGTGACAGACTGCGATGATTTTCAGCCACACGACCACAGAAAGGCAGTTAATGCCGATGACACCGTGAGCCGAAAGCAAAGGGCGCTGGATCGATGGGTCCATTTCCAGGTGTAGAGGTCGTACTGAGGACCGAGTCACGGCAACATTGTGAAAGTTGTGACCTGCTGGCGAATGACCGATACTCACTGGGAAAGAAATGTTAGCATTGCTGCACACAGATCCCTGCTTGGATGTGAGGTTATGAGTAGGAGTCTCAAAGGTGGCGCCGCTGGATTTGTTATTTTGGGACAGGTGGGGCAATCGGCAGGTGATCTTTACCTGGGCGCTCGAGGCGGGTTTTTATAGTCGATCTCTCAGGTGTCTTCAAACTATCGGTTGCCTGAAATGAGGGCCAGGCCTCTCAACCAATCAGAGCTCAGCACTCACATGTGGCGTAGAAAAGGAGGCGGAGTTAGGGAGTGATGGGACTTGAACTTGGGAATGATGCATATAAATGGGAACAAGATAAACAAGTGATTGAATCTGGAGGTGAACCTTGGGAATAATGTGTGCCATCCAGTTTGAAATGTCACAAAAGCGATGAGAAGAACATTTATGCCGTTGTAATTCTCAACGGACCCTCTGAATCCTGCTGCATTTTCCACTGCAGTGCCAGCAAGAACACCTGCTGAAGTGTTCACGATATCACCGCTGACATTTCTTAGAAAGGTTAGAACCAGATCCCAAACACATTTGTTGTTGGTGTTCTTAGTTTGTCTGCATGGGGGAAAAAACACTTGCAGGCTGCATTTACTTTTCCATGATTCCAGAGCTTATGGCTGTCACGCCTCATCTGTGAAGCCATCTATCTTTCCAGACAAAGTGCACGAAAGTTAAGCCTTTATCTCTACTTACCATATGTTTCCAGGTTCTCCAGACTACGTCTGAGGAATTTGACTATTTTCGTACCTAAACCTGTCCCCTTCCGCTGCGTAGTAGCGCAAGTGGTCTTGGAGCCCTCGTGAAGGAGTGACGTTTTTCCCCGGGAAGAAATTTCCAAACTAACAACAACACCAAAACATCTCAGTTAAAGCTTAAATTTGTTTACTGTGCCCAAAAAATAATGCGATATAAATATCGCAAAAGTAAATGTAGTGTTTCGGAGCTGCAAACAATCACTGCATTTTAAACAAAGCACAGATTTATTTTACGCATTTTTAAAGTGCAATACTCATTTTGAACATATAATATGGTTTCAAAGAGCCATAAATTAATTTTACATTACTTTCGGTCATATTTCATTCTCATACGGTTTATTGAATATGTTCCTATCACTACGTAAGTAAACATAAAGCTGGAATTCTATCCAAGTTGATCTGAACGGACCCTAAGTGTAGGAAATTATACACCCAGCACGTGCTGACGTGCGATTCGCACGTGTGAGCTCATGTTCACATTCAGAGATTTGTTTCATTTCGGGGGGTTGCGACTCGTAAGTCTGAGTAAATGCGGTAAGACAGGGATCTGTGCATACAAACCTGAGTGACAGAGAGGAACGCCCTCCTCTGAAGAAACAGCTGTCAGTGTCGCCGTCCCCGACGCGTCACTCTGACAGCCAGCGCCCGGGTGGGACTCTCGTCGCCGCCGATCGCAACCCGCCCCGCTGACAAAAAGCCATGCAGAGAAACAAATGAATGAAGCCAACAGCTCTCCTCATCACGGGGAGGACTTTGTCTACAGCCTGCGTTACAGGGGGACAAAGTAAATTCCGGAGAACTTGTCCAAGAAAGATGTCAGAACTTTCAATAACCTTCTGAACGTGTCCACAGCTCAGCCTGCAGTCCCAGTGTTAATATAACTCTGGGGCGTCGGGTGAAAGAACCCGAGTTCAGTTTGCCACCGGAGTGATCACACCATCAGCCAAGGTACCTTCCGCTGATGCCCAAAAAAAATGTAGTTTTATAAACGGGTAAATAATTGTAAGCTTTTTAGCCTACAAACCTCACACTGTAAGTCACTTTGGAGAAAGGCACCAGCTGAATGAATAAATAATAACAGCTTCTAAACAGTGATTTTATAATGACAGCATCTTTTATGTTTACTGGGCGAGAACAGATGCATTTAAATAATTAACCTTGAAATAATTAATTTTCGGGAAGGAAAATACAGAATTGCTTATGAAAATGAATTTTGCAGTGGTGCTTCGGCGTAGTCTGGCTTTTGAAGTCTTAGTTAAAACGACAGCCTTCACGTATGTAGAGTTCAGTTACTCAAAAACCGTAGTGTGGCAACGTGAAATATTTAAGACGGCATCGATCCGCCCACGACTGAAAACCACTCGTCCAACACGGGGTCGAGGTGGTTTGGAGCCTAACCCGGGAGGACAGGGAGTGAGGCAGGGTGCACCCTGGATGCTGTCTGTTGAAAAGCAATCGCACACACTTACTCACACACACATACAGAGTCACCAGTCCACCTGAGACACATCTAGACTGTGGGAGGGAACCAGAGCACGAGCGGAGGAAAGGCACTTAAACACGATCGTGCTGGATGCAGACTGAGCAGGGTTCCCACCGGCAGCCAAAATCACGGGCCGGGAGCTCCGAGGTGCCAGCGCCGCACACAGCGCCGCACACAGCGCCACCCTGGGGGGCATTCAGCTTGTCATATTGTCACATACGGGTTCTTTAAACACAGCTCCTGTGTTCATACATACTGCTGTTTCCAGCAGGCCTGTAAAACAGCACCGGTAGGACTTGTGAGGAATCCGCTCGGTTCGCTCCGAAGGCCTTGCAAAGGGATGCCGTATATAAATATAGCATAAAGGTGCGATAAACACGCCGTTGCGAGCCTTTCGGGCAGAACCGAACGGACCACTCTTAACATTTCCTCATTTAAGTTTGCACGGTACATACACGCACGATAAGCCTCCAAAGTGAAGGCGAGCGAGAGTTTCGGGGTCGCGTCGATCGGTCCGGTGCGTTTTCTCGGGGATGAAGGCAGCGCGAGGGGTCCTGTACTGATTTCTGTGGACTGGGGGAGGGAGGACCGAGGTGATGGTCCTGAAACAGATGTCTAATGGTGTTCTGTGAGTCTCCACTTTATCAAGTCAGGCCAGCTCTGACAGCTAGTTGCTGGAGGGCAATTAAAATTAAAGCGGCGCCTGATTAGAATATCATATTCATCTGGATGGTAATGGCTGTTTCTGGCTTCCTATAAATAATTAATTATGCAAAACCCCCGCGCAGCTGCCACTGGCTGGAGTTAACTGACTTTCTGTCAACATCGCCCAGTTCTCGGAAGGATAAAGAGATTTGGGAAATAAGCTCTTTAACTGCTGTCCCCGGCCCGTCGGGCTTTTTCTGGCCTTGCCGGAGAGGCGCTCGCCGCGCCCCGGTGCAGGTGGCATCGGCCGGACGCTTCCTTTGGAGATCTGTACTGCGGGAAGGATGAAAGCTGGCAAACAGGCGAAAAAAAGGCCATTTCAAGCCCACCTTGCCTCATGAATACGCATGAGATCCCAATGCCTTGGAGAGGTTTGAAAGGAAGACGCGGCGCCGTCCCAGGGTTTGGGGTATCACATCTACGTACCCCTCTGTTGTTTGTTGTTTGAATTTATCTGAAAAAAAAGGTGCAGCGTTTTTTTTTTTGAAAAGGTAATTTTTTTTTTTTTTTAAATGTGTGTTTTACTTTTTTCTGTGTAACTTCACGTTCAGGATGTTCGGTATGCCAAGAACAAGCAGATCAAAAAAGGAGAACAAACAAAAAACCTGCATTAGACAGCACCGGATGGGCTAGGATGGGATATGATAGAACTTCATTAACCACCGCAAAGAAATCGAGATGCGCTGCAGCTTAAACACAAGGTGCCCGAGAAGATTCGCAAGAAGAAGCGCAATAAGCGTTTCTTATTAATCGGACTTAGCCGAAGCTCCAACTGCATTTTTTGAGCGATTTGTGCCGAAATCCAGAGTTTGCAAACGTTTTCTAGCAACTGTACCACAAAACCGATGCGCTGGAAATAAATAAATGATATCAAATACCAAATATCAGGAGAAAACCACCCTGCAGCAGTCGTAGCTGTACATCACGGCTCTTCGTGAATGGCACCGGAGGCTGAGATGAATACTGAACGATTTAATGCGGCGGAGTAAATACAGCACAAACAACACCCTCATGAATCCTGCGACTCTTTGCTTAAATTAAAGTTTGACATCAACCGTCTCGTGACACTTTTCTGGAAGCGCGACCGTGCCTTATAATATAAATTTGACTAAGTGAAGTAAATTGGGGCTGTTCGCATAATATAAATAAAATTGGCAATAAATTGATTTACTAGTGGCAAAAATGATGGCAAGTGCAGAGCGATTCAAAAAGCGTGCGACACCTTCATAAATTTTCGACTCAGTAGCTCAGTTACCGAGGCGGAATTGCGTACAACTTCCAAGTGCCAAAATCTGGAGAAAAAATTCAGGGTAACTATAAATTAGCGTGGGCTACGTGTCCGTACGCATTTATGGAAGTGTTTCTTTTAATCGCCCCGCATTTATGTGTGTTTAAGTTTACTGTGCACAACTGTGAGAAACGATAACCGCATCTGATGGCATGTTTATCATTTTCAACAAACTGGAAGGCGTGATTTTTAAATCTCGCTACGCCGTCAGTGCTGAAAATACCAGGCGTTTCTCTGCGTGTAGGTTTTTTTTGAAGGAATCGCCCAGATTGCCCCGGGAAATGGCAAGTTGCGGGTTGACATTTAGAAGTCTTTTTCTAAAGTTTTAGGTCGGCACAGATTCCAGCAATTAAATGTTATGAGTAATGAACCCAGTACACAGCAGATATCGAGCAGCTCAGGACCTGCTGCGACATGGAAGACGGGCCTGACCGTGCACTCAGCATTACGCCTTTAATAGCACGATCCCTGGAACCCTTACAAGCTAAAACGTTGGGTGGGGGAGGGAGACTAACTTCTGTTAAGTAAGATAATTGGAAACAGAAGTGGCTGCAGCACGATGCTCGTAAACCTTCTTTTGGAAGTAGACAAAACTTGGACTACGCCGATTCGCAGATGACTTAGGGTTCGACTGACAGGCGCGGTGTCCTTTTCTCATTGAAATCCCCCCGCCCCCTGCCGCTCCCCACGACAACATAAACATTTAAAATGTTAAATAAGTGGGACTCGTATTATGTTCTGCGTACACTTCATTAACATAACCTTCTCAAAGACAAGCACAGCCCGCAAATTAGCTCCATGCTGTTAAGGTCTTTAGTGTTATAATCATATGCAGAAGGTTATATAACTTGCTGAAGGTTACCCTGCAAGTAAACAGGAGAGCAGGAATACTGGGGGGGGGGATCCTTCACATTACTTTAATGCTTTTTGGAACCTTCTGCGTGCGTTTCATTATGGTGCTTAGAAGCTCCCATGTNGGGGGGGGGGGGGGATCCTTCACATTACTTTAATGCTTTTTGGAACCTTCTGCGTGCGTTTCATTATGGTGCTTAGAAGCTCCCATGTTAGAATTAACCGCTGCTTCTCCGAGAGAAAATTTTAAGGGCTGGTCATGGCGTTGCTCACGGTTTGCTGCCTGAGACGTCTTAAACTACACTCGCGTGCCCCGGCTTGCTTTTAATGCACACCCACAACGCGTTTCCGCAAGCTGCCTTCTGTCCAGTTTCTCGACCGCAAACCGGCTGAGTTTTGGATGGCTCCATTGTCACTCCAGAGTAGAACCCTTGCCACTTCCCTGAGGGGATCCGTTTTGCCCGGTCTTCCGATTAAAGTGCAATTTTATGCTTTTGTTATTGCGACGTTAGATTTCTATCACAGGTCATATCGACCATCTCTGTATTAGAATACTCGATAATTTGCTAAAGTCATGCACTTGATGTATTTGCTCTTGCTGTCTTGCCTTTGGGTTTCTGTTGGCCGAGATTAAGTGAAATACACAAGCCGGTAATTTTTCACTGTGAGAGGTTTGATAATTATACCTCTCAAGGCAAGAATGACGGGATACAAGCTTGAAACAGGAATTATTCAGGCATACGAAATTTAGCACAAAAGTGCTAGTAGTCAAAATGTCAGGTGGAATCCGAGTCAATCGGAAGAAAAATCCTCATATAAACTGTAGGTAAAGATACAGTCTTACGTGTTGGCTGTTCAGCAAGATTGCAATAGCAGACTCGACGGTGGGCCGTCAGTCTGTTTCTAAAATCCGAGTTGGTTTTCTTGTGGTCGAGTCAGTGTCGACACTTGTCAACTGCTTGTACGGAGATCTTCCAAAATCTTCTGTCCTCCACTCGTGTCCTTAGGGAGGAAAGAGCTGTCCATAGTCGCTATAATAGAATCCATCCATCTGGTCGGTGGTCATCCATCCAGCATAACTCTCTTTTTGAGACGACTGACATCACTGTGGGTCCAAATGGTCATAATCTCAGTCTCAACATTTGTGCTTCCAACAATAGTTCTTGTTTGGTTCGATCCAGAAGTGATTAGTTTGTTTGTTGTCCGTGGTATCTTCCAATTCATTTGAATCTGTATAAAAAACAAAAATTCCATCCATTCACGCATTTGTCTATCGATTCATTTGCTCATATCGTTGCTTCTTTGTTTGTTCATTCATTCATTCAAATGATTTTGATGATTCAAAAGATTTGGAACCCTGCTCTGAACTGACCAAAAGCTGCGATCTTTTCTTGATATAGGTGGTTTCATGCGAGCTGCGGTGTGTTTCTGCAGGTGAGATGGGGCACACTGTACCATTTAAAGCAAACATCTTGCTGATGAGGGTTTTATTGCTAAATGCAGAGCGGCACATTGCTTGTCTGCTGTGAAATGCCCTGATAGCAGAGAACCTTCCATTCCATACATCATGAAGTGCAAAATCACTGAGGCCTACATGATGACAAGCGTTCATAATGATCCCTTGGATGTAAAATTGCTGTTTTGGTGGGACTACTGAAGCAGCAGTGGACACATCAAAATTGATGGTTCTCGAAACGCCTGCTGCTCCATTATTAATATCCTGTCTGAAACACTGAAATAATGCATCAAACGCAGTAAACAAATCAATAGTTCTGGTCAAGGCTAGGTGACTGTTCTTTTTGCAGAACACTTGAAACGTAGGCTTATGAAACATAAGTGGTCCAGAAAATGTTTTTTGAGGGAAAAAAAAAAAGACTGCGATTCAGACCACGGCACACAAACCAGCTGTGGAAACAGGCTTAGTCTGTTCATCTGTTCGTCGAGCCAAGAGTTTTGGGCTCTGGCTGGGAGGGGAGGAGAATTGGGGCTGATGGGGTTGAGGGGCTTCGCTAAGGACAAGCTGAGACAATGATGTGTGAGCGAACAAACAAACTCGACACATTTGGCCTAGGGATTAAGGACTCATAAGCAAAAGGTTGCCAGCTTGGCTCCCTTTTCAGACCCCTGAGAAGCGCATTTATCCTGCATTGCTTCGGTAGAATACCCAGCTGTATAAATAACCAGAGAAAATGAATGAGTGGAACAAGCTTGTCGTGAATGCACGAACATGTGATGTATGAGCGGCAGTGAGGTTGGTCTGCGTGTTGTATCCCGTAAAGGAGCTACATGAGCAGGACAGATGAATTCCACCGCCAGTGCATTGCTGGACCCGCCATGATGGTTCGTTGCACCTGGGATGGTGTGAAAATAAAGTTTTATTCATATTCAGGGATGAGCTCCCCCATCTGCTGTGACGTACAAAAACAGCATTAGCAGCCTCAGCCTTGCTCCAGTGTTTTTTTGTCTCCCAGGGTAAAATCTCATTTCATTCTTCTTCAGAGTGTGCTCCGTCTCAACATTCCCCTCCATCCGGGTCCTTCTAAAACCATGCGGCACTCAGAAATGCAAATAACCAAGGTATTCAAAACAAATCAATCCTCAACTCATCGCCAAAATCAAATTGCACTTCTTCCAGTCAGATAAAATTGTGTTTAAAAGATGTACTGAATGATAAATGTTCAGAATTGCCAAGGAACGTATAAAACACGGGGTCAAAAACAAATCCATAAATGCAGCTAAGAAAGAACTTTTTTAACAGAGGTTTGAAAATTGATCCGTGAGGCGCGTGGAGGTCTGGGGCCGACTGCTTAAGTAGATCGCTAGCAAACACTACGTTTAGCTTCGTCTTTCAGTTGTTTGTGAAACTCTTGGTCTCAGACGGTCTTGGCTGCCCTTTGGCTCTTGCTGTCAGTGCTTCAGTTGGAATGGATTTGAAACAATTGCACGTCTCCTGGTTCAAGATGATCACGGTTAGCTTTTAGATACTCTGCTCAGTGGTCCTGTTGTTGGATACAAGGCAAAGCCGGGTAATGCCGTTGCATCTCACGTCCAACGTGTGATGCACGAGCGGCGGTGAGGTTGGTCTGTTTGTTGTTCAGAAATGCACCAGATTGGACGGGGTATCTAGGCTCATGTTCAGAAGGTCATAGCTGCCCTGGCAGCTCCTGTGCCCACTTTGCACTACTCCACCCGCAAGAAGGACAAGCCTCCTGCCAATGTCTAAGGTCAGAAGCAGACAGTGTGATCGCAGCCCAACTGGCCTGTTCTTGGACCTGGAACTCAACAATGAGGGCAAGTTTTGGTCCTCCTCCCCAAACCAGGCTATCTGGCACTCACGTGGTGGAAGGTGCTGGAAAACCGGGAGGGCTGTGAACCTTGAAAGCAGGAAATCAAGCAAGTCTCAAGTGGGAGTTTGGTCTAAGACCTCGACGTGATAACCAATGTGCGTCAGTTCCGACGCTGACAGGCTAATGCTTCGCAAGACTTAAAAACAAGCGCACTTATCTTGTGAACTCCTGTCAAGAAGCGGCTGCTTTGAACCAAAAGCCCAACAACACGGAACATAAACAACAGGCCGGGAAAAAAAATAGATTCCTGGCTGCCGGCTGTGCAAGGTGTGCAGAGGCTAAAAAATGCTGGTGAAGAGCAGTCAGATATTCATCATAAATATCGACGGAGTCATATGTAAATTCCTTTGAGCCTCAGTTGGTCACCTTTGTCGCATCTGGGGAGCGAGGAACGGCAACTGTTGGGCCGCGATATTAACGTCCTTTGAGGAAATGTTAGAACGGAACCAAATCACAGCATAAATTCGTGTGCGAATAAATAGGCTGTTTGTGTAAGATACGAGATTTGCATGAAACCCATGTAGGCAAGCGCCTTTATGCGAGCCGGTGACTGACAGATCGACTGGCATGACGCGCGCAGAAGGGGCTCGACCGAGCCCGGCACGGCGCCAAACAATGAGCTCACTGTGAAAACACAGCCGCCGAGCAGCGGCTCCCGGGGCTGAACGGGCTGCCTGGATTTTAGTGCTGCTCGTGAAGCAGAAAACTGAGAGCGCTGTGTTCTTCTCCTGTCTCGCTTTCAATGAAATATTTCCATGTGCAGAAGGGTCACCGGTAATAAGTGCGTAAACGGGCATGAGGGACAGCTGGAAGGAAAGTCTGCCCCTTACATTTGCCAAAAAAAAACACACACACACACACACACACACACACACACAGAGGACCTCTTGCCAGACATATAGTAAAGGTGTTAGAAACAGAAGGCTTAACAAGTTGCGGTTCATTACCGTTTACTGGAGCTCTTGGAATAGTTAAAGTGAAATTCCTGCACAGTGAAGTCTTATGTACAACAAAGCCTCGGTTATCTGCATGATCAATATACGTATTGACTAAGACGGTTACACAACTCATCCAGCAGATTTATTTTATCACAGTATTACACCGATCGATTGATCTCGTGCACCTTTAGTACTGTTCACCTCTCTCCTGATTCTGAAGGCTTTGACAAAGATGTTTATATAAGAACCCAGCCAGGTGGCACGGTGGAGCAGCGGGTCTCTCGGCTGCTGCACAGCTCCCGGGCTGGATTGTGGCTCAGTCTGCGTGGAGCTCACGTGCCTTGTGTCTGTGTCGGCTTGCTTCCTCCCGCAGTCCAAAGGCATGTGTTCCAGGCTAACTGGTGACTCAGAATTGCTCGTCGCATGTGTATCCGTGGCTACCCTGGTGCCCTGTCCTGAGCCGTTCCTGCCATGACCCTAAACAAGCGGTTAATGGACAAACTGGTTCATGAAAGCGAGTGAGTATGCAGCTTCTATTTTCTCAAACAAAATATCCAGTTCTGGGTTTCTTGGTTAATTCTCTGACACCTTTCTCCAGACCTTATGTGCCACTAAGCTACTTACAGTTGTCTACCCGTTTACACAGCTCTGTATTTTTCCTGGTGCAATTCAAGGTAAGTTCCTCGACAAAGGGTCCTACACAGGGAGTTGGGATTAGAACCCAGGTCCGTTGACTGAAAAGTGTTTGCTGTAACGTTCGAGAGCAGCAAACCCCAAATCCGTAAGAAGGTTATATAGTTAACTTTAATGCTACAGCTCATAAAACAGTGATAAACATTTCAGGCCCCTGAATATGAGTGCATTTAAAGTGTATTTTTCAGCTCCCATCAAATAAATACGCAGCCCCCCCCCCCGGAGAGTTAAAGGAAATTCGATTATGTTTTCCACGCCCTGAGTGTTTGAAACAACTTCCTAACAAGCTGGCAGCACAAGAACTCAAAAAGTGGAAAAGATGTAATGTACCTGGCGGTGTCTCATTTTTCTAAGCAACCGGGATTTTCCTTTGTACCCAGGCTGCTGGAGCAGCTCTTTGTATTGGTGGGGTATGTCCTGCCTTGGCATCAGTAGCTATCGGGATTATCCATGCTTGCGGATTATAGTGCTGCCCACGAATCCTTTTGCAACAGTTGAGAGGATGAGAGTGGCTCCTGGATCCTCTCCAAAGCCCCCAGTTCAGACTCCTCCATCCCACCCTCCCTGTCCCCACTGGAGCACCTCCTTCATGAAGGCAACTTCCCTCCCTGCTCCTAGACTCCAAATATCCCCGCTCGCCCTGCTGCTGGCAATGTACTTCATGTTAGCCACTGTGGGTTAGCACAAGTTGGCCTGAAACACAGAACTAGACCTAGAACATTCACTGGGGTCTGACACCATGTGCCCCCCAGTTTACAATTACTTTCCTTCTTGCAGAGCTGCCCGTGGTTCTCCTCGGGTTCCAAACTAACAGAAATGAAAAAAAAACCGAGCCAAAAATTGGTTAATTGAGTTTTTTATTTAGGCTCCTGCTTATTACAAACGTGAGGTGTGTCCAGTGGGTGATTTCACTGCTCAAACCCAGATGTGCACATTTCTTTTTAATGCTGTCAGGAAAAAAATAAACTGTTTAGGTTTTTCTTGGCTCTATATAACTCCAACTGTTTGGGTAGATTAGTGATTTGAAATGGAGATCAAGTTGTATTTGTACTGTATGAGGGAGACAGCTGGATGCGACGTCCAGTCGGGCTCCACCCTGGACTGGTTGCTCCTTACTGGATGCCCTTTTCAGGCAAAATGGCTCTGGATGGCCTGGTTTGAAAAGAATTACGCTGGATTTCGAAACTCGATCGGAGCCAAACGTGGTTTTGGTACCGCGGCCAAATCATCAACTTGTGTCCTCAACAGCAATTTTTTATACTCTTATTCTCTCGTAATTTCAACCCAACGTCACACAAAAGCTTTTTTTTTTTTTTTTGCTTCAAGACGACGAGACCCCGGAACGTGTTTTGGCTGAAACCAGTGAGTCTGTAACAACCTCCTGTCTGCAGGCCACGTCTCTCCTGCTCTGGAGGAGATAAGCTTGAGACCCGCTAGAGCTCAAGCTAGAAGCCCAGGGAGACTCAGGTTGAGCAACCTCAAACCTGGGGAGCTGCCTGGGGACCAGTTAACCAGGCAAAAAAAAGGCCCAAAAAACCAGCAACAATAACCTACTGATGCAGGCAATACAACAGATGTAAAAGTGAGTACTTTGCTGAATATACTGATGCACATAAAGAGATAACATGTAAAATACAGAACGTACATATATATGTGTGTGTTTCTAATGACCTGTTAGATCCGGCAGGTTAGAATGACAGTGTCTGGTAAACAACTGGAAAATGTGAGCAGTTCCACCCAATTGCCTGAAACAGACATATGTGCCCGGACTGTGAAGCAGCGAAATAAAGATTCCACCAGTGTTATAGTTACCTCATCGAAGACGTGGAATAATCTGGACTGTTTGGACGCGCGAGGTGGAATTTGCATGCAGGATCTTGTTTGCAGACCGCCGGGGAGCGAATCGGTACGAAAATGCAGCAGATGCCGAATAACTTTTACCGCGGTGTATGTCAGCGGACGGGGAAATAAATTTGAGACCTACACCTTCGGAGCTTCAGTTCGAAACGGCGCCGTTCTCCGGTCCCCCGGGGGGTTTGCGTTTTTACCCGCGAATGACGGAAGCGGGACGGCGGAGCTCAGACGTGCTCCCCAGCGTTTCGAATTAATAAGGCCAGTGAATAAATAATGATGAAAAATTCTTTTGATTTGCTCTTTGTAATGGAGCGAAGCAATCCTGTAAACCTAGTTACAGCTCTTTATATATTTTATTATGTTTCAGTGCATGTTTGCTGACTAATCCTTCCGCGTGTGAAAATTTTCTTCAAGTTGCTTCAGGCTGCAGGCCGTGTAGAGATTAGCGCTTTTGCAGAGGTCATGGGTTTGAATCCCCGCTCTTTAGACCCTGCTGTGTAAATGACTATATAACTGTAAGTAGCTCGGGACAAAAACGGTGTAGGTCGACTGGGCAAATGGGTCGGTGAAGAGAGCAGTTATTACAAAAATATGACAGAAGGCGCCACCTTTTAGGTTTGCACAGGTGATGTAAAGGAAAGTCCCGCCTGAAGCGAGACCCCAAGTGCTGAGTGAGTCGGGACAAAGAGGGCAGCAGGCGGCTCACTTTCTAAACTTGGCCACACGGGTCTCTGCTGTCGTGATAAGAGCGGCCCTGTGCGAGTGGGAAACCAGCCATGTGACCACAGCGGCATGTCGGAGGGACTCAGACAGGCTGGGAAAGCAAAGCAAAGCAAAGCTGTGGGAAGGGGAGCAGTCGGGTGGCCGAGGGAGTCCAGGGAAAACATCAAGGCGAGGAAGTGCAGTCAGAAAGAACAAAAATATTGCCACTCGTGATTTCATCCTCACACGACAATCCGACCCAACATGCAGTCCTGCTCAAATTTCTTAACTGTTGACAATGTTTATCAGACTCCTTTTCTGAAGCAACACCAGATTTATGCATAAGCTGCTTAGATTTACCCACTTACACAGATGGGCCATTTTTTCCTGCATGTAGCTTCTTCGAGGGTCCTTCAGCAACAGCAGGTATCGGAATCCTGGACCTTCTGCTTGCAGGATGAGGGCAGTAACCACTAGGTCACCTGCTGTCCCGCATGCTTACATCCACAACCTTAAAGTCAGTAAGAAGAAATGTAAAAATAGTTATCATGGAAGGGACTTTGTCACGAACAGCAACCCAGACCTCTAACTGAAATAATTCATATTATTTCACTGCACATTAGGAAAATCTGCCATTGTGTCTCACCCACCTCTGCTTTAACAGTTTATATGGCTGCAGGAGCTGTTTTTTTTTTTGTTGTTGTTGCAAAGCTGGAAGTGTTACATTTTTTAAAACAATGCTGAAGTAGTCAAATAGGGACAGCTTTTTTCAAATATTTACTCCGAATTATTCCTGTAAGGATATACCCCATTGTGCAAATGGGTAAATCGCTGTAAAGTTGATTATTAAACATGGCAAGTCATCTTGGACCAAAAGCATCGGACAAGTGAACTGAGTTAATAATAAACGCAAGGCGTAAGAGGACGAAGGTCAGTGGCTCGGTCCTGTTCCTGCCCTGGTTTTAACCGGGGCTGTGGAGCAGAACTGAAGAAACCGGCCCAGTAATAATGTGGCATAATTTCAGGTCCCTCGAAAATCCGGAAGCTGTCTGGTGTCACTGCACGTTCAGAGCACGTCGGGCCGGTGGTGTCCATTACACAAACAGACACAGCGACACATTGTCATCGACACACAAAGAAGATTAAAAGATTTAAAAAATACACACACACACAAGCAGATTTTTTTTTCTACCCTGGGAATAGTGTGCTTATGCTTGCTTAGCATAATGGGCTTAAATAGACATAATCCACCGTTTTTGATCAACTACTTCCTCTCGTGCTACGTGTCCCCGCCGCAGCGCTATAAATCCCACAACTCCTGCTCACTGCCTCTTAGGCATATTACAGCAAATGCAGTGCAAGTTGGAATTGGCCCGGTCTGAAACGGTTCCCCCTAATAGAAACAGACCAATAAAATGTTTAATGTAACTGACATGATTTAGCTTTCTACAGTCAATTTTCGCGAGATGCTGGGTGGAGTCTGAGCTTCGCCGGGATGCCGGCCTCGCGCCGCCGCTGGTTCCCAGATCGCGGGCCGAGATGGAGGAGAGGCTGGTGAGGTGCCAGCTCCAGGAACACTTTCGGGACTCTGGCTTCTGTCAATGCATGACAAGAGCTGCCATCGCTGCGCCAGGAATTTCCTGCTCTAATGTAAACACTTAATTCCTCTCCACACCTCCCACCTCCAGTCCAAAGGCTCCCAGTCACACATATCAATGGCTCTCCGGGGGGAGTGGGAGAGAATGGAGCACAGGGGGGTGGTTTTAAAGGGAGGCGGAGTCTTCCGTGCGCCGGAGGCCTACCCCAGACAACAGTCGGAATCAATCAACTCGGCGGGATTACTGCTCCGCTGATCTGGGATCAATAGATGTTGA
The DNA here is from genome assembly GCA_900497675.1 of Arapaima gigas. NCBI lineage: Eukaryota > Metazoa > Chordata > Actinopteri > Osteoglossiformes > Osteoglossidae > Arapaima > Arapaima gigas. Next base: position 1,042,346 of record UFQX01000367.1, on the reverse strand, counting down.
GTACTCTCCCGCAGTAGGAGTCTGAAAGGGTGAAACAGTGTCCGAGACTCGGCGATGCTCCATCAAACCTCCTTTCTCCTGTGAACCATCAACTCCCCCACACACATAAACACAACCACACACACACACTCATGCACAAACACCAAACGCACACTGACAGGGGAGTGAAAGAGCTGGACGGAAGGATATGATGCTGGCGAGGCGGGGGAGAGGAAAAAAGCCACGATGCTGGAGGGGCTCTTAACCGTGCTGGAAGGAAGGTGCAAATTTACCCGGGAGCCAGGAAAATGTAGCCGGGGGCCTCAAAAAAATTTTTTTTTGCCTCTTTTTCATCTGAAAAAACTTCTTCTTTGTTCCGGTAACAAAAGGGTGGGTCACGTAAGGTCAGAGTGTGAGCACGCATTCGACAGCCAACACCGTGAAGGACACAGCCGAGTCCGGCCATACAGAACCACGGGGTGTGAATGACATTTGTGATGCCACGTGGGGGTCCACCAGCTGGCAGGTGACAGTGCTGTCAAGTCGCTGTCGGCGCAGGAAAGAATGACATGACACATCCTCTTTGTCAGTGGTCCCTGAAAAACAGACCCTGTTCCACCCATAACCCCCTGTGCAACCCCCCCCCATGTACCCCCATGTACCCCCTGGTTGCTCTTCCTGTCCATCTCTTTATTAATTATGTTCTGTTGAGCTCTTAATTGAATGAAGTGGGAATTTTGAAACACATCAAAAACAATCATATGAGCTGACAGCCCAGTAAGGCCAACTTGGACAAGAGTGTCTTCACGGGGGCATCCGGTAGCCCAGCAAATAGCGCTGGAGGCTCACTGCGTGAATGGACGTGGGTTCAAATCCTGCTGTGTTTGTGCAAAGTTCCCATGTTCTCCCCACATCCATGGTGAGTTTGTGAGTGTAAATAGCCCATATGATGTATCAGACTGTGTCCAGGACAGAGGGGCCACCACAGCCCTGCGCTGGAGACAGACGTGCCAGGGCTTAGTGCAGATGTCTCAGTCACAGCCTTAACATTAAGAAAAACTTGATGAATTAGTACTGAATGACATCTAGACAGTCAGCTGCCAAACAGTTGGTAGGTTAAGAACAATTAAGTTTGCGGTCACCTTAGCAACAGAAACTGTACTGATTTTTTTTGTTTTTTTTTTTTACTGTAACAATGTCATAAGTTTCATAAATTCAGTGTAATGCAGTTCAGTTCCAGGAGTCCTCAGCCAAGTCACTTTAATATGAGGCAATAAGAATTGTGTGACATTGTCAGGCGGTGGCTCAAAAAAAGCACAACTGATGAGGCAGTTGGCTGCAAAATAAATTAATAAATAAAGGTCACGTAAGGGGGGTGAGAACCAGGGTGTAACCTGGTCCCTTCTGGTGTGTGGAGCTGTGACCCGCTGAGTTCCAGGTACGTTTTGTGAGAAATTTTAGAAAAAAGAAGAACTAATCTGGGGTAAGATGGATGTAAGCAAATGGCGTGTGTTATGAGCATCTTTCAAGTGTCACTTTCAGAGCGCCGGCTGCCTGCGCTGCATGCGATTCAGTCCCTTACCTGCAGGTGGCAGTGCAGTAGTCCAGTTCCTGCCATGCAGGGTACGGCTGCGGCGTCGGCGCCGAGTGCTGCGAGTTTAAATGTGTGTAAAGTAACCCAGTTACCAGACCCCTGGCAGAAAACGGCTGAGTGAGCAGCCTCTCCTACCAGTCGCAGCACAGGGCCTCACCGGGCTCAGACACGTATTTCCCACGGCAGGAGAAACACACACACACACACACACACACACACACACACACACACACACACACACACTGCTTATGTGCCTTAAAGGTTGATATGCCTACATTTCAATGAATGGCCCTGCAGCAGGTCTTTCATTTCACTCTCCTGTCAGCGTCTTTCGTCGAAACTTCCGACGTATGAGTGAAACTCGATGGCCGGAATTTTTTTTTTTCTTGTTTTCTTCCCCCGCCCAAAATGCGGACAGCGCATAAAGGATTTTGTGGCACCGAGGGCCCCAAACTAAATTCCTCCATCCGTCTCCATCTCCTAGACAATAAACAAACACACGACTTCATTACAGACGCGGGGGCTGCAGATAAAGCGCCGTGGCGGAAGGGGCCCCGATCCAGCGAGGCGCTCTTAACCTGCAGGTCCCAGCAGCACGTACTCCGCTTATGCAATTAGTTTTGCATTAATACACAAACCGATTTAATCTGCTCAATTGGGAGACAGCCGGCCTCGGATTTATCGCGACGGCTCTCAATAAATTCCCCCCCGCAGACTTTCGGCCAAACTGTTGCACCGGCACGCTTCCACAACACTCTCGTCGTGTTTTAACGTCGTTTTATTTGCTGTTTAAATCAAATTTAGTGTTTCATTAGGTTAGTGGACTGTTCGTCAAAAGGAATTTGAACCCCACATGCTGCTGGTTAGGAGTAGCAGGTAGCAAAGTTGTTTGGAGTTTTTTGCCTTCAGTGCCTCTGGTCCCAAGTCCCAAGAATCCAGCTTGAAGGAACTAGAAGAGTAAAAATTTAACATGCTGTTTAAATGGGTAAATCGGTGTGCGCAGCTTAGTGCCCGAATCTCACACTGTAAGTCACTTTGGAGAAGAAAGGTGAGATGCTTCAAGAAATTACAATAAAGGATCAGTCTCAATTTCTTGGGGAAAATGTGAATGTTTTCCTTCTGGATCTCAACTCCAGTGCCTTCACAACCACACTTTCCACTGCTTAAACACCTCTGTTCTTTTATCCTACCATCCATCTGATCCTTTAAACCTCTGAGGAATGATACCTGAGCGCTAGATGGAAAATCAGAGAATAGCATGTATATAGTACCTGTGTTTCACCCCCTGTGACCCCCCTGCCCAAAAAAGCTACTTAGCCTGAGCTTCACGCTGTCAGTCCAGAGACCTGTAGACAACCTGTGCAACGTGGACTTTCTGAGCACCAGTCAGCTATCGGATCATTGCTGCCCAGCTGCGGTAAAGTACAGGTAAGCACACCGGTACACACCTGGTGAGCCCTGTTAATACAGCCAGGCGGGATGTGACCCATCAGCGAGCACGACGGGCGTGTCAGGAGGGCCGCGCTGATGCGAAACACACTGTTTTCAGTCAAACCGCAAAAAAAATCTGTTCACTAATTAATAAGGATGATTTTTTTTTGTCACCGCAAAAGACCGAAACGTGAATACTAAGTAAATCCTGCAGTTTTCGCCGAATAAAACAGGCCCTGAACTGGGAGAGAGCTGAACGGGGAAAAAAAGAAACACTGTACAAGGATAAATCATGATTAATTCATTTAGCTGCTTTTCACTGAAAGCATATTTCAGTGTGAGGCCTGTACACTAAACCACTTACAGTTTAGACATTTATACAGCTGAGTAATTTTTACTGGAACATTTCACGGTTAGTACCACAGCTGAGGGTGCGACAGCCAGTAACTGGGGTTCGAACCACAGGGCTTTGGCTGCAAAGGGGCAGCACTGACCATCAAGCCACCTGCCACCCTGTCATATACTGTCTAAATAGTACAAATACTACAAATTTGTCATTTCCCCCCTACGTCTGCATATCTGAAATTTACCCACAGCAATTGGATTTTTTAATAAATCCAATGTGAAAATGTTGATTTAATCCGTTTATAAGACTGGGAATATCTGGATGTGTCATAGCTACACATGTGCCGGATGCATAAATGCGACGCTCTAGAAGTTCAATAGATCATGTGTGTCCCGACAATGTAGCACTTTTCATTTGATCTTATTGACTGGAGTCACATACGCTGATGCGATCGCCTGCGTGGCGTTCATTGGCTTTCACCTCATCACCTTATCGAACTTCTCTACTGACAGAAGGGATGTTGCTTTAATGTGACATTCTCCAACATAAATCCATAAACACTCTTAACTCCAAAAAAAAAAAAAAAAAAAAAAAAAA
>UFQX01000367.1:1002538-1038375 GCA_900497675.1 Arapaima gigas | reverse complement strand
AAATCCATAAACACCCTTAACCCCAAAAAAAAAAAAAAAAAAAAAAAAAGGATCAGCCTCGGCATTTAGGGCTGTGATCTTTTAATTCCATCCTGCCCTTAAGAACAACTGGAGACCCTCCATGGATTAAACATGCCGCGTTACCGCAATTTCAAACGCAAGCCTAAATAAATAAATAAATAAAACAACCGTCTACGTACGTGAATCTACGCCCTTCGCTCACTGTCTTATGTACCCCGTGATGAGAGTTGGAGCCTTTGTGACCCTAACTGTCCTTATGTGGACGGGGGGGGGGGGGGGGCCCGCGGCGTTTTCTCCATGGGGGCAACAATCAAGTTTTCCTCGATAGTAAAACAATTAAAAATCAAATAACTGCNGGGGGGGGGGGGGGGGGGGGGGGGGGGTCCCGCGGCGTTTTCTCCATGGCGGCAACAATCAAGTTTTCCTCGATAGTAAAACAATTAAAAATCAAATAACTGCAATTACTGGAAAAACTGCTGTTTGTTTTGTTTTGTTCTGCATGGACATCAATGCAAATACACGTAATTTTATGTTCCTTGCCAGCAGCACGAGATGATGTTTACCGTAGAACCTTGAATTAAACAGTATTAATACCACTGTATTCCTTCTATTTCTTTGCAACTAGAATGAATACGAGTGCAAAAATGCGATACGATAGCCAATTTTATCACTTCTGCCTCCAGTCAGGTCCTTTTACATCAACGTGCATCGATTTGAAAGGAATTCTGCAAAAATTTTGCATAAAATAAAGCGCCTCCAAGTATGGTTTAACGTTAAACAAACCAACTAAATTAAACCTGATCTTTTCTTTTGCCACCGATCCTACCCGTAAAGTTCAACACTGGAATTAGATCTTGTTACAGTTGCAGATGAACTCCTTCGTTCGCATTGTTTACCACGGAACTCTACAGAGCTCCTCTTTTTCCCCCGACACATCAAGGGACCCCCGTGACAAAATTCTGCTGGGGATTCGCGTTTGAATTATTTATTTTTGCGGAAATACAAATTGCGTCGCCTCTTGTCTGCACTCTTTGATTTGAATAATACCGCCCCGTAATCCAGTTTAAGACTTGAAGTGCTCTCACGTATGCTAAATGTAAGAGGGTAATACTGCAGACCCCCAGCGATGATGGTGGAACACGTTTTTTTGGTGGGGGAAGAAAAATAGTGTGGTGATTTGCCCCCGTGGGGGGCGTCGTCCTCTTCATGGGTCTGCTATGGCACCTGGGCCGATTCGGTTTCAAATTGAAAATGTGTGACGCGTGGTGACGTTCTACTAAAGGGAGGGGTGGACCGATGGGGGTCAGGGGTGAGAAAAGGCCCGTCTGACTGCCGGGGGTGGCGACGGCAGGTAACGCCGTCCGTGGGTTCGGCTGCAACCGGTGGCCCGTAGGGGAAAAGTGAAATATTGTAACATCCCAAACATGGCAATAAGGTGACCTTTTATATACAGGAATTTTTCAGCCCGCATAAAACAGGAAAAGCTTTTTAAAAATTCAGTGTTTAAAGGCGAGCCGTAGGATGAACGATATGCGCCGTAATGTGGGCCCTGCCACGGGCCGAACGATTTATTAAGCCGAATGTTGGAAAGACGTGTGGCTGCTAAGATGTGTGTCGCGTCCTCGTCCGACTCGCTAATTTCCATGAAAGCTCCTGGGCGACCTGCGGGTCAGGTTTTGGAAGGTGCGTCTGAAAGCCGATGCGGATTTCATGCATTATGTCTGTCAGGGACCGGCTTCGGCATCACAAATGGACGGCAGAGCAAATGCACAGGGGTTATAAGGCGAAGGAAACATTTGTCTGTGTCAGCACGGCCCCCAAATTATTTATCGGCTCGTTCAAGCAGATGAGCACCTTGTGTGTGTGTGTGTGTGTGTGTGTGTGTGTGTGTGAGAGACCACAGTTGCTCTGACTCTTATCTCCACACTGTGTTTACCCATCCATCACCACCGACCTCACGGAAGAACGACAAGGCGGCCAGCAGTCGGACGCGATCCCCTCTTCCCACGCTGCAGTCGGCACGATCTCCCGGAGCAAAGGGTCCCGAAGGTAGGACCTGCAGCATCCTCCAGACAGCGTGAGAACGCCAGGTAAAACCTCTGAAACTAAGACCTGTGCTGCGATGTCTTCAGCCAACAGACATTCATTGAGCTGAACGCTGGAAAGGCACGCGGCTGCTAAGACGTGTGTCGCCTCCTTGTCCGACTTGCTGGTTTCCATGAAAGCTCCTGGCAGATCTGCGGGTGAGGTTTCGGAAGACATCTTCTAATCGTTTCTGCCAGGGTTGGCACTGGGGCTGTCCTGCACTGGGCCCTTTGGGGAAAAAAGGCCAAGAATTCTGGACCTCCGTAGGGTGCGGGGTGGTTTTGAGGGAGGGGGGGGGGTGTTATTGGAACAGGCTGCAGATGGACTCTGGGAAGAAGCCCTAGCCACCTCTCTCACGTGCCGCTTGCTTTTGGGTTCCAATCAATAGCAGATCTGCACGGCCCCCCGCAGCAAGCTGTCTGTGCAGTCAGAGTAGTACGAAATGGCCTTTATTAAATTACTGGGACAGACACATTTAGAATGCGATTGCATTAAGGAAGCAAGTTCACCAATTAGGAGTGTAGCCCATTAATAGTCCGGATGGTACCACCATGTGAACATAGATCAGATCGACATGAGATCCATGCTCTGGTCTGCTCCCTCTGCTGCAGTGTAGCGCTTTAGAGGACTTCAGCAGCCATTATGGTGTGAGTGAAAGGATCCGCTTTCCATATGCCGAAAACCGGGCCCCCTCCTTCACACCTGAAGATAAACACGGTTGTCCGTGCCAAATATCAACTTCATCTGTTTAGAATCAGATTGAAAATCCAAGCAACAGAACTCATCAGTATTCGGCGGGATGCGCTACGGGTTCCTGTACGCTCCGGACGTCTGCGAAGGATTGGAGGGAATTTTGCATCAGGTCCGCTTTGCCGACACCGCCGGAAGTTTTAGCCGTTTCTTACGCTACAACAGGTCACGTATGAATGCGCTACGCGGAATATTTACAGCAGGATCCTGGCAATGGATCTTTTTTATATCAACTTGCTTTTGTGACAAAGGGTTGCGTGTCGCAGCGAAGCGTGTTTCGCGTTACTCCACAAACGTTGTTCCGTCTAGCGGCGGTCCGCATCAAGCGCCGCACCAGAGCTGTTTGTGTTTTGAATTATTCGCCGCGCCGGCTAAACGCGAGCTCTGCTTTTCTTCAGCTGTCCAGCCGGCGAGGGAACTGTGCTCCCGGGGTCGCGGGCAGAAGGTACGAGACGGAGGAGATTTTAAGGAAAATATCATCCGGTCCACTTTCCCAGCCACCTCCGACCCGCCCTCTGCTCGTGCCCTGTTTTGACAGGGTCTGCAGGAGGTGTTGTGGGTGCAAGTTGGTTCGTGCGTAGCAGAGAGGCGGCGCCCGCTTCCAAATTACGGATGATTTGTTGTTTGGGGTGAGTGGACTCCAGGCGGCCTTCGATGTTTCCTGCCGAGGGCCGTGCCACGGGGCGGTTGCCCGTCTCTCGCTGTCTATCGACGGTTCCCACCCCTATTTGGTCCGGCTCACAAATTCACCTGCAGGTAAAGTAAAAGCCCATAATCTCCCTCGAAATAAATCTATATCTCCTCTGGCTTCTCTTTTGTGTCAAACAAAATATAAAGACAGCCTCTCGATTTATGTCATGCTTGAGCACAGAACAGATGTGAAAATTTAATTTTCCATAAATGTATTTATACAACATTTATATACTTTACAATGTTAAACTGCTTACTTAGACACAGCTGAGTGGTCAAAGGTGGTAGGTTCTAGCCACTGCGCCACCTGGTGCCCTAGTAGGGCTTTGCACACTGTTTCACTGTATATGCAAAGCAGTGTAAAAGCTCGCTGCATCTTTGCACATCTTTGCAGCTCTTCTTACAGAGCTGAGATCTAACTTGTATAGGACAAGTATAAAACATACATAAACATATCTAATGCTGCGGGTCTCACATTCTTTCAGAAACAAGCTCCAAGAGCTGCACCCTTCAAAGAGAACGCATTAATCCAGAATTTATTTATTATACCTTGCAAAAAAGACAGAGTGACACACATTTTCCCTCTCCTTCGGCAACTCAAATGGCTGCAACCAAAGGCAGGGTTGGGTTTATGTGGAGTTGTATTTTCTTCTGACACACTCTTCTTACTCAGCAGAAATAAGTTAGTCAGTCAAAAAAAAAAACCTCCATCCAGCATCTTGACAGGTTGCCCTCTTTCATCTAGGAAAACTCTCCCCTGGCTTGTTAGCTTTTAAGATGTGATTAATTGGCACCACCCAAAACCCTGTATTCAGCATCTGCCACGAGCTCCACGTACACAAGAAACCAGGACCGCTGAGGATGCATGCCACCGAAGTCCGATACAGCCCAGATGGAGGGGTGAGGAGGAGCACGTTGGCTTTCAGCGTCTGCTGCGACGTACGACCCAGCTTTTTGTGGCCGCCCGCGATGACCAAGGACATCTGGGCTTGAGGTTATGACAAACTCCGTGGCAGAGGGAGTCTCAGTCATGGCCAACTTCAACCAACATCATCTTGCTTGTTGAGGGTTTTATTGTCATCTCTTCATAGAGCTGCACACCGAACATATACTTGTCTGGATGCTCCTGGTTGACAGAAGTAGACCCTCCGTCCCTTGGTAACCACAACACAACCAACACCACTGTAGATCTGTCTGGGTTCAGCAACAGGGCTTCTTCACTGATCCACTCGGAGGGCTCCCCCAAGCAGACCACACCCTCATGATTTCTGCAACCCCATCATCTTCAGCAGCATCAGTTCAGCCAAGGTTCACCATTGCACTGAAAATCCTCGCCAGCATGGAAAAGAGGCAGAAGCTACAGGCAAACAGGTAGTGGAGTTGTTAGCGTTGCCTCCTCCAACTCAACATGCCAAAATATCAGATGAGCAAGGTGCTTAATCTGATTGTCTCCAATAAAAACAAACTGCATGATTGAATAAATCACTGCGAGCACCTTAACACTGTAAGCTGCTTTGGAGGAAATTGTTAGCCGAATAAATAAATAAGTGAAATGAATACGTCGCTCGGCTTAATCTAGGGAAGAGCTGGTTGAAAGAGGCAGGAGGAAAGTCTTTACCCTGAACCGGGTGGAAACGTTTTCCCTGTCTTAGAAGAACAAATGTTGACCCCTGCATTATAAACTCCATGTAAAACAAAACCACAGTCCACATGTGAATCTTCCCAGTCATATTAGTCACGCCGTGTGTCAAGTATTGTGTGTCAGCGCATATTTTCGATCGCTTAGCCAGAAGTGCAAACGTTCCTTTCGTGAAAAGTGCTTGTTTCGTGTCGCAGGAGGTGAAAGCAAATTGAATTTCCCCACATGTCACGTTGCCATGTTTTACTAGCCAGGCCTGTTGTCACGAATAAAACACAACATGCGTTCGGTTTATTATTTTTCTTTCTGCCCCCTCACCCGATCGAGTAAAAATTCCCAGAGCAAGGAGGCTGCGAGAAAGACGGCAGCCTGCCCGGAACAGATACTGCACAAGCCACGGGCGCAACCGAAGAGGAGTGGTGGCTGAGGGTGGGTGTGCTGTGGACAGGAGGCCGGGATGGGAGCCAAGGCCTGATCCAAGGATGCCTGGAGCTCCTCCAACATGCTGGCATGCTCCGCCAGACAGGGAGGGCAGGCAGAGAGGCATTTTCCTGCTCTGGATGACGAATACAGAACCGGCTCCCTGCGGCACGGAGGAAGGCATTAGACATCTGTGCCGTCGTCTTAGACGTCGGGGGCAGGCCGACCGCACGGCCGGCGGCTCTGCCGCCGGCCCGCGTGGAGGACGTCCTCCCTTCGCAGCAGCCTCCTCGGTGTCCCGCCGAGGACGTCTGCACGCGGCTGAGTTCGGCGGTCAGAAAAGCGCGGCCCCTCGATCGTCATAAGGCTGCCGAACGTCACGAGTCGAAATGTCGGTTTCTCCATCCGAGGGTTTACGGTCGCAACCCTTCCCCGTTTTATTGAGTTTTTCTTGGATCTGCTGCCACAAACGTCATGCTCGGTTTTACCCCGAGATTCTGAATAATTAACATCCCCTCTCCGATAATCAGTTACGCTTGGACTGTAATTGGAGCCATAAACCGAGCATGAGGTTATAAAAAAAATACTGCTTGTTGCGAAGAAAGTCACAAGTTAAGGCTTTCGTCTCTTCATGCGAGAGTTTTGGAGTGCAGTCCCGCTCGCGTTTTATTACCTTTAACCGGCAGGAAATGAAAGATTTCGGGGGTATAAGAGCGCCCGGAATCACGGAGGGGTCAGTAATCTCCACTGAGCGCCTGGAGAGAAGTGACATCTAGCGCTGAGTTTATTTGAGTCAAACCAAAGGGCTCTTTGGAAACATTTAGCAATGAGTTAAACCAGAAGATCCAGCAAGAGAGGCGCAGGCACCGCCGATCGGTGTTTATTCTCACAATTGCTGTAACGTTATCGCTACGGCGTTTATTACACATCGACTTATTTGGCCGACGCCTTTTCCCAACGTGACCTCAAATTTTAGCTGCTTATACAGCGATTATTTAAACACTTTAATTTTCACTGGCCCAAGGTAGATATGCTGCTCAGGGGTATCTACAACGGGAGACGGGATGCCAGCCCGCGCCGCTCTAGTCGGAGGCGACGGCCGTGAGCAACCTGCGGCAATAAAAGCGACGTGACTTAGGGAGCGCTCATTGTCAGACGTTCCCGTAAAAGCAAAAGCTGCCGTCGAACCGGTGGTTCGCAGAGGGAAACAGAGTAAGTGACATGCTTTTCATTGCGCAAAGAGCACCAATGTAAAGCAAGAGATTCTGTCTTAATTGTAAAACGCCGAAGATGCACACGGACGTCCATTATTAATGCGGTTGCCTTTCAACCGACACACCAAAGGCCCCGGCAATAATTGATCCCCCCGGAGACCCTTGAGTGACTCTCTCCGGCTCAACACATCATGAATTTTAAAATATTCAAACAAAAAGGGGACATCATTAAATGTGGTTTAAACAGGAAAAAAAAAAACAACTATCAGAATTACTTTGGGTTCTGAAGTTTTAATTAAAGCCACCGGCCTTGATCTCATCTGCGGTATTTATTTTGTTCGCCCGTCGAGTCCGTAAAGATGTTAAATTGCTTTAGATAGGTCAAAGATTCATACCGCGCGAGACAAAATGCTTTTGTCAAATATCCAGATCATATCTGTCTTAATTAAATCCTCGAATCTTTAAGCCATATAGAAGTTCTCATTACTCGGTGCAATAAACAAAATGTGTTGTTTTCTGTGCGGCAAAGAAAGCGTGACATAGTCAACAATTGGACGCGTCTGACCCGTTCAAATCGTTCAGGGAGTCGAGGAAGCTGACGGTGAGGTATGAGATAGTATTTACAGCGAAACGAAAAGATTATTAGCATTCTAAAAAAAACGGAAGGGTCAAACTGGTGTCGAAGGCAAAAATTTGTAACGTGTGTTCGGCAAACGCGAGTTTGAGGGTTAGAGGTGGCTGGTCTTTCCCTTCCGTAAAAAAAGCCCTGCCCGGTTTGGGCTACGTGTGGCCGATTCTCAAGGGCTCGACTAACAGAAGTGGAAGAGCGATGAAAAAGGGCCTCACGTCACACCTACGGTCCGACGCAGTCAGAGATGCTAACTGTATTTCCTCCAGTTAGACCGCCGGTTCCTTCGGCCATTAAGCGAATTTTGTTGCATCTACCTGAGCAAAAAAAAAAGGAGCCGTTTTCATCGCGAGATCATCTCGGACAGCCTTCAGAGGGACGGTGTAGCTATGGAGCGAAGGACCTTTATAGCCTCGCGTTCAGCAGCTGAGGGTTATGGGCGGAAACGTGTAATTTTATTCTCACGGTGCGGAGCGCAACCCGAAATGCAAAACCAACAAGCAAAAGCACCCCGGGGACGGATGCGGTGTCGAGTCCGCCGCCTCTGTCAAAAGTCCTAGCGGCGTGTGACAGGCAAATCCAACTGTGTAAAGTAAACACGAGATTTTCTGAACTTGTTTGAATGCAGGGAATAAAAATAAATAAATCCTCTTTTTCTAACTCACTGCACAGGGTAATTGCTCCTGATAGCTGTCAGAAGACAAGTTGCGTCTGGTTATAGTTTTCCGGTTAAACACAAATCCTTCGTAGGTCCGAGTTTAAATACGCGCAGCTAGACGCTAGAGAGTGTGAGAAGCACCGGTGTCGCCTCGAGTCCCTCCGGGTGTGACCACGCGGGGTCGGAGCCCAGGCCGGCAGTCCCGTCTCTCTCGCCATCGGTCTGGAGTCTGGGGAGCGGCGGCGGTAATGGAGCTCGCAGCCGCGTTCGGCCCTCCCGCCGCTTGGCTCATTACGGTCGAGGTCCTTTGCCCGCGCACACATGTGCTCGGTGAAATTTCGGAGCTCTTTCCCTCTCTGCGCTTGACATTCTATTACTGCACGTGCCAAATATAAACAGCTTTCAGTCAATTCACCCAAGCCGTGCAGGGGAATGCTAAATAACAGGTTTACCATCGCTGCCTCGCCATCTCCGAGTACGCCTTCGTTGTAAAAGTGGGTGAGTTTGATTCGATCCCCTTCCCCTTTATTGGTCCCACATGGCCACGCTAACTCCACCGCCTTTATTTTCAGCTATGCTGAGAATGTAGGAGTTCACTTTACAGGACAGGATGTGAGATAAAGGGCACGTTTTAGATAGGGCTTCAAAAAAAGGTCGATTCAGCAAAAAGCGAGCTGGAAAATTTCACCTAAAAGTAACTGAAGAAATGGGATTTATATTGTCCTGCCTGGCTTGATAGTCCATCACGAGCGGTGGCGTAGGATATCAAAGAAAGCCGTCGGCAGGGCTACCATGCTTTTAACGTGAGGAATGGTACATCTGGAAATGGGTGACATAATGGAGGACAGCTGGAAATAAACACTTCTGCTGACCGCAGATTCCGTTGGCTCCCTCCTCAAGCTCCGGCTTCGATCGCGTCGCCCCTCCTTTGTTGCATCAATCACAAGTCCCTTTTGTCTATGTTCTTGTTGCAGGACTAAGGAAATCTAAGGTTTGTTTTTACTCTGTAAGCCAAGACGGATTGCTTCAGTGATTTTCCTGCTCACATGCACTGACCGGACAATTCATTCGAAGGCTTTGCATGGAATTTTGAGATAGCAGCATAGGCCTGACAGGACTTTAAAAAGTGGTGAGCAAAGGCTAAGGCTTTTGATGATTACCCGGAGGCTTTTTATTTCCACTGTATTTTTCATTATATTAGTTTTTTGTGTTAATCCTGATTGTTTGCAAATATGAAAAGCTGTTTTCTATATTCCAGGAGAAGTTTGGGAAACTGGAGCCTGGGGGGGTGGTCACTGAGTCAGGCAGTTATAACAAGGACATGCTTACTGGCAGTTAACCATACCAGCATGCTGCTTTCTGCCGAAGAAGAAGAAGAAGAAGAAGAAGAAGAAGAAGAAGAAAAGATTGAAAACAGGAGCAGCATAAAAAGGGCTGAACAAGACACAGAATGTGCTGGGAAAGTAAGAGCGCATTATTGAATCTTGGGAATCTTGGGGTTTGGAGCTTGGGGGTGAGCACTACTAAACACAAACACAGTAGTAACGTGGTAACAGATTGCCATTCTATTTCTGAAACAAATTCCTCTTTTTCTGTTTCATTTCAACACTGAAACTCAACTCACCTCAACTCAGCTGGTCAGTTCCTGTCATCTCAGCGTAACCCAAGTGAACTGAACTGAAGTTAACACGACTCAACCGAAAAGCTTCCTATAATTGTATATCACAAGAGTTGAGTTGGAGTCAAAAGCCCACGTAGTCATAACCACCATCGGGTTGCAGAACACAGAATCTCTTTCACTGGATCCACCTACTCTACTGGTAGCAGCTTTGACAAGCTGTGGTCAGTTTTTTCTGGCCTGCCCTTTTTTATTTTCTCACCAAACCCTGAAATTTTAAGTGAGTGCAAGACACTGAATAACGTTCCTGTTTGTGAAGGTGTTGCTGCACAATTTCATCACCACGGTCTGACTATCATTCCGTTCACAACCTCAGCAGTAGTTTTCCTGGGGTGGAGGATAAGAGCAGTTTTTCTCCCCCCCAGACACCAAAAGCAACCACAGCAGACAACTGGTTACTAGACACGCAATTAAATTACCGAGGGCTGAATCTCCCGACAGACACGCAATAGACAAAATATTACAGTGTTTGCTCCTCGGGCTACGGACTGCTCTGACTTTCCCCAGGATAAAGTGGTTACGGACAACGGATGGATGGATTTTGCTTTTCCGAACGATTCTGAAGTGCCTCTTACTGAGAATCCATGTCATGTCTGACATGCCTACAGAATGTTTGTGGTTTCCCTCATAGCTGCCTTTTTATATTATGATGAGAACGTTAAACAATCGGTTCAATTTTTTCTTATTTATTTCTTGAATATGTCAGAAGGCACATTCATAATGCAGCCAGCAGACAATCCATCCCAGCTTTTGTAAAAAAAAAAAAAGCATTTCTACAGCCGCTCCGTTTGAAATCTTTTCAACGTGGATTTCTGCCTTTAATGGTGTCTCTAGTCCCCCGAGTGCCTGTTACCCGGCACCACCTGCAGTGGCGTTGCCAGACTCCCTTGAAGCTGCCAGATCTCGCTTACCGGTTCACGCCTACAAAACGCCATTGTTATTATTCGCAAATAAACGAGAGAAGTTTGAACAGCAGGCACTTCCGTGTATCATTTTCAACAAACTAAGCAAAAAATGAAAATAATTGAGTTGGATATTACTTGCATCATTTGCGGTAATTGCTGTTTTCATGGCACGAAGGCAGGTGTGTCGATTCCAACTGTTTCGTGGCATCTGTTTCGAGCCTTGCGAGCAAATTAATTTATTGTTCTTACTTCATAATGTCATACGAGCAAAATCCTTTAAATGTTTCAGAGTGCAGGGATGCCTCAAGATGCGGCGTCTCGCCGACGGATTTCCGAGCGTACGGGTGACATTATCTACCCCCCTTTTCCAAGGTCCGACGAAACGCGAGGCCCGAGTTTTCGTTTTTGCATGCGACAAGAGCCCGGCGTCAGGGAATTTTCCGTTTTTACGTGCGAGATTCTGCCCAAAAAGCCGATTTCCAGGAAGGCAGCACCCTGGTATGGTAAGTACGGGAATACCTGTGCCCTGGTTTCGAGCACCGCTGGCCAAAGACCCATTTAATCTAACTCGATAGGAAAGTGAAGTTTTATATATGCAAACCTCCTGTAAATATCACGTTCATCATCTTAAATCTACATAGTACTTCATTTTTAGGACTATGGAGTGATTTATAAGCATATTCACATACAAAAGCCTACGTTGCGTGTCATTCCAGGTTGAATTTGGGAAAAGCGTGGATTATTAATTCCACACGTTTCTGTTCGGTGTTTCACATTCAGACACGCTGACAACCACATCGGGCCATAAGGACAAATCAAACAAAAAATGCCACAGTCTCAGACAAACCTAAATTACATATTTTTGCTGGGGAAGAATAATATGAAACCTACAACAATTTCTGAAATTCTGGAGAAAAAAAAGCCTCTTACTCGCAGGTGAGTTTTGTACTGGACGCAGATTTTATTCCAGCAATACAATGGTATAAATAGCCCGGGGATGTTTGGATGCATTACCCTGCACGAGGAACGATTGTAATGCATTGTAGCGCGATGCTCAGATTTTGGAAGTGCAAATCTCCTAAGTCTCCAGACACTAATCCCCCGCTCAGTAAATTCCGAGTTGTCTCATCTTAACACGGGAGCCTGGAGTTGTTTTCCCGTCAGTAATCTCATAGGCAACTATAACTTGGTTAGTCTCCAGAATTCAAGGATGAAAGTATTGATTGTGGCCAAATGGAATTAATCTAAAATACAATTATGCCAGCTGTCTTTGCTGGTTGTTTTTTTTAAACAGGGCTCCGAGTCAGAAGCTAACATTTACAGAGACTTAAAGGCACACAATCCAATTAGATAGATAAATAGGGCTAATCGTGCAACAAAATTTTAAATGAGTTTATGAGGCAGGTGATAAGAAGAATAATTCACTAGGAAAAATGCAAAGTGTAATTTCAGATAATGGGGAACGGGAAAAGACACAAATTGTGGCGATAAATAGTCCGGCATCGGGCATTAACATATGGATTATGGAGGATCCCGATAAGAAAAACACATTTCATTAGCTGAAAGGAGCACTCGATAAAAGGTCCTTTATTTACACAATTTCCGTCATTCACGCTAAATCAGCATTTTTCCCGCTAAAACAGTGCGATCTGTTGCTTTTGTGTCGTTGACAGATGGTTGGTTTTACCCTGGCGTTGGCTGCATAGCTTTGTATTGTTGTAAACAGCGGGAAACCCATAAACAGACCGTGACCCAGCGCCGCCTTTTAGCGACGCTGGGCTGGGCTCTCGCTCGCATTTTGCTTCAAATACATTTACTTTTAAATACGTGACGTCTGCTGCTCGACTGCAACCTAAACACGCGGTGTGAAGGTCAGCGCAGTTACCTCGGCCGAAGGGAGAACTCAGCAACCATCTCAGGAGGTGTTTGAAGAAAATTAAAGCAGCGCCACGGAATGAGAGGAACACGGGAACGCGCCTTAACTGCCCACCCCCCGAGCGATCGCTCAGTCAGCGGAACCCTGCCAAATTCGTCCGGCGAATGTGTCGGAGCACTTAGATCCCGTTTTTCTTTGGAGCCTCGACTGCTCCGATCGATGAGAGTCACGCGTTTGAAGGGCAGACGTGTGTTTGGCCTCCTTTGCGCTCGACCGCAGCCCTTAATCACGTGTGACACGACAGGAGCGTCGCAGGTGGTTTGGGGGACGGCAGCTGCGTTCTGTCGCGATGCCTCTGACGGCGGCCTGTCCTTCTTCTGTTCAGCCTTACGTATCCCTCCACCTCTTTGTCCTTGCGAATAACTTCTCAGCGTGGCCGCCCGCTGCTCTGCGCTCTCCCCAGAGGACACCGTACCCTTCTCTGGGAGGCTTTATTCAGCTCGTGATCCTTCATGAAGTGGGTTGACGCCCGACTCTAAAGACCTCCGGGAGTTAAGAGCTAATATGACCATTAAACAAATCTTGGTCGCGACGTCAGTTGCGTGTTCTTCCATCTTCTGTTCCTCCTCCATAGTTCTGGGCCTGGCAGCTGAAACAATAGTTCTGGATATGGGTTTTTAAAGACGTACAGTACTGTGCAAAAGTCTTAGGCACCTGTGGGAAAAATGCTATAAAGCGAGGATGGTTCCAGAAATAATGCCATGAATACTTACTAAGCAATAAACTTTCTAAAAAGTGCAGTAGACAAAAAAACATCAATCAGATCAATATCTGGTGGGACCACCCTTTGCCTTTAAAACACCATCAATTCTCTTATGCAAACTTGCATGCAGTTTAAGGTAGAGGTTGGTAGGTTCTTCCAAACATTTTGAGGAACTGGCCACAGTTCTTCTGCACACTTTGACTGTCTCTGCATGTCCTCCCAGACTGACTCGATCATGCTGAGATCAGGGGTCTGTGGGGACCATACCGTCTGTTGCAGGATTCCTTCTTTTTGCTCAAGATAGTTGTGTATGACTGAGATTGGGTGTTTGAGGTCATTCTCAGGCTGCAGAATGAATTTGGGACCAATCAGAAACCCCCCTGATGGTGGATAAGAATCTACCTGCACTTCTCAACAGACACTGAAGTTGCACGCCTAAGACTTTTGCACAGTACTGTATATAGTCATAAGCTGTTGAACACGCTGCATCTAGATATACGAGGGCCATCTGTGAAGGTAGGCGGTAGTTTAAGGATTCAAAATATCAACTTATAGGACCCCGGTTCTCTTGTAGATCAAGGTCCTCAATTACCCCATTAAAAATTAACTAGCTGTTTAAACAGGTGAATCATTGTAGTAGTTTAGCACACCGACCAAAATAAGGTAAAAGATAAAGCCGTCAGACAAGCAACAGGTAACAACTTGTGAACTCGTGCAATTCTATTTATTTGACACCGGCGTTAAAGAGCCGACATCCATCAAGTTTGGCTGGAGGGTGAAGGGCTGATGTTCGTTCGGTCCACCCGGAGACCCGTGTTTTCTCCTGTGCATCTCGGGGCTCAAAAACTCTTACAAACAAACAGGTAGATGACACGAAACCTGGTTTCCGGTGTTGCTCGGTATGTTCGGCGCTGTCCGCCGGGGGGGATGGAGCGCAGGACACAAAGAAGGGGTGTGATTTTCCTCCTGCTGCCGTTTTCCAGGCCTGAATGTTAATCGCTGCAACGTGCATGAGCACAAAGTTTCCTCTGATAAGTGGGCATAATAATATTCCCGCGCCCTGCGAATGAAAGCGGCAAACGCGGTTTTATCAGCGTTGCATGTCAGTCACGCAACAGCACAAAAAGATGAAAATAGCATTGGGGGATTAATTAAAACCCACCAATGGAGCCGAACTACTGAAACTGAGATAAAAGGCCACATCCACAGAGTTTATTTAAGTTTGGGTGCAGCACAAAAGAAAACACAATTTTGCTTATCTCGATGTAAAATTTGGGAATGTCTCCTGCTGCAATATTCTCCCGCAGACAACAAGAGAGGCGGCGCAAACCTTTTCAAATGAATCGTCGGATGGAATTGCAATAAGTGGAGATTTTCTCAGTGCGACATTAAACACGAGAAGTCACTGTTTTACAAAGCAGCGCGTCGTGCCCAGAAAATAGCGATGTTGACTTTACGTCGCGCGTTCAATACTTTTATGCCATTAAATGTTTTGCTACTGCAGTTTTTAGATACATATTATATATATAAAAATATATATTTACAATTGACAAATGATTTAAATAAGTGTGATTTATAGGGGGTTTTTTTGCAATTTAAATGTACGAATTCATTTGTCTACATGGACCAAAAAAATGTGTAATGTGGGATTTGTGCACTAGGTTACTTAGGGTTATTTAGCCATTTGTGCAGGTGGGTCATTTTTACTACACCATTTCGGGATAAGTACCTTGATCAACGGTAAATCGGCACGGATGCGAATCCGGAACCTTCCGCTTGGAAGGTCCTGGCTGTAATCTCTACACTCCTCTCATCCGCGCAGCGATGAAACACAGCAATAACAAATACGACTGTGGAAATAAAATAAACCCTGGTAACTTCAGCTCTCGCCACTTTGTGTCGAGCAAATCGATACAGTGACGAAACCGAGATAAACATTTTTAAAAGACAGTAAAATAATCATAAAAATCCGAAAGTGGATGTTTAATAACCCGCAGCATAATATTCGGTCCTTGTTGAATACGACACATGCATAGAACTTCTAAGAACATTTAAGTGGAATTTAAGACTGAATGGAGCTCTGGGGGTTTCTCTGTTGGGCTTCTGAATCTCAACTAACAGGTCTCCGTGTCAGGAAGGTTCCACACTTTCGCTGCTTTATTTTATTCACAAATAATCTAATCTTTTTAATTTGGGAGATAGAAGAAGAAACTGGGTGTAATTATGTGCTTCTGGGCCGGAGAGGAACTAATAAAAACAGACAAACGCGGCTCTCATTTGGAGCGGCAGAAGAAAAGCGACGGCGGCAATCGGAAAAATAATAAGGGGGGGGGACAAAATCATTAAATCACGCTTCTGCTGTCGCCACTTATCTGTCAGTCACCGGAAATAAAGAGGCGCTAATGAAATATTAATGAGTTCTTTAGTTTGAGATTTACATTAATCTTTCCTTGTTCGCCGGGGTGCTTTTCTTTTCCCTCCAGAAACACCTTTGCGATTGAAAGCCGGGCGCGGCGTTTCACGCACAGACCAACTTCCGCGGGAAATTTTTCTCTTTTCTCCATGCTTGAAGATACCTGGGAATCCAAGCGCTGCCGCTCGGGTTGAAAGAAGGCGTTTGATCGACGTGAGCAGCAGAAATGTCACGCCATGGCTTTTTTTTTGTTTCTGTTTGTAGGACTTCAATTAAAAAAAGGGGGGTGGGATGGTGGGGGGGCAAAAAAAGAAACCAAACAAACTCGCGTGGTGGGAGGTTGACTATCATTGGAAATGTGTCAGGCAAATCCTGGAGATGTTTCTGCAGACTGGCTGAGCTGTCAAAACTAGCGCCCGCTTTCGATCTTCGACGGCTCCGATAATTACCGGTGTGGAGGGGGGTCCATACTTACATTGCGTGACCCAATTTAGGTTTGACTTCACTGTAAACTTCAGGCATCCGAATGATGTCATATTTATGGGTAACGTCCCAAATCAGTGACATTAAAGCTACTATTTCTACTCTACTGCTGTGGCACGATAGGATAGTGGACAGCACTGGTGCTTCACAGCTCCTGGACTGTGTGTTTGGGTTTGGATTTGAATTCCATTCAGTTGGTATTGAGTTTGCATGGGTCCCCTCTGGCTGCTCTGGTTTCCTCTCACAATCCAAAGACCTGTTTCAAATGGATCGGTGCCCTCAACTGCTCATTGTGCGCAGGCGGGCGAATGTGGGCGCCCCGCCTAAAGCGTATCTCCTCTGATGCCCGGTGCTGTCCTGAGATAGTTTCTGGACCGCAGTGGCCCAAAATTGGAGAAGCGGTCACTGACAGGATAGATGGATTCCGTTGAGGCTAAGTAGCGTGCAGAAGATTAGACCAGCAGGCTCCCTCCTTGAAGTTTAATCAGCAGCTGCTTGGTCTGATTCCTTAACTCCAGGCTGCCTTCTGTCCACATGATCTGCCAGGAGAAAGGTCACGGTCCGATGTTTATAAGCTGTCTGCGGTCAGTGAAGCCAGCGTGAAACCGCCCCACCTCATACTCCAACTTCACCTGTTGGCTTTGTTGAAGTTCATTGGCCAGTGATGAGAATGTTAATATCATGGACGTTCTGGATGTTTTCCAGCTCTTTTCAAAACCAATATGGATCAAGGCGGCTCAGCTTACCCCGCGACAGAGAAACATCCTGAACTTCTCCCCTCGGGGCCGTAGCACGACGACCCGACGCCGCGAGCCCGTCCAGGTCGAACGCATCCAGTTCGGTTGAGGTACCCGCCTCCGGTCGCCTGTGGGACAACGTGCACGGAGCTCTTCAAAATGACTCGTGTCAATTTTGTGTCGATCCAGTTGTCTTTCGTTGGGAAGAAATGTTTAATTGTAGATGTGTCGCTCGGCGACTCTCCTTTCCACCCAGAGCCGACCTCAGCCCAGACGGAAGAAACCCGTGCCTCTGAAGGAGGTTAATAAGGGGCCCTTCCTGCTCTTAAACTGGAGATTAGTGTAGTCTGTGTCTCGGTATTATTATTGTTGACCCCCGTGACACGCATACTTTATTAAACCCATACACACTAATGGCAGCGGGAATCTCATTAATAGAGGGCATGCTTTTCAAAGCATACCACTTTGCGAGGTTCACTGCTTGCCGCATGTTGACGTTTAAAATGGCCGGTTCTTCATTTTAACCTAACCTCTGAGCAGAACTGATGATAAGATTCCTTAGGAATTTTTAGCCTAATATACATCTCAATGCGCCACCTGTTTTTGTTTTAGCAAAATATGAGCATGATGTGTGTAACAAGGGCTCCGGTTCTCGGGCGCGCAGGAGAACTTGGTGACCTGGATGCGGAAATCTGCGAGGGCAAGATGGCACAGCGTGGCACTTAGCACATACCACGCTTCGTGACCCGTCAGCCGTGTTTCGGCGAGCAGCTTCTGCATTTACAGTCCATCCTCGATTTCACACACTCTACAGTTTAAGTGACATTTTTGTGCCACAGCACTATATGGTGCCACACTGTTTGCTACAGTCATGTTTTACTAATCTGTTGTAATGTGTGTTGAACATATAATGTAACTAATAAAATGAAACATCCACACAGACAGTGCAGTGAATCAAAAACGTGGCGAATAAGGCGCTGATACAAATGGAGCTACAGGTGACACTTCTTTGCCTTCGTGGTTCGAACAATGGAGATGGTTCTTTGTTGAAGGGTTCAAATTGTTTTAAACATTGTGTTACCCTTTAAAGAAGGTTTTTTTGAAGAGCTGAACAGCTAAATATATTTATTTTCCTTCATGCTATGCTTAAAGAAAGGTTTCTCAGTATTTATGACTTTTTTCTCTTTTTTTCTACAATATTTTTGCAACTGCCCATAAAAAACAATAAAAAAATCTGTAAATTCAAGAGCTGCTAAATTGAGGACGGACTGTGCTTTTTCAGCGGACGCTTTTCTCCAGCGGTGTCCAACTTGGGATCAGGAAAAACTCAAGCAACAGATGAAGAGCATTTGAGGGAGACACAAAATTTCCAAAACGCAGACCCTTTCTGGCGCCACTTTTGTTTTGTGCACCTTATTCAAGTGGCTGCTCACAGAAACGAGAGTCTCTTAAAAATGCGTAGATGACGTGTGCGATGAAAATTCCGGCAGTTGTCAGGGTATCAGGAGAGAAGTGGATCCAAATGAGGTGGGTTTTGAATGCTGAAAAGGGATTCAGCATCTCTGAGGGGCACTCCTTCCACCACATGGATGTTATAACAAGGCCTCGAACTGCAAAAAAACTATCAAGCGTGAGAAGAACAGACAGCCGGCAAACTATAAAGACTTATAGCATGCGAGCCTATTTTTCTGCACTGTGGCTGCTTGGTGTTCGCTGTCATACTTGAGATAACTTCGCCCTTTCTGAGAACCTGACAAATGCACATCACAGACAGAATTACCGAAATCTCTCCTTATAACCCGGTAGGTAATATCAGCTGATGCTCCAGGAGCAGTGACACACATAACAGTTTGGCTGTGTAAAAAAAAAAAAAAAACATACATTTTGATTTTAATTATTCATACATATCACAAAAAAATAACATAAAAACGTGCCGTTATGCGCAGGTCCGCAGGACATATTGTGAAAATACGATTCCTTTTCATGACCGCGTTTCCATTGGTACTCCTTTAAAGATGTCAGTCGCACTAAAGAAAAGGTCACATTTTACTGGACTCTCAGCTCCATCAGTGCAAAAAAAAAAGAAAAAACCTCGCAGCTTCCAGGAAGCGGGGCGGTCGGCGCACTAATACGAAAAAATGGAGACGGCTCTCTCTGGAGAAATTGATATTTACTTCATTGTTCATTTCCTCACTAAGTTTTATTGTGTAACTGACTATGAAGCACTAAAGCAATTTTATAAGGTTGCTGCATCAAGCGATATTCTGCCGTTCGAAAGACTCCTTTATCACACTTTATTCAATACCCAGACATACATTGTACTGCATGTGGAAAAGCCCGGGCGTATTAAAAATTAAACGGGCACAATTGTTTGTTTAATGCATGGTTGCATTTTTAATAGCTGTTATACAGGATTAATTATTTATATAAGTAAGTTACAAAATAAATTATTGCTCACTTTTTTTTTTTTTGCTCCTATGAAAACCGCCACGCCATTAAAGAGCGCGTACGACCTTTATGGCTGTTTCAGATGCTCCGGGACTTTGTCTTTATTGAGATGCCGGCCAGCATCCGCAGGGCGTTTCTGTGCCGCGGAGACCACCGTAGAGCGGTGGAGTGATGTGATTTCCTGTGGGTGATGGTGATGACTTGCTGGGGGGTGAGAGGCGAGAGATGAAACGGCACACGGCGTTGCTCACCTAATGTTCTGTAAAACGACGCAGTCAGAATAAAAAATAAATTAAAGTCGCTTCGGGTCTTTCACATCGTGGTCACTGGGAGCGGGAACCAGTCCCCGTATGCCCTCAGGAACACGGCTGACCTAGTGAGTTGAAGTGAGGCGGCGCGCACACACACACACACACACACACACACACACACACACCCCTTCACAGACCCAGCACGACCCATGAAGTCGAACTCAATGCCAAGCTGCAGGGTCGTGCATCTAACTTGCCACAGTGCTATGCATAGTTCCCTCATGGTCCCAAACCACATGGCACCGCTGCCCAAAAAATATGAAGATCCCACAACAGACTCCTCTCCCACCCCTGTAGGGGTTGACTAATGTAAACATACCTAAGAAAGCGCATCTCAAGGCAGAAATTCCTTCTTCCAGCAACAGTCTAAAATAAGACTGCAGTGTTTCCCGCTGTAGTGGGTCAACACTTCGACCTCGATGAGGGGCAGCAGGAGTGGGATTCGAACTCAGTTCAGCACCGGGTGGTCGCATTAGGGCCACAGTGTGTTCCCCGTGTCATTCACCTGGTTGCTCCCCGCTTCACAAGCTATGCAAAAGCTCGGCACAGCGACACCTGCATCTTTTGCGAAGCCCTCGCGCTCTCGTTCTCGATCATCACCAAACACGCCGCGCTTTCTCTGCGGGCCTCCTGGTACGGATCGATGCCCGAAAGGGCCCACCGCTTGAGTCGGAATCCTAACATTTCCACAGCTACAGTGTTCTTTCCAGGGAGGTTTTATCGTTTCGCTGACGGTCGGGCCAGCAGATGAAGGAAGTACTCTTGCGTGCTCTGCCTTCGCCTGTCCTGTCACCAGCAGATAAAAGTCACATCCTGGGCCCCATCCGGGGGAGGTGATTTTCTAGACGTAGCCTCTGAGGACAAGTAGGTAAAATCAATCTGGGAAGTGGTGCGCGGAATATGCAGCGATGATGGCAGCCCCTCCCGCTCCGCGAAGGCTCTCATTACACAGCGCGAGCCACCGCGCGCTTTAATCCAGCCGCCCGATTGGTCAGACATTACATCAGGATGATGTAATACTCCGAGGAAGAGGGGGACTGGATGACGGTCCGTGCTGCTGGGGTTGGGAGGTCTGAGGGCCGCAGACTCCAGGTCTGTCGACATCCCGGGGCAAAGACACAGCATCACCTCGCAAGCAGGGGAGGGAAAAGCATCCTCTGATCTGCCCTCCTCTCTCTAACACCATTCAGCTGTAGATACCAGCACACAATCGTCTGTAGGCCAGATCTATAAATCTTAAACCCATTTAAATATTTGATGAACCGAGCTTCCTTGCTGGATGGGAAGTTGAGATGTGCTTCTGTTTAATAGACGTTTTTTTTTTTTCTTGTTATAAATCAGGTGAACATGCATGCATAATGCGTGCCGGAGAGCGTAACACGTGTTAAACGCCCTAAAATGTGTCATATCCAGGCCTGACCACGGTCCGCCGTGGTGAAACATACATCACTCTGTGTCAAGTGTTTGAAAGATGAATGACGCATTTATATCTCTAATGCAAAGGCATTATTTCAGCATTAGGTATGTTCGGCGTTTGAGCGTTAAAAGCGGCACTGCGACCGTAAAAGTTAAGTGAAAAGTCATCATTGTTAATCACTTAATGACACCGGGAAGCCGGGGGTTTAAAAACAGGCGAAGGCCGTCTTCGCTTAATAGCAAAAGCTAATTCGTCATAATTGTTTTTTTTTTTTTTTTTATCAGGACGCAGGTTGTCGAACGAATTCTAAAAGGTGTTTCTAGTATCCTCGCGCCCAAGCGCTGCTTCCGCAGGGGTGAAATTCTCCCGTCCCTCTCTGGATAGAAACCCGAGTTAAGCTCAATGCAGTAAAAAAAAAATAGTTGAATGACAAGGTAATAAAATAAAACTTACAGCTGTTTTCATGATTTTGCCAAAGGGTGAGAAAGAAAGAAAAAAAACTAAATTACACTCAAAATAATGGTTTAAGAAGCGTTAAATGAACGAGTAAAAAGGGAGAACTGCTGTTACGATGGTTCAATTGGGGTCTTTAAGGCCTGGGGGACCCTGTGCGGAAGCCGAGTGAGGGGCCGGTTATCAACCGCATGCCGTGTGTGTGTGTGTGTGTGTGTGTGTGTGTGTGTGTGTGTGTGTGTGTGTGCGCGCGCAAGTGGGCCAGACAGAGGTCACTGAGTGTTGGGAGCCAGCGTGGTGCAGTTACATCAGCGGACCAGCCTATTTTTACCCGCTCTTCAGGTTTCTCCGTCATCACCAAGGGCATTAGGAGATGGAGGTGAAAAACACACACTCCTTCAGAGCTGCAGGGTGTACAGTTTCTCCCCTTTTTTAACATCGATCTTTCGGTGACATTTACTGTGACTGAGACACGGCGGCTCGGAGTTTGTCCCCTGTGGAGTCTGACGCGTGCCGTTCCCTTGTTGATACCGACGCCGCCCTCGGTCGGCTGCTGTCAGTCACTCGGCAACAGCACTCCGCGCCAACGAGACGCCCCCCTTCAGCGAGACGCCGCTGCCGATGATGTCACCGCGGACCCCGTTCATTTGCTGGCTATCGGGACACCAGCCAGGCGATGCCTGTTCGGAGGGAGCAGCCATGTGTGCGTCTGGTGACGCTGCCGATGCTGCAGTTCCTTCACCGTTCGATCCACTGATACAATCCGCTGTGCGGGGGGGGGGGTTGTGTTTCCTGGGAAACAGGGGGCATTTCAGAATGACTCAAAGTTGACTCAAACGGTCGTGTCTTTGGGCAGCAGGAGGAAACCGCAGAGCCCAGAAGAAACCCAAGGAGCAAAGAGGAATTGTGTCAAGAGATTCGGACACCAAACCCCAGCCGCTGAACATCCCTTGGAAAGCAGATGATGAAAAAAGAGCCTTCATTTAGCTCCATGTATGAAGCTGTAAATATCAACAAATTAAAATCCATAATTCCCACCTATAAATCGTACATCTGTATTTAAACACTTATTGAAGTGTGACTTCTTGGCTAGAGGTTGGTATTATTAATAGACTACAGCTTGGTATGAGTTATTTCAGTAATATTTCTGCTCCAGTCACATGTTTTGTCATTATTATTAACCTATAGTCTAACTGTATTGCGTAATGAGAAAGAAATCATTCGGCTTTTACATTTCAAGAATTATCAACACGGTGTCTCCCAGAGTACGTTTATGAAATGAAGGGAAAAACAATAGAACATGTGCTGGGAAATAAACCGAAGGCCTTCGGTTGTCTAGTAAGCTGGTCAGAGTCAGGCGCCCGTGTTAACGTTCAGCACCACCCGGCAGCCGGGGTAAGTAAATATAAAGGTTTCCGCGGAGGCGTCCGCTTCCCTCCCCAGAATCCTCCAGGTCGTTGTCCAGTGATGTCGACTTTAATAGCGGGTTTCCTATGATGAGCGCGGAAAGGCTGGTGGGGGGGCTGACCTCGCCGGCGAAAAATGCCGAGCGTCGCAGACCTTCTTGTAACAAACCTGCCAAGATCTGAGAAAATCAATAAGGACGGCGCACCGTGATCAGAAGGGAAACGTATGGAAAACGTTTCAAAACTGCTGGCTTAAAAGCTGTCAATCACACTGGCACCTCCCACTAGGGCACCCGGTTCCGCACGCATACGGACGTACAGCTCAAACCAGTCCAAGAAATGGACGCAAGTCATATTCCCATCCCAAACTAATATGAATGCTTTTTTTTATTACTTATTGCTGCCACTTTCCTCCACAGCAACTTGTATAATGTTAGGTTTGCATGCTAAGCTATTCGCTTTTAATGCATCAGTTCCTGAAAAGTATCTTAACCAGGGCTGCAACAGCAGAAGCTGGGATTTGAGCTCATGTCCTTCAGGTACAAAGCAACGGCTCTAGGCACTACACCACCTGCCACCCGCGCAGGCCGGCAGCTCACAGTGAATTAAAGCCACCAGTAAAACAGCACCCACCGACAACATCCTTATAGGTCCGACTCCCAAGCACACGGTCTTGCTCTGGATATGTTCAAACTAAAATGTTTGGGACATCAGCAAACGCAGGTGGCACGAATTATGGCAAGCGACACATTCGAATGTTCATTGATATTCTGCGGCTCGTAGCGCGCTCCTGGGCCCGGCCCGAGACGCGATGGCATCACTAATGACACGTCCGCTGCCATCTCCAACAGCTCCATCGATACCGAAAGGGTACGTCCCTGCGAGCTCGGAGCCTGACATTTTAAAGAGAATGCCAGTCTGTTTTGTCCCACTCCTTGCACATGGCTGCACGCCCCCCGACCATTCCCGAAGCATCGTGGGTGATCCTGCGACGCAGATGCAGCACCGCAGAGCAGGCCAGGGGGCGAATGGAAGGAAGCGGCACTTTCTCATACGCCACGCTCTCTTACCTCGGTCCCAAATGGTGAGCAAAGTCTGCATTCAAATTAGACCCCCCCCCCCTTTTGTGGGCATCTTTTTTTCATACAATTAGTTTGGTGAATATGGGGTTAAATTATCTACAGCATTTCTCATTTAACGCTTGGCATCTCACCGCTGGCTGATGAATCTGGCCTTCGGTCGAGGTATGAACGCGTTTGCGGTCATTTAAAAGTGAAAATAAATGGAATACCAATTTTCTTATTAAAAATAAAACCCCGGTGCCCACAGCTGCTGTTCTGCAAAGTTTTCACGGCAAACTTGGATTCAGCAGCAAAACCAACAACAAAGAACTGCGTTTCTGGCACGTATATGTCCCGCATATAGTGTTCATTTGCTACGTAGATTCAAATTTTTTCCAACTGGACACGCTTATCTGGAGCCAATTACTGAAACAATATTGGCTGAAAGGAGAGCTGAGATTGTGAAGCTGCTTAGAAAGATGCACATATGTTCTTAGGCAGACTAACAGGTTCCTGCACACGAACATACATGGGAAACAGGATCGTGGCTGGATTAGAAGCCCACCGACACAAAAAATTCATGACCGTGTTTGCTTTTCACCTGCAGAGGTTAATATAGTTAAACCCTCTCCCGTCCCACGCCAAAAAGTGAGAGCGTAACAAAATGCAGTCAAAGTCACTGGCTTCTCTACGTGTTCTTCTTCGCCCGGACCCTTCTTCTTCTCGGCGCTCCTTCACGACCGCAAACGATGACATCATCCGCCCTGATCTGCCTCGTGTCGTGTGAACATATGGCACGCGTGCATTAGTGCCCGGGATGACGGCAAGCACTGTTAACAACTATCGCCATGGTAAACTGGCTGATTTCCACTTAACAAATGCAAATGAAATGGGAGGCATTGCGCCGGTGACATATGCTTACCGGTTTCTCCATTTGCCGCCCGAAGCAGCCGAGCTCCTTATATTCTAATGGTAATTCTGCAATCTGTTCTGCGACAGCTCTGGTGG
Source organism: Arapaima gigas (assembly GCA_900497675.1). Lineage (NCBI taxonomy): Eukaryota > Metazoa > Chordata > Actinopteri > Osteoglossiformes > Osteoglossidae > Arapaima > Arapaima gigas. The sequence continues at coordinate 1,013,311 of UFQX01000367.1, read as the reverse complement.
GGAACGCTGGGTGTGCGGGGGGAGGTGGGGGTGTAACCGAGAGAGACGGGCACCGGCGTGACAGCGACATCATTTCCACAAAACACTTGGTTCCCGGCACCTGAATGGCAGAATAATCGCGCCTGGGGTCGATGCACCATGAAATAGAGTGGAGGCACGGATCCGGGGGAGCGGGCGAAGGCCGGCAGCCTGCGGAAATGAGAGCCATTCCTTACGCCCAGGCCGCTGTTGCAAAATATTATCGGAGGCGCCGTGTTCTGTTGTCTTTGAAGGAATCCCAACACGTCCCAAACGCCCTCTCCCAACTTTTTCATCCCAATTACATCAATCGGCCTTCCGTTATTATTGTTTCTTCCTATTTTTTTACTCAAACACTACAACCGTATCCCAGGATAGGAATGCCAGACAGTCCAAGTCCAGTCCAAGGCCTCGGCCTCAGCACTACCTGCTGTCACACATCTCTACACGGCGCGGTGGAGCATTGGCCCCCTTTCTAAGCGGCGTCTATTTTTGTAACTTTTTCACATTAAATTCGGTCGGGTCCTTTTGTTGCTTCTGGTCGTACATGAATGGAGTCCGAGAGGGAGAAGTGACGCCACCTTCGTCGAATCGTTTGCTTTTTGTGGAAAGAAACGCACAGCCGTAGATGGGGTGGTGGTGGTGGGGGGGGGGGGCGACCCCCCCAGTTCTGTTCAAGTCGGTTTAGGGGGTAATGAGAGTCATCTGTTTACACACTTAGGCCTGTCTCGCAGAAGTGAACCAAACACTGTTTCACAGAACCGCATGTGATCACAGCTCTGAAAGAACAAAATTAGAATAGCGGCGACGGCACATTTTCAAAAATAGTTATAAGTTGGATGCTGTAACAATGAGCTGCTTTAATTAGTTAAATGAAAAAAATGAAAACAAATGTACTTATTTATTCTCTAAATTGGACAAATAGAAATGTATGTTTGTGGATAAGTGACTAAACTTGGAACGCTGTTGAGAATCGGTTACTGCTGCTGGTGCGTTTCCGTTCTTCATTAGTTTCCTTTCTTTGCAAAGAAATTGGCTCTGAAAGGCATTTTCCCTCAGAACTGCGATCCGGCTCTTTCAGATGGGAGCGGCGTTCCCAAGGTCTCCGAGGTAAACCGGTTACTCATTACTCTCGGCGACCGCGGAGGAAACCGGCAGTGGCGGCAGCCAATCCCGGCTCGGCGCTCGCTCTTCTGTGTTTCTTGGCCCCGCCCACACGCGATCAGATGGAGTTTGACCCCCCCTGGCCCTACACCGGTTCTGTAAGACGTCCAAAACAAAGCGGGATTAGAACACATACGTAGGGCTCCAGCTTGCAGCACGTTTGCCCGTGTTTGTGCGTCTTTATGCGGCCCAAGTCGCCGTCCGCAGACCCGGCCTGCTGGAGAAAACAGCGTCACCGGGGGCATCGAATTCTTACCAATGAAGTCAGGAAGAGGTTAAACAAGGGCGAGTGGATTTAGCTCCTCTTAGCAGTTAAGTGAGACGTCATTAAGTTAATCGCAATGTTAATTATAATACAAATCCATTACGCTGTTGTGAGCGTAATGGCCTGTTTAAAGTATCCTTCATTTAACGGAACATTTTTCAAAAAAAAAAAAAAAAACAATCTAAAACGTAAAAAAAGATTAAAAACGAGAAATATCAAAGTGGGTTTCATAATGAAAATTATAATTTAATGGCGTCAGTTGAGTCTTAATGTAATCTTCCCAGACAAGCGTTTTCCTTGGCATGGGAAGCTGGCACAAAGTACCGTAGTGCATTATGATGCTAATTTTGTGGTGATGTGTGAACGTCGAGATGTTTACATAACAGCGCAATCAGCAAAATACCGGGGGTGAGCCAAAGCAAATCTCCGCACGCCAATCCCGACGCGAGAAACGCGAGCTACGGCCGTCAGCCACCGCGAGCGGCCGGATTCGCAATGTAAATACGAGCGGCCGTCGTTGCTCCGCGACGGCGGGGGAAGCGTCTCTTGTTCGCATTCGAACGGTTAAGCGCTCGGATGCTTTCGTCCGACACGCGGCGCTTTCGCGTCGGCAGATCGGATCGCTGCCCGTGAAGGACACGGGGCTGGCGGGAATCGGACGGTCGCGGGGACGTGTGAGCGAGCTGGATTTGTCCGAGACCTTTTAAACAAACTTGACCGCCAAACACGGCCGAACGAAATCAAACAAACCGAAAAGTCGGCGGCCGTCTTCCTCCTCAGCCGACGTCTGCTAAGGCGCTTAAAATAGGTTGCGGCCCTGAGATCTCAGAACACCTGGAGATCATTTATCAGAACTCCTGTCGTCTGTCAAATCTTCGGGGGTGTTTTTCTGGCTAATTCCACCCGTGTGGACGGGTCGTTCTAATGAATGCTGGGTAATTATCTCGTGATGTCTGTTCGCTTTTAGGGGGAGACAGGCTGGGCGCCAATTAATGTACGTCTAGTGGATGTTTACTGGCCTCTCGTTTCGGCTCTCTGGTGGAGGGGGTCTCGACGTCTACGCGGCTACGGCAGCCAATTAATCGCTGAGTTTAATAGGGCGGAGGGTCGCCTCGGTTGAACTGCGACCCCCCTTTCTCAAACAAACAAATGCTTAGGCCTTAGGCGCAGGACCGGCACACGATCGCGACGCGTTTTTAAAGCACCCTCGTGTCACGCTGTTATTATTCCTGCCTATACGCACCAGTGCGTCGTGGATAAAATATGGATTAATATGGTGAACGATGTTCCTGTGTACAAACCGATCAAACCGTCTGGCATTGATTTAACATCTGTTTTTTATTGCCGGACCCTGAACCGTGTTAGATCTGGTCGCGCTGGGCAGCCAGACCGAAACGCGGAGCACCGTCAGGACCTCGGTAAACGTCGGACCGTCGTGACAAGAGGACGACTGTAACTATACCTTGTGTAGTCTGGATGTCCGCTGGCTCCTCGTATTACAAACATTTGCATGTTTCGTTTTCAAGGATACGACATTTTCCCCTTTACTTGCTACTTTTAGCTCATACTTTTAACTGCATTTCCTTCACTTATTGGTTTTGTAAAATCCCCCCCGCTGGGCAGAGTGAACATGAGCTGCTTTTATGTGTCTGGCGGAAGTGTGAAGGGACAGCAGGTGGCGCAGCTTTTAGAGCAAAACTGCGGACTCTTTTTTGAACCCCTGCTTCCGTAGTTTGTATAAAATATGAGGTAAATGAGTTTGTAATAACAAGGTTCTGGTAAATTGTACCCACATCGAACAGTTGAGCGGGGCCGCTTCAGTCGAACTTGTTTCCACAGTGTTTCTAAGGCGTGTCCTCTGCTGCTGTCCAATGGCAGGATACCCCAGAGGGACTCACCATCTTGGGATGAATCAGTCAACTGCTGGCACTTAGTAGGAATTTTGCCGAGAGGAGAAGTTGAGAAAAAACGTTGCATATTACAACTACTTCCAAGATTTTCGCAAAACACAAATCTTCAATAAATCAATACATAAAACAGATAGAGGAATGTCTGCTGCTAAGATTTGATCGATTGTTAGTAGAAGTAACTTTCGAGTTACAAGCAGATCAAATTACAAACTGACTGTGACTATAAGGTGAGGGGTCAGTATGTACAGAGATTTAGCCAGTTTATTATACCGATGTGCTGATACTTATATATTTATTCACCCATCTCCTTCCAGTCTGCATAGTTATGCTGGACTTTGCTATTCCAGCCCCTGGAGAAGAAAAGGTTAGGAACTGCGAGTAAGGAGCAGCTCCGTCCCTTACGGTCACATGTGGAGCCGGAGCCAGGAGAAAGAGAACTTTTATTTCACCCTCATTGCTGCCTTCCAGTCCAGCCCACTGGTGCTCTTCTACATCAAAGTGCTGGATCTGTGGTCCATCTTAACCTCCAGTTTTGGCGGGGCTGTGGGGACAGAGCGCGCTCTGTACTGGCCCCCTGATTAACCCCCTGGCCACGGCGCCCCCCACCCGACAGCCAGACAGATCCCCTTTCCAGGGGCTTGGCCCTTGTAATGGGACCCCTCTGGGGCAGCCCTCTTCAAAGTGGCCGCAGAGGGGAGGAATGTCAGGTTCATGACAGCAGGGAGCGGCGGAGAGGGGGTAGGTGAAGGGGGCGGTTCAGGGTGGGCAGGACTCAGCCTCTGGACAACAGGACCCCCTTCAGAATCGGCTCAGCTAGCTCAGCTACTTGCTTTCCCCCCTTTTGCAATAGAGCCCCATTATTTTAATTCGGTTTAGCTTATACAGCTGGCTGATATTTACTGGAGCGGTTCAGGATGGAACCGTGGGTGGGTGGGGGGTTCATACCTGGATGAGTCAAGTGACAAACACTGGCGCTCTAATCACTATGCCACCTGCTGCCTACTTTTCAGATTTTCTGCTGCCATGAAACTATTTTTAAATCACTGTTGAAAAGTGTGAGAACTTATTTAAACTTATTTAATACACGACGCGGAGTCTAAAGAGATCTTCATCTCGAGCTGAAAGCGAAAAGATGTCGATGATCCAAATGCATCTTGGTCATTTCTTTACCTGCTCTACTGCTTTACCTTCACACCTCCCGCCCAAAACCGCAAGTCCCTTTTTGATGCTTGCTTGCGCTGAGACATTTTTGTTGTGACCTTGGGGCTCGGTGTCCATCCCGAGTTCTCCACCGCAGCTACACAGCTCAGGACGACCTAAGCTGAGGCAGGCCTCTGCTTGTGGAGGACGACTAAACTCACGTTGCTCAAAGTGGGCCTCCGATTCGAGCTGTAGGACAACTCGGGCCTCATCAAGGAACCCGAAACTGACATAGGACAAACGTTTGCGAGGGCTGACATTTCTCTTCCGCTGAAAGACTAACCCTGTGGCCATTAAAAGCCAAGTCACTCCATCTTCTACCGGAGTCGCAGGTTTGCCCTCACTCTCATGTTACATCGCAGTGCCAGGACGCTGGGGTCCTATAGCGACACCAGATACCGAACCCAAATCCATCACATCGCTGACACCAAACCCGTATATATCCACTCTGTGTTACTGAGGTTATTATGCATTATTCTTAATTACTGTTTGAACCTGGGTCCTTTGAGTAAAGCTCTAACCACTTACTGGTGACATTGTGTTTTACCCCATGTTGGTGTCACTGTCTGAATAGTGTCCCACTACCACGTTCCTGGTAAGAACAAAGATGCCTTGGGGCTCATTTTCAGTCCATACCGGTGCCCTACCGATGGAGCTCCCTCTGCCCCCTCCGTTCTTCCCGAAACCCACTATTAGTCTGTCAAACCTGCCCTGGTGGAGACCCACTCCTTCATTACCTCAGTGTCGGTCACCTTAACCGCCATTTTAACCTGTCCGTAATTTATCTCTTTTTTTAACCCCCCCACAGGCAAATAGGCTCTAAGTAGAGATTTTGTTTATGGATACGAACGGTTTTCTTTTATGACTCAGCTGTGACAGTTATGAAAATGATGGCGCTCACGTTGCCTGTGATGTGAAGTTGTAGTTTATTTATTCATTATTAGAGGATTTTTGGGGGGAAAAAAACGGATCAAACTTGGGGATGTTAGGCAATAATGGAAGCGGGAGGTTAATTTACAGGATTCGACAACCAGATTTACACTGTTTTCCGACAGCAACCCGGCGGATTAATTCCCCCGGCCTGCATAGGGAAACAAAGATATTGAATTATGTATTCCGTGTATTCTGTGTATCTCTGTAGCAATAATCCCCTGGGTTTTCAGTTGAGTTATGTGCTGTGGGAACGTAAACAGTCCGGCAGTCTAGTCAAAAGCAATAAATATACCCATAAAACAGGAGATAATGTTTCTTGTTCCGGTGCCTGTATATTATTCTGTACAGTTGGATTCCAGTCTGTGATCCAGGGCTTTGAGAAAAAAAAAAGAGTCTATTTTTAATATTTAACAAATGTAGTCCGTATTGCGCAGTTGGAATTATTACACTGTTTTTTTTCTAACAAATGCACATTTATGTTTCCTTAAAATGCCTTTCCAATTATTTTATCTTAATTATCTTAACAAGTTTAACTGAACTAATTGAATATGCATTGCTTTCCTTGGACTGTAAGCCGGCGGTATTAAATATTTAAAGGGTGTTTGAATGTATGTTGTGCGACTGTGGTGCCATGCACTTGGCTGTACCATGGTTTGGCCCTCTGGGTATTTTCTTAGGGCCATAATCGCAGAAAAGTACGTGCATAATGCCAAAAATGTTTCTTTGATTTATGTTGCGCCCAGCAGACGGAGAAGGAGCAAAGGCGGAGTGTGATCCCATGTGGAAGGCCGGCCGGAAGGGTGAGCCGCCAGGTCAAACCACATATTACTCTGTGTCCAGCGGAGACAGATTAGAGAAGAGAAGAGTAATGTTGTGTTTCATGGTAAAGGTCATCTGTGCATATTAATGAAACTCGACGGGGGGGCTGGTGGGGTTGAGTCCTTCACGAGAGGAAGGCGAGCTTCTGGTGGGCCGAGCATGGACAAATACATATATAGTCCCCCGTCATTTGGGTCATTTCAATGTACCTCTCGTGTTTCTGTATACAAATGAGCTTATAGCCAGTCGTTTATTTTTGCTGTGACTATTTTCTCCTCCAGACTGTAATGGAAGTAACTGGAAGGATTAGCCAAGGGGTGCTGAACAACCTTTTTCCAAAACCTCCTGCCAAATTCGCCCCTGCAGCCTATTATCACTCTATATTTCATGCACCCGCTAGTGTGTGTGTGTGTGTGTGTGTGTGTGTAGGTGTATGGGTGTGTGATTGTTGTAGCAACTCTTGGAAAAGTAAACAAAGTGGATTTAAACCTTTTTCCTATTTGATTTTCTTTCAGCTTTTCCATGTATAATGAAGACCAGGAAGCAAATTATTGATGTGAACACAGGAGCTCAAACATCAAAGAATTGAAGTTAATATCTGCATCTGTTAACTTTTATCTGTTGATGTATAGCTAAGCTTTCCCTGTAAAAAAAACACAACAACAACAACAACAACAACAACAACAACAACAACAACAACAACAACAACAACAACAACAATAATAATAATAATAATAATAATAATGTTACACCCCCCACTACTGACTCCTGTCTAGGGCAGTGGAGTGGGAGCATAAACAAGCAGCCCACACAAAAATAGTGAAATAGGTGGTTTGTAATTCGTTCAGTGTATGATACACGTGATATAATACACAAGTATATACAAACAAAGGCGCTAACCTGGATAGAGAACTTGGACGGTGCCTAAGCAAAGAAAGAAACAAAAGCTGCCACTAACCTGATCTGTATTTTCAGTGTCTTACCTATTTCTAATGTAGTGAAAAAATAAATATCTACCTAACTACGCTAGTCTAAACTAACACGGAAAATACAGGGGTCGGCACCCGCCCACTTACCTAATGTGTGTAACAGTACGTACAACCTTAGGTGAAGAACAATGTAGGTGCGCGCACATACTACCCTGTTCTCAATCCAAGCCAACAACCCGGTGAACAACGTGACATCGAGTGTGTGACTATTTACACCGTTGACTAGACCAAAATCCACTATCCAAAACCAGAATCCTTAAGCCAAAACAGTCAAACCAGAAGTCACACGTAACAATATAACAAAGCCAAATACACGCAGTAAAAACAGCAAAAACAAACAAGTGAGCCAAAAGCTAGCTTTGGGGGTGTCGCGGCGCTGCTGTTTATCAAGGGCAAAACCCGCCCCCAGGTCATCGGTTGGCACATTCTGATAGGTTGATGGTTGATGATTGACGGACGGAGCAAACCACCTGTGACACAGAACAGAAGAGAGACAGGGGAAAAACAGAAAAACAACCGCCAAACAGCAGGAGCAACACAGACACGTAACAAATAATAATAATAATAATAATAATAATAATAATAATAATAGACTGTCACTAAATAATTGTAATTCCAAACTTTAATGGAAAGACTGACCATTTTTCTTTTATATTTTGATCAAACGATACACATACCTCAGATAAAACGCACAAAAGTGAATTTTTGACAGATCCCTTCTGAACTGAATACAATGATGCACTTTACTTGGTTCTACTGGAAGTTTGACACACTTATGCAAGACTATGAGCTTCCGCTGCACGGGCAACGTTGCGCTTAGAAATAAGAACTTGAAAATTTGTGTTTCTTCCCTTTTAAATCATTATTGTATCCAGATTCCTGATGTGTTTTGTCGTCTTCCCAAACTCTGAGTCGGTGAATAAACAATCACAACCGAAACAGAGACACCGGCTGACGCTGGACCACCTTTCCGGTTTGTACCGGCGGGTCACACCTCCGTCCGGCATTTTTTTGGTGACACTTTATTTTTTGGTGACAAATAACGCTGCTGTGCTCCTTCCATTTTACAGCTGACTTAAGACGTTTTACGAGACCATATTCTCTAAATTGCTTCCCTCTTTTGAAGGTAAACGCTCTCCCTCACATTGACTTGTCTCTGCTCACCACCCCACACAACCTTTGTCTTTGCTAAGGGTAGGAGGAACACTAATGTATTTATATTCAATTTATAGCCCGCACATTTATATTCATAGGAGGCTAATATAATGAAGAGGAATTCACACCGGATAACGTGTGCAGTACATTACTCCGTATGGATTACCACTTTCCCAATAACCTGCCCTGTCAGCGGTGATGGATGATCTCGGGCTGTGATTTTTAATCACTGATGGGTGCAACCTGTCTGCTGGCTCCCCGAGCAAAGGAGCCGTTTGGCCACGAGCAGTCAGTCAACCAGGCGCCGGTTTCCCAACGTAGCGCAGATGTGAACTCATCGATTTTCCCCTGAGTCGCAATAACCGCGCTTTAAATTTCTCGCCGTTTTCTCGTTTATCCGACACTTCTCGCCAAAGTGGCTCGCAAAGTTGGGTTCGAAGAACGAAGCGTCTTAGTTAAGCGTCCCTTATTCACCCGCTTACCTAGCAGGGTCATTTTTACTGCATCGGTTCTTGAGGAGTGGGGATTAAATCCTGCTCCTGGGCTCTGACCACTACGCCAGCTGGTGTTTTGCATTTCTAAGGTTTCCGTCGTCTGATCGGAACTAATTTCTAACAATTACGGCAGAGAGGCTTCCAGCGTCGTACCAAGGCATCGTTTTAATGCAACAGACACCATATTTTTGACACAAGGGCATTATTTTTGCGCTTAGCGTTTATGGCTTTGAAGTGCAGGAAAAATCAGCAAATGCAGGCCTACATACTGTCGAACCTTTATAATGTCACTTTTGAACCAAACCTTCAGCAGCTGTAAGACCTCCCATGGCGGGCACAGTGCGGCACCATGAACTCTTTTCATAATTGTACACTGCAGCATTTTTCTATTTTACTGACCTTGGTTTGCAGCACTTGGGTGCCTTTCTGCCAACGTTTATCCAAGTCTTGCTCTGCCTGGAAGCAGAACACCGGGCGTTTATCTCCATCAGCTTCACTTCACCGGGCAAGTTCATGCATGTTGCTGCTCTGGGACGGCTGAGATGCTGTTTTTGGTGTTGCGTCCTGGGATCCTTTAACTCAGCATCTCCTAATGATGTCACTAAAGTCCAGTCAGGTCTCAACTGGTGGTCTGGACCTCTGATCATGGATGCTGATAAATGCCCGGAACCGGGTGGATTATGTGTGAACACATGCTTGTTTTTCCCTGCGCTGCAAGTGTCCTGAATGCCGGAGCCCACCAGCGTGGATCAGGGCCGCTTCCTCCAAGTGAGCCGCCCTGGCGGTGGACTTTGCCAGCTTTTCAGATTAAGCAGCATTCCATGACTACCTCATGGTTCTGAGGACTTTCTCTTTTTCATTCATCATTTGCCATGAAATGTGCATTTCTCTTTCTTCGGCGTCAAATCCCACCGTGGGGGACCCTTTGAAATCTCACAAGGAATTTTAAAAAATGATGGAATCCAACTCTTTTAAACATAAACATATCTACTTGGTACTTACTGTGAGTAACCGTCTCATTCGTACCACATGAGGATCTCTAAATGAACCGACCATCAATCATCCATAACCTCTTGTGCAACGTGGGGGAATGATGGTCCAGAAAACATGCCGGAAGCCCAGGGTGAAGCAGGGTACCCCCCCACCCCGTCCCCGATGGGACACCACACTGTTGATATTGCATAATGTTTTTCAACGTGTGCAGTTGTACCTAAATAACTAAACTCAGACACACAATACTGGGCACCTAATGAGTACAGCTGGAAACCTGTTTATATTTGCATTTAATTTTACTGGACTAATATTTTTATATCCACACTCTTCAGTTCAAACCCAGAGGAAACATCGCCAGTGGTTTCATTTGCGAAGCATTTGCTGCAGAAAAAAAAGAGCATCACGTGAGGACAAATATGTGATTTAGATCTTAGGAGATACATTTTAATATGCTAATTACACAATTACGTCAAGCCAGTCTGATGAGTTATGCAAATTAATATTTAATTACTTTCGTAGTTTCTTTTTAAAATCAAATTTTAGATTAAATGGACCCAGAGGCGAACGTCTTCTTTTGGCCATGTACAATGAAACATCAAAAGCGGCCAGAAAGGTCAACACCCCCCCCTCCCCACACACACACACACACACACACACACACACGCACAACCTCAGGTTTGTCCTTAAACCTCTGGCTCGGTGTCAGGAGGTGTCTTGAGGATGAAGTGCCACCTGGATGAGCTCACGCCGCGCACCTGGGAGGGAACCTTCAGCACCGGGCAGCTGACGATGGAGCCGAGGAGCTGATGTCATTCTGGGGGGGGGGGGGGGGG
>UFQX01000367.1:764461-1002495 GCA_900497675.1 Arapaima gigas | reverse complement strand
GGGGGGGGGGGGGGGGGTCAGGATGTTGTTCTTGTGACACCGGCATCACTTGTGTTAATAGTGATGGAAAAGATGTCAAACTTAAGTACAAAATGCATACGGTGCATCTGGATGCCAAGCAAAACATTTGCAGTTTTTAAGCATCAGTTTATGTTGCTTCCTGGGGGTCCTGCTACTTTGGTCTCCATTTCTTTACCTCACTATGACTTAAACCGTGGTATTTCATATTTCGTCTATTTATTTATTTATTTTCCACCGAGTCTGAACATTTGTTAAGCAGCTGAAAATAATCAATATGCAGATTAAAAAACGGATTAAGGGTTGCCTGGTGGGACCGGGGATTTTAATGGCTCTACGGCGGACGGACGGTTTCGGCGACTTATATAAGAGGCGCAGTAATTCTCTGCTTATTTGATGTCGGTGCACAATAATGCTGATGCGGAAAAAAGCTGCGCTGTGGGCACCGTGTGCAGGTGGGCAAAAGGGGCTGCCGAGTTAATCTCATCCTCGTGTTACCGGCGGTGGCGTTCTGAGTATGATCGTATTATGGTGTGTTTGATATAGCGTCCGGAGCGCAGGGGTGACCTGCCTGGGGGGGGTTCGGCGGGGAAATCTGACGGAGGTGTAGCTCACCAATTAAAAAGTGTGTCATCTTCGGCCAGCATGTCATGGCAGAGGTCCAGGGGCACTTCAGTTCCTGGCCGCCGGCTGGGGGCGCGGGGTCAAGGTGTCAGCGATGGTCTTTGCCGACGCTCTTCTACCAGCCCCCTCCCTAGACGAAGGTGTCGGCGACTGGCCATTGGACAGGCCTGCTGGGGGAACGGGAGAGTTACTGGACAGCGCTGGCCCCGCAGCTCTTTCTTATTAAAAAAGTAAATTAATGGACAGATTTGTTCAGGAAGAAATATTAAAGTAATTTCCTCAGTTTGATGCGGCAAAGGTGAGCTGAAGTTCAGGAGTCGATCATCCTGGCATCACTCTCTCTAAAGGGGTCACAGGTACCAGTTATGGCTTTTTTGGGCCTGGTTGTGTTTTTTTTAAGTCCTTGAAATGCCACATGTCTGTTGCTGGTAAGTAGGATTTCACATTTGACAAATACGTGTTTCATTTGTTCATTCATTCACTCAATATCCATGCTTTTTTTCCCATATTGTCTCCCTGTTTTTGAGCACTTTGTTTATTTATAAGTAATCGCCATTTATTTATATTGCTTTTGGGGGAAAGCTACACACACACACACACACACACACACACACACACACTGTTCAAGTGATTCCTGTAGTGGTTTTATAAATTTTGTGAATCCTTCTTTCCACGTAAATTTGACCTAAAAGATGTTGAGACTGTCACCTTAGACATAAAACAAATAAAGAGAACCCCATAAAACAAATAACACACGGCATGCTGCATTTTTTCATTCACTTATTGATCGAAATAATAAAACATTACATGTATTTGTTGGCAAAAGGATTTGAATCTCCAGGTTTGCCAGTTTGGTTAAGCGGATCGCTGGTGTCAGGAGGGTCAGTCAATGGGGTGACAGTCAGACGCGAGCTTGGGTGGCCGCGTCTTATTTAAAGCACATAAACCTTCGTAAAAATTTTCACTACCAAACTCTTCACCGCGCAGGGTTATGAACACATACCATACCTCGACCTCAGGGGGTTTTCATTGCAAAGGGTTCCAAAACGTTTTAGTACCGCCGTACGATCGACAACAGCATTGAGTAAGTGCCTGTTTATTATCAAATATTCACTTAAAAAAGTTAAAAAAAAAATCTTTAGTTTTGTCAGAAAATGTCTCAGTTGGACCAGAACAATGACATAATATATTGGGCCGATCTGTGGTCCCAGCCCCCCTCTCGCAACGTCTCAGACGGCGGCGTGATTTTTGGTCGCCTTGCGGTAATTCGCGGCCCCCCCAGGCACCTTACCTCTGCCGGGCTCGGCGACGCGTCTCCATCCTGCCTAACAAACACTGTGGAAATGAACGACAAATGAAGTCAGAAGGGCTTTTAACACTCGGTCCTGACACACTGAAACCGGTATAAGGGAACCTTGCGGTTGGTGGACTCGCGGTTGGACATGCCTTCCAAAAGCTAGGGAAATAAAGATGAATCACCTCTGAAGATCCCGCAACATCCATTTTTCAACCACCGTCTCCAAGTTAGCGGCCACATGCGCGACGGTCCACGAGACCTCTGAAGGAGCCTCTTTGAAGCCTCTTCAAACCGAAGCTCACGGGACAGCTGTGAAAGTCTAAACTATTTATTATTGTTATTACTTAGCAGAAGTGTTTATCCAAAGGGAGTCGCCCAGCACCACAAACACTAGATTAATTTGCCTGTCATTCCGAGTATCAAAGCGGCCTTTGGGTTGCAGCGAAGAGGATGTATTAAGTGTGCGAGGACTAAAGAGCTCCTCGGCGCATCTGACTCAAATTATTCCGCCTCTGCCATCACATCCTGCGTTTCACCTCTTGTTATGTGATCTCAGACATCTCCGCGTCGCCTTTGCAACCGCAGCCGCGTGGCTGTACGTTCCGCATCACCGCGCAGGTCTTTTTTCCTCGAAACGCTTGAAAACGATATTTTTCGGAACACGCTTTGGACATGAGCGGCTGTCAAGTGAACGTCTGCAATCAGGCGGGTGGAAGAAGCGCGGGCAGCTGATCAAAGTTCCGCCGGTCCTCGGCGTCGACGCGAGCGACTGCAACCCTCCGTACGGCCCGGGACCCCTCAGAGCGCCTTCCTGCCGACGCTGGCACGGCCGCCCCGTTCCTCTGGGCAACATGCAATCCGCTATGATGGCCGGCAATCTTCTCTTAATCCCACGGTCACAGTCCCTGCCTCTCCCTGTCAAACCGTCCAGAGAAATCAAATATCAAAGCAAAATGTAAATACACGCACTTCCACTGCGCCCGAGATCACTTCCCTCTGGCTAAGGAATTCCTCACTGAGTGACACCATATGACATGTTTCTTGAGATCACAAAACAGTATGGAATCATTATTATTATCATTATTATTAGCTGGCACAATGGCACAGTCAGTAGCGCTGTTGCCTCACAAAACCTGGCCTGTTCAGATGGTTTGAATGCAGCTCTGCTCATGTGGAGTTGGCACGTTGTCCCCATGTCTGTGTGGGTTTCCTCCTGATGCTCTGGTTCCCTCCCACAGTCTGCAGACATGCGTTTCTGGTTAACTGACCACCCGTCTCCTATTTAGGATGTCATTTCAAAACCCAATGATTCTGACCAACACAACCCTGACCAGGACCAGCAGTTAAGGCTGATGATGATGATGACTATTATTATTATTATTAGTAGTAGTAGTAGTAATAGTTGTACTAATAGTAGTAGTCGTAGTAAAACTTATTTATATTTATTTAGTTTTTACACATTTTTTATTTACCTTTTTTTTTTTTTACTGTCTTACACCATTTTGCCCACAGCAGTATAACCTTTCTTAGCTGCAACTACTGGCACTAGTTTGCATGTGTAGAAGCCCAGGAGGGGTGGTGGGCAACTGCTGGCATTTGGACCCCCCAGAGGTTTATTGGTCTCCCTCACCTTTTTTGGTCGGGAGTTTTTTATTTTCCTCATCTCAGTTGCCAGCCGGCTTATCGTAAGGCACTTGTAACCAGTTTAGCTGCTTTTTTGTTATCGCATGTATAAAAGCCTTACTTTATATCTGTTACAGCTGTTCTTTCGCTTCAGTCTGTCGTTCGGCACCCTGAGTCGCTGCAATCCATAAAAATAAACTGAATTGAATTGAATTGTATCGAACAATAGTAGCAGTATCAGTAGTAGTAATAGTGTTATTATAATTATTATTATTATTATCATTATTATTATTATTATTATTATCATCCGCGGGAGTTAAAATGCTACATGTGCAACGCTTGCAGTAACAGCACAGGTGTGTACAAAATTGAAAATAGGAGAGTACACTGGCCGGCCATATTGCACTCCAAATTGTTTTATTCAAATCTTGCTCAACAGCAGCAATTTGCTCTCACAGTCCTGGTTTGCACAGCTCACATCAGACTGTGGCCAGAAACAAAAGTGGGCACAGAAGGGTCTCAGTGGGAGGCCGAAGCCGCTGTCGTAGCATTACCTCATCTCATCGTGTCAACGTTTATACGCCGCTCTAAATTTACAGTGTTATTACGCCAAAGTCGCCACGACGGCGGGTAAATTAGCACAAAGTAACGGAAACATTATACTGTTTTTTATGGCGAAACAATAAAGATTATGGGAAAGCCAAAGAGCACATGAAATAGATCATTTCAGTTATTGTGCTGAGTTTACTGTTTACATTGATTATTTAAAAAAAACACAGAATTAAGTGTCTCCATTTCATTGTCTCAGGGTGATGAGCAAACGGTGAATTATAACTTATTTTATCAATTTATGTAAATTCCCTTACGATGTTTCCTTCTATAAGCAGCTTTTTACAGGCACCACTTACCTTCTGGCTGACGGCTCTGTCCGCAAAACCTTAGGGGAAGCCAAATAATCCATTTTGCACACATTCGAATAATTATAGTTATTCAAAAATAATTACCGAGGAAATGTCACAGCTACATCTAGTAATTCAATTTCATCGAGGCTTCGCTGAAAAGAATCAGTCACACAGATTAAATGTTAACAAAACACGATTTTTTTTTTTTTAATTTACAGAGAAACCATCGTATTTTTCCCAGACAGAAATCAATGCGTTGTGTGTGAGGAATTAGGTTAAGTTGCTCATATGTATATTAATTCGATTTTGATAATCTATAATATCGCCCTGAATTATTGTATAGGAGGGGCAGACCATTAAAGACGTCAGGCTGAAAGACATGCACAGAAATTTGTACTGTATGTTGTGAAGTGAACACTGTCATTTCTAAACTGCTGGGTGTAAGATGTAAACATTAATGCATATTTATTTATTTCGGTGTCGTACATGTTTACATTTCCAGCCAGGGAGGGGATGTCAGGAGTGATATTACAGCGCAGAAAGGTTTTGCACAACCTGTTTCATCCCGGGCACCATTTTTTTTAAAAGGACATCTGCCCCCCCGCCAACCCCCCACCCAGGTCTCAGTCATCCTGCGGTCACGGCAGCTCCCTGCCGCTGTGGAGCTGGATTCGAGTTTCCCTGCACTCATGTGGCCATACGATAAAGCGAGAATATGGCGGAAACCCACGCAGCAGACACACGCAAGCAATTCCGGCCAAGCGCTAAGTGTGAAACAATGTGACAGGAATGACAGATCGAGGATGTTAGTTCAAAACTGCGGTTCAGTTTGGATATGTGAACCAACCCGGCAGATTTCCTTCATACATCCCAAGACCAACTGTTGTTGGAAAATGTAAAAAAAAAAAAAAAAATCATAGGAGCGACAGTTCTATACGTTCATATATCGACAGCTGGAATTGGATTTGCGCTCAGGAGAAAACAAAGACCTCAGATTGGCTGTATTTATAAAGCATGGCTCAATAAACAGTCAAGGGTTTATCTGTAACCATATGAGAACTGCATTTCAGAACTCGGAATCGCGTACAACAAACTGGCGTTTAAACATCATGCATGAAGTATTTTAAATACCTACATTAGGCACGCAGTATAATGGTGATTCATTATATCTGGAGACCACCGTAATCCATAAACGTGATTTGCAGTAATCCAATTGTACTGATTTAGAGGGGGAGAAAAACTGCCAGTCATGGTCTTAAAGGGGGTCATCGGTCACCGGTATTGATGAGCCCATCCCAGCAAAACAAACCTAAATGTGAACTCTGGCCTGCCCTAAAGAGACACACTCTGTGGCCTTTCCAGCAAACAAGGAAACCAGTTTATTTGTCCTCCCTATTATTTATTATCATTTCTGCAAGCAGCTGCCAATTCTCAGTGCCTTGGCCAGGAAAGCTTTTTTTTTTTTTAAATCACTGGTCCATATCCTAGCAACAGCCTGGTGTGGTCTGACACACAAAAAAGGTCTCATTTACACCAAACAGGATCAGTGAAGTACTTACCCACGGAGCTTATCGCCACAGAACAAGAACATCTGGTCAAGAGTTTGGCAGAGAATGAAATTTATTATGGACATTTAATATGGGATCCGTTAGAGCAACAAACATTCGAGCTCTTTACTGTACTGGAAACCGCTGCTGCTCTGTAACCTCCATCCAGTTCAGGGTCACGGTGGTCTGAGGAGCACGGAGGAGAGTGAAGGGTGTGAGATAGGAGGCACACTGAATGGGATGCCAGCACAGTCGCAACACACACACACACACACACACACACACACACACACACACACACGTACTAGTGCCAATTTAGCAAAGCACACAGAGGGAGATGTACAAAACTGGATTTGAGCAGCGAAGTGTCACCTTTGCCCACTGTGACCACCATGCCAGCCACTGACACCTGTCCCTTGTCTTTAACTGTTTAGATTAGGGCTGAAAGTTCAGTCATCTGGCTGCTAAAGCCAGACACACACACTTCCAAAAAGAGCCATTTAACACTGATAATCTTCACACCGAATCCAGATCATTTTAGATGACTGATGGGTATGTAGAGCATAACCTTAAAGACTTAAAGTTCACTTTACTGTCATACAACATTTTGTGCCACATGTGCAACAGAGAACTAAATATAGTTTCTCCTGGACCACAGTGCACAGCACACTGAACAGACGGCATGACAGCACAGGACAACACAGACCAGTAGACCAGTTAAATAGATAGAAACAGTTAAATAATGAAGAAATAAGAAGATAGAGAGATGAATACATGGCTAAATAATGAATAAAGTAGGAGGGTCGGTGCAGACAGTGATGGTACATCGTGGGGGGGGTCAGTGGTCACAGCTTGACTAGTGATTTTAATACCTATGATGGTGGCACTGCTCAGGAGCAGGAGCAAAGGGCCCATTTCTAATATTCTGCTCACATGCAGAGGTGTGTGTCACGCAATTCTTAGCATCCCTGCATTCCATATGCTTCTCACCGGCCCGACCAGGGGGCTGTCATGACCACAAGACCCAAAAAGGACCTGTTAACACCCTATGAAACTTGCACAGTTCCTCACCCAGAACCCATAATAGTGGCACCACCTCTCAAGCAAGCAAGAAAATAATAGCTTTTCATAAACACTGTTGCACGCTGAATAACAACAACGTGTTATGATATATGAGCAAAACTAGAAATATATAATTCATAGGTGTGAAATGGTGCTGCTTTATGGTGGAGGGGTTCCTTTTTTATTTATTGAATTTTTGAATTTTTCCATGAATTTACAGTAATATCGTAGGGCACTTATGTTTACCGAGACAATTTGAGAACGTATACTTTCAGCATTTACCTTTAATATTTTGGGGTTTTGGCACATTTTGAATAGTTAATTGGATGGAACCGAGGGACCTTATTTAAAAATTTCACTCGCTATTTTAGAAGGTTGCTGTTAGAGAAGAAGAAGATTCTCAGAGAAGAAAGAGCACAGAACGTATACACCACAAAACAAAGGTGAGCTACACCTGTAAGGTGGCAATAGGTTGGGCAGAAAGTGTGTGCAACATATCGAACATAAAACAAAATCATATCCATTTTTCATAGTGTTAGTGAAGAAGCAACAGAGGGCAGATGCATTTCAGAAGAGCTCATATATTTTTGGTGGGGGAAAAAAGATGGACGCTTCAGGACTGCAGAGACAACAAAACAGACCAATGTGTTTATGTTTTCAAAACAAAAAAAAATATTTTGATATGTTTTCTCCTCAGATTTTCTATGCAGTGCGCTGCATGCATAAGCAAAACAAACACTTCCATGGCCTTTCCAAACATTTCATTCAGGTCAGCCTCCAATGAGGCGCACATGATTGAAAGAGTGGATGAAAAACAGACTATAGAAAAATGTAAAATGTATTTGTTTGTAAGCCCTCAATGCTCTGTTGCTCTGGCGCATCAAGCCAAAGACGGGGCGAACTTCTTTTACTTTCACCCTATGAGTAAGCAGACCTGCAGTTGAGATCCATCAGAGACATCGCGGAGGTTCAAGTTCAAGGGCCTTTTGGCAGCTCTTGTAAACAAGAGCATCGCCTGTGACCGAGGGCGGCTCCGTCTGCCGCAGGGGTGTCAGTCGCTGGAGGATCTCTCCTCCTGTTCCGACGGTGACCTGGTCGAGGGTGAGACGTCTTCAAAGGAGCCCGACTGTCTACAAACAGCTGTGTTTGCTTTGATCTTGGCATGAGCAGTGAAAATAATGACATGTTTCCAGGTGCCTTTATGCAACAAATAAAAGAACCAAAATTACAGTTGAATTGAAAGGCAGTGAGTGGTGGTCCGGTACACTGGTGATGGAAAGGTGTTGATTGATAGTCAGCAAAACAAGACCAGCGGGGACCTACAGATCATGCACGCGTCTCCTCTTCTCTTGAAAGAACAAGTGCAGTTCAACTGTGATGTTCATCAGGTGTGGCGTTCATCAGATCCTTCCCACCACTTTGTACATTTCCATCCTAAAAGGAATGTTATGGCCCTCTTCACTTTGAAGATAATTTCCTTAAGTCCACACAGAAGGGAACTTTGCATACAGTGGTGTTGCTGATCAATAAGATGGTGTTTTTGGTTCTTTAGTAGCAGCACAATAGCACAGAAGGTAGCACTGAGGCCTCACAGTTTCTGTGCTGTGGATTTGAATGCAGCTCAATCTTCAGGAATTGATACATGTGTTTGCAGCTGGTTTTGCCCCCAAAGTTCAAGGACACGTTTTCCGTTGAAGCTGTAACTCTACACTGACCTGTGTGTGTGAGAGAGAGAGCGAATGAGTGTGCGTGGTTGCCTTGTAATGGACTGGTGTCCGATCCAAGGTGTACCTTTCCTTATGCCCTATGCTACCAGGATAGACTCAGAGCCAACGTAAACCTACCCTGGACAAGCGGTTATGGATAATCGATGAGTGGTTCTGAAATAATATGGTGCGATGAAAAGCAAAATTATCACGAGGAACTGAGATCTATTCATAGCCAGATCAATAACTCCCTGAACATCCCTTCGCAATGAATCTGGAGAGAAAGGGAAAGAGGGAAAGTAGGAGAGCTTGAATGTAATTGATCCCAGGTTGAGTTTCTTTTGCATGGACAGCACAGTTGGGATGAACTTGTTTGAAGGCTCTGAAACATGCAGTGGAGTTCAGGAAGGAGTAAGGAGGATATGAAACGAGAGAGATGAGAAGAAACAGGTTGAAGGAGATGAAATGGCTGTCTTTCGCCATGTGGCCAGGTTGTAGGGTCGCAGGAGGGGAGGACCTGCAAGAGAAATGAAGGAATGAAAGTCATTCAGAACACATGGAGAATCATGACAGGGACAGATGGACACAACTGATTTCAAAGGTCTGGAAAATGTAACATCTTGGAGCGCAGCATCTCAGTGAAGATGCACGTATCATTCTTCCAAGACATTCTTAAATCTTAAAAATGTAAGATTCTTCAATTATTGACAATAATTCTTAAATTAGTTCTAAACTGGAAAAAGGAATAAGTATTTATGAGCTGCAAAAATTATTGCAGGGTTCACTGGTTGCTCTCTGTTCATTTTCTTTTTTCCTCTGAAAGATTATTCCAGCATTGACTGATGGTTCTTCCACTCCTCTTTCAGTGGAAAATATGTTTGTAAGACCAGTATTACAAGCTTTCCAGGTCTCTCTACAATAAAAAACAGAAGAAACAATACCTGCATTGTGGAATATTCTACAACTAAATGATGCAAAAACCAGTCCTGCATCATGTACACATGGAGATTAATCGAAAAAACATTGTCTTCATCTCCAGACTTTTATGGAGATGTGTGTGTGTGTGTGTGTGTGTGTGTGTTTTTGGGCAAACTACAGACTACAGCTTTGTTTTCTGCCACATAAAGATGGATGCAGGTGTTTTTCAGATCTCATCTGAGAAATGCAAAGATGTTGTCTTTCAGGACAATGGTGTACTTGTGTTCTTGGGAGATAAACGTAGCTGTTTGGGGGCTTCCAGCACCATCCTTTGGAAAATCATCACCTTCCTACTCCCTGTATCTGCTGCATTTTGATCATCTGTGTACATCTGTGCTGAAATTTGAATTTTACCGGTTGACAATGACCACCGTGGCAACAGTGGCTGGCCTTCTTTCAAGTCCCAAAGCAAAGTGATGCTCTTTAATTTAAATTCATTTGAACAAATGCATAAATCACAAAAAATACATAGCAAGCTTTTAATATGATTAGTTTGTGGTCTCGGATTGAAAAGTGCAAAATTCTCTGGTCCCACATGACAAAACTGAGCCATACTGGCGTGACAGGAATTGACCAGTCAAGCTTCACATCTGTGAGCTTCCAGTCTTACCAGCTCCATATTTTCATTTCCTAAATGGACAAAAATTTATTACATGTGGAATGTAAATTGCATTTTTCAACCATTAACAGATATAGCAACTTTGTTTACTGTGTGAACACTTAGAAACACCTACAGTTTCCATGAATTAGGCCGCTTTAGCAAGACAACATCGCGTTTTGCCATAAGAAAAAGTCTGACTTGCGAATCTGTATTTTCAATTCAGAAACAGGTAGACAAGAGGAAAGATTTACATGGCACAGCCTGGTGATTTGGTGCCAGATACCCCCATATGTCTGTGTTGGAGTCAACGACCCTTCTGGAGTTTTTCACCCAGGACAATGCCGCAGATGTACTGGGAATAATCCACAACCCAGAAGATAACGCAACCATTAAAAGCCCTGCGGTTGTAAAGTGGACTCCAATAACCTTCGCAACATACTCTCTGTTCAAAGCAGCGAAAATCACAAGAGACAAAAGGATCGATATGAGCGGAGCAGAATTGAATCACTGATGGTCAGCCGGCCTGCAATGAGCGAGTAGGAAGAAATCCAGTAAATCCAGTGAAGTGACCGCTGCTGAGCAACACAGATGTTCAGGATTACGCTCTACAGCAATATGTTGTGACTGCAATATAAGCAGTATATTGGAACTGTCTGATTTACAACTGGAGCACCAGGTGTGGTGACTTATTATCCAGATAAGTACGTCAATAAAGCAGTTAAGCAAAACTCAGCAGACTCCGTGGCTGTGGAGGACATGCCAGATGTAAGCATGGCTTGGGACTGTATTCTTGGAGATTTTGCCATGTCCGTGGTAATCTCAACCGGCATGGCTATCGTAGCATCCTTCAGATGAACGCTATTCCACCAGGGTTATTGGCAGGTTGAGTGGACCTTCATTCTTCAGCAGCGTAAGGGCCTAAAAAAGACATCACACGTGTGGAAAACTGCTCGACCAAAAAAGTATAGTGAAGGACAAATAAAACTATTGACCAGGATGTAAAAATCGCAAAAGTACTCAAACTTTTGACACATACTGTCAATAAAAAGACTGGCTGTATTTACGTCTGCAAAGACACGGAAAAAAATGCATATAAAATAATTCTCTCTTGCTGTTATTTTCTCTTGTTTCAGTTATAGATTTAAGACATATATCTGCCTAGTTATAACAGAGCAGACGGTTGTGCGGTCAAAGACATGAAGCTGTGATCCGAATGGTGTCCAGTCCTAGTCTAAACAGAGGAGTTTGTTTTAGAAGCCTTGAATTTCTCCAGTAAAAACATCTAATGGCATCAATGGGTGAAGCTTTAACTCATTCTGGCTAAAACGTCAACAACAATGACAGCAACGTGCCGCAAAATAACAGTAACAACACCCTACGATAACACTCGAAAGGTGAAGGGGGAATAAAGGCGCGTGCAGATAAACAGGAGGAAATTAATGCAGCTTAGCTCTTCCTCCATGTGTCCGACACGAAACGGAAGAGACGGGTCTGTGCAAATTTTAAACACGCCAGGAGAAGTACGTGTCATCAACCTGCAGTTCGACTGCTGAACCAGAATACTAGCTTTTGTGTCTTGGCTTGAGCAGAATTTTTTTTTCCTGACAAATCTTTTAAAAGTATATTATGAAAAACTGAAAGGATATTACGGAAAAACTGAAGAAGTTACAGACCTCACTAGAACATATATAAACAACACGTTATATATGTATTTACACATATAATTGCATTACATATACATTTATATATAATATACCCCGACAAGCCTTGACAGGACAAAGCAGTTAATGATGGTGGATGGATGGATGGATGGATGGATGGATGGATGACGTCCTTTGGTTATGAGGACGGCTCATTACCCCTTTACTTTTGTACATTAATCCATATAGTCATCGAATACTGAAAAATAAATCTATCTCTGGGCTGCTGTTCAAAATATTTTCATTTAACTAACTTTATTTAAGTCAGGAACTGTCATAGTGCTTCGAAGGGTCACCTTCCATTTGAATGACCTGGGTTTGAATCGTGTTGTCTGTAACACCTCTGGGTGAGATACTTGACTTCAGTAAAAATTTCCCAGCTGTATGAATGGGTAAGTAACTGGAGGAAATCACAAGCTGAGTGAATCAATAGAAATAAATGTTTTGAGACTGTAAAACTGGGGGATTATATTAGCCAAAATCCATATTCTCAATGGACGTGAGAGGAAACACAGCGACACGATCCCCCTAAAAGTTTCCGCTTGTGCTCAGTGATGTCTCACCTTCCAGCTACGCTGAAATAATTCTTTCTGGTGACCATATCTGTGAACCAGTGGCAATATCTCAAAAGTGTCGCCCTGAACAAAAAGCTGCTAGTTTATACCCCACATCATTCCGTATGTTTGCTGCCAATATTGCGGCGATCGGGACCCCTAACTCATTCCGAGCACGAAGCGGACAGAATAAATCCCCTGAAAATACTGACGACAGACCATTGTGTTCTTAATCCACTGAGACATCCATAATGTCAGTGTGGTCCTTCATCAGCTGGATAAATCGTCCCATCTTTATTAAAATCTTTTTCGTCTAACTTTTCATGAACGGTGCGGGTGGGATTAACTATCTGGAAGGAAACCTAATAAAAAATATTTTAAAGGATAAAGTTAGATTAATTTTACTGGGAAGATATCACAGCTGTGTAATAATATAAAACTATAAGATGAGAGTAAAATGTACTTGACAAGCAGTATTTCAAGTGGTACTTAACTTGATATTTAATGTTTTTGCAGTCAATGGACTAGATATTTGGCTTTTAATTTCTTAATCCTTTTTTCGTATGCAGGCTTTTCAAGGCAAAAGCAAAATTGCCTTGAGTTTTGGTCTAATTACTTCATAGGATGGAAGAGAAAAGAGAAATAAAAGTAAAAAATGTAATTCTTATTTAATTTAACAATAGAACAGAAACGAATATATATGGGTCAGAATCCTGGTGGAATAAGGATGCTGGGAAAACGCAAATACTTACAGATACAAGTAAATACACCAGAGGACAGAAAGGCTACAGTGCTAGCAGTGTTAGCAGAAAACTTTAAAAAATATTCCAAAATTCATTAGAATTATTAGCTAAATGTTAACTTTTTTCTGGCAAAAGAAAGTGTGACTAATTCTTAAAGGGTAAATAAAACAGTAACAACAAAATTAATGACAGATTTTTTTTTTTTTTAAATTCGGGTGAACGTCAGTAAATCTGCCACAAAAAAAACCATCTTCCTTTTTCGTCAGCAAATTCAGACGCTGTAATACAGTAAAATGTAACATACAGTGAAATGATCTGCAGCCGGGTACTTCAAGGTGCCAGTGGTCCTACATGTAAGGAATTGACTGTGAGTTGAAACCCCCAGAGTTGCAGGTGACCTCCAAGGGACAAGCTGCATGGCTGGGAACCTGACAAAGGCCTGGACTTAAAATGCTTTACTGTAATATTCAACTGGGTAAATGACTAAAATGAAAAACCTGCTTTGTTTAAAAGCATCTGCTCTATAAATAATGCATGAATTTAATATTTCTCCTGATCATCCTCAAGTCATCTGGCTTCCGGGAGAACCAGCTTGTTCTTGCCGTTGAGTCGACGTCAACTCTCGCTGGCCACATGCAGAGAGAGCTTCCAGAAGGTTCTGTCCTCCTCTTTTGCACGTAAATGGACTCTGTGTTTTTCAAGTCACACCCGGCCCATCCATCTTGTCGCTGGTGATCCACTTCTTCCACGTCTTAGTTCTGTCCCTGCCTTGAAACCTGTTGCAGTGAATCCTACGTGTTCAAACTGCTTGTAGAAGGATCTCCGAGGAACAAGAAATAAGGGTTGAAGCTCCAGAAGAAGCTCCAGAAACAAAAGAGACTGCAAAAAGACACCAGCACTTCACAACCACAGGCTGGCAGGTAGTAATGCACTGAAATATGAGAACAACAAATGTAAATATACTTCCACATATTACAAATGTAACAAGTTGTGTTCAGAAATAAGATTTTTTAAGTAATTCTTTGAATAACGAAAAAGACGATATTAAAAAGGAGGGAAGATTTGTCTGTGCATGGGGGCCGTGAGATCGTAATGGGAACTGATCTTGGGTAATTCTGAAATGGGGAAGATGAAGGTGAGATGAGGTATCATACTGGTGGATACTTACGAAAAACAGCTTTCAGTCCGAGTTCTGGCCTGATTTGACCCAGCGTCCATTTGCTTCTTTGCCTAGCGTTCCACTGTACTCTTAAACTGACTGTTTACCACCCCCTTCAAGAGAACAGTTAATATCACGTTTACTTTTTTTTCACGAGACATTAATCCAGTAATCTGACTTTACCATGTTTTTCCACCTGACAGCTTCTTTAAGAAGTTCTGCAGGTTGTTTTATGGGGTGGGGTGAAAGGGGGCATTATCAAGCAGAAAGACAGGAGTCTCTGTCTCTGTTAATCTGTTTGATCTCAGACGTTTTCTTCTTCTGAAACAAGTTTCTTGTCAGCCACCACCCCCTCCCTTGTGGAAGGGACACAATCCATCCTCACTGCCCTCTGGTTACTATAATCCTTTGGCATATTAGAGGCATCTGTCTCATGGAATCAGCCTGGTTTTTAAGCCTTGCCAGTCACACAGAGTCTGAGTTTATTCAAGCTTGTGGCCTTTGTACAGCACATGACTATAAGCCTCTTGTAGCTAGACTTACAGTTGGAAACATCGTTGTTTTTCTTTGCTGATTTCTTGGTGTCAGTTGGCTTCTGCAGGACTGTTGTGTCTGCACTGTATATTTAGAACCTCCATTTTTATGTATTAGGGCAATAAGACAGCCTGCCCTGAACATTTCCTGGATAACACCGTGTAAAGGATGTTCTTTACAATCTCAAGCAGCTTCAGGAGAAAGAATTTTATGGTTCAGTCAGGAGCTACAAAAGCATTTGGTTGAAGCCGAGGTTGAGATTAAGGCTGAGATTGAGGTTAAGGTTGAGGATGAAGTTTTTTGCTTTAAAAGGAGGTTCCATCCTTTAATAAATCTAAGGGATCACATGCGTCTTCTATCCTGATATGACAGTAAACAATACTGTGTATGTTTATTTTATTAGACTCTCTCGCTCTATTATTATAACTCATATAATAAAGATCTGATCTAATTTGAGTGCGAGCAATTCATTAAAAAGACAGGTAATTCAAAAGGATTCACAAACTTTTTCTCATATTGATGAATCCTGCTTATGTGCCCAACAGAAGTTACTCAGCTTAGTCCAGTGACGTCTGGTTACTGCAGGACCGACCCTCCTGACGTTTGTTTTTTGCCCCTTTTCAAAAGGCTTTCTCTGAACAAGAGATGTTATGAAAGTTGCAGAGACAACCAAGGTGCAGCAGTAGCGGGGCTCGCGATGAGATAAAAATACCAGGCCGTCTCTGACTTAAATTCAATAGGTTTGCTTCGTCTGTCTTCCCCTGGAGGCGCTTCAGATCCACTTTGGTACAGACCAGTATTTCCTCTCAGTATTACTCAAGACATGCAAAGTCCAACACACCACAATGGACAAAGACAGCGAACCTGGGCAAATCTTTTATCTGACACACCTAACCCATATGGACAACCCTCCAAATGTTTTACAGCTATGTTCACCTATTTGTATGTTCATTTGGCTCATGCTTTTCTCTAAGGTGCTAAACTATTTGAAACGACACTCATTTATACAACAAGGTAACTCTTATTGTACCAATTCAGGGAAGTATCTTGATCAAGGTACAGCAGCAGGAGGAGGGATTCATACCTGGCTCCTTTGACTGCAAGGTAACATCTCTAAACACTACACCACCTCCTGCCATCTTCTTGCTCTCGATTTCAGAGGCTGGAATTGTGAAGCGGTGCACCTCTTCACCTGGTACAGCACTTGAAGTGGAAAGAAATATGTTGGTGATCCCCTTATTGGCATATTGGTATGAGTCTTGGTTGGTATCAGCAAACTGTTAAGGGTTTAACATTTCAGGAGACATTGCTGATTTTCACAGTATATTTTTCACAATATTACACAATCTTCTCACTCTTCCCCCCTGTGGGAGGTAACTTTCCTCAGGCTTGAGTCTCCTACTAGAGGCCTGGGAGTTTGAGGGTACGATGCAGTACTTTTGCTGTCCCTGGATTGCGCTCTTCTGACTGAGACAGATGTTGTCACTCCCGGGATCTGACGGCGCCGCTCCTGCAGCTTAGGAGAGGGTTACCACCCGGTGTTATCATCTCTTATCCATCTGTGATTGACTCTAGCAGCCCACTTGGACCAACTGTCCTGGTTCTGTACCATTTGATGCGCACCTTGTTAACCCGGACGACCCGACGAGTTACCATGACTCTCGTTGTTCTAGTCAATCTCATATTACAAGGTCGGCAGCTGTAGGAACCCCATTAAGGACTCTTTTTGGATAGGGGTGGTGGACCAGGAATAAAACCCCAGTTTCCAACCTACTAGATGGTGGTGTTATCCACTATGCTATCCCACCGCTGGCATAGCAAGTAACACCACTGCCTGTTACATGTATATATTCGACTTGGAGCGCAACTTAGTGCACCCTGGGTAACGAAATGCAACTATGAGGGCTATTCTGAATAATAGTCATGTACTACAGCTGTGTTTTGCTGGAAGAGCTCCTCACCCAGAGAACCTATTGTACAGAAGAGCACCAGGAGCTTATGAGAAATTCTGATGCACAACGAAAAGTCAATGAGAAAAAAATTCTCTACCCAAAACCCCAACAGCCGTCAAAAAGACAGTAAATATTCACCTGCAACATCATCATCTATTGCTGTGAACAGAGAGGTGGGTGGAGGCCAGGAGAAGCACGCATTAGGAGATGTGAGGTGATGAGCCAAAGGGGAGTGGGGTGACCCTGTCTGGTGGCTCTGGGGAACAGGTCTGCTGCTGGCTCTGCTCTGTCAAAAGCAGGCCGTCGCCTCTGAACGTCCCACTCACCTTCCGTCCCCCGATCGCAGATTAATTCCACTCCTTTTTGCAAACCGAAGATGGATTCCCTGGCAGAATGCCAGTCGTGTCTTCTGGGGAAAATGAAGCTCTCCTGTAGATTGAACATAAGCCGGAATTTGCCGTTTCACCTGACATGACCCCCCCCCCCTTTACCCTTTCCTGTATTATTCGAGTAATTTTTACATTTCTTAATATGACTCAATTTCTTGCGGAAAGACAAGGACTGGAATGCAGCATCTGTTGCGAGCCTTAAATGGAAAATGTGGTGAATATGAATAAAATTCAGGCAAATGAAACTTTTTCATGCATCTTTTTACAGCTTTCTCCTATATATTTTATGCCAGTGGGTCACATGAGGTCAATTTTCAGACCTGTAGACCTGAAAATGTCTCCCATGACACTGCTTCCTGAAATCACTGGTTTTACAGATTTTTTATTAATAAGTCAAAAGAAATCAAAATACAAACAGTTATGTCAGGTCTCAGAGAATCTTTGACTTATTTTTGTCCTGAAAGACCCAAATGAAAAGCCAAACCGAAGCAGTGAGCTACATGGGGCCTCAGCTGCTTTACCCTCTAAGAGCTCAGCCTTTCTACTCTAGCTGCTATTAGAATAAAGTCACTAATAACGTTCTTACACCCTGATCATGGAAATAAGAATGTGAAGGAGAACAAGTGCATTTTCTCTTGCAACCGAAACTCTGTGAGAGCAAAGCTCAGCAGCGGAGTCACTTTAAAGGCAGTTTTACAGTTCTGATGGACCCGTTACAGAAAAAGCCTGAATCCGCTTTTCTAAACTGGTTAAGTGCCTCTAATGACTATTTATAGTCTGCACATTTAATTTCATTCACATTAAAAAAAAAACAACAATTTTATTTAGCACCGTCCAAAACCACAGGAGTGAAATTAAACATTTTGACAGAGGGGCTGAAGGAACGTGGGAATAAAGCTCACAGTAAAGCCCCCAATCTGGCTCAAAGTAATTACTCATTAATGTTTTTGTTTACTCGCTGGACCACTTGGTTTACTTCAGCCCCAAAACAGATAGCGGTTTGCAGCGACAGCAAGTGAGATTGGAAACAGTTGTCCTAGGAGGACTGGACCAGTGGCCTGAAAATAATGTTTGCTGTAGACGCGGGCCTGCGCTGGACCTGAGGTCTTCGTGCGTTTTAAAAAACGGCCCCCTGGATAGCATCCCAGGTCAGATTATTCACTTTACACCATCACCAAACATCCTGTTCTCATATCTTTGTTTTTCCTAAGTAAAATCCTTCTGGCATGAGGGCAACTGCGATTTCTGCAGGGACTGGGAACTGGTCTTTGGGGTTTGCCTGTTTCCACTTTCTCGGGACGATGAGGCCGCGTTTTTTTTTTTTTTAATCCAGAAAAAATCCTCTGTTGTTCCTTTGGCTTAGCGTCCTGTTTTATTAAGGACCCTTTTTCATTAGCCGGAAAGGTTACTGGCACCGAGGAACCCCTGGGGCGCTGATCCTCGCTCGCAAGGTGCGCCGACGCTGCGCGCGAGGACGGGGGGCCCAAGCTGCGTGGAGAAACATCCGCCCCGTAGCACTTGTGTAAGCCGCCAAACCCGGAGTTAATCATCTAGCGCTCGCTGGCTGTGCATTGGCGGCCGAATAAAAACCTCAGGTTCCCGTGAAAAGAGACCCGGGGGGGAGGCTGCGACACACGGCTGAGCTGAGTGGCTGCCGGCAACCATGCATGTGGTGGACGCAGATAAAGATGAGAGAGCATCCCACCAGGAGCCGTTGATATCCAGTCTGGAAGGGGACGAGATTAACCAAATAACATGACATCACCGGTGCAGCGACGGCAATGAATCATCCCTTCACAGCTCATGAATCATTCCCTTAAGCTCATATTTATACAAATTAGCTTAAGAAAAAAGGCCAAAACGACTCCCACCCAAAAACACGAATACACGTAACCTTTATTGGATGAGACAATATTATGGAATAGATCTGACTTCTTCTTCTCAGTCTTCTCAACTTTTTTGTTAAATTATGATAAACTACATCTTCAAGAGATTGCATATAATAATATTACAATAATAAATAGAATAAATATAATTGGGATCCTTGCACTCCCGCTTCTTCCTCAGTATCTTCTATCATGTTGAGCATGTCTTTCTGGTATTATTATGTGTAATATTTGTATGATAAATATAATAGTTTAGATTAGGAAAGCCTTGTTCAGGAGAGCTGAGGTCCCATATAGGGCCTGTGCTTCTCTTCAAGTCAAAAGTACAATTCCCAGACCGGCTGTAGAGCAGCGAGAGCCTGGTGTCATGTCTGATGCTCGAATCGATGGCCTGAAGCGTGTCGGTTCCTAACTCGCTCCACCTGAGGAGGGCAGAATGGGACAATTTTCCCCCTAGATGGAGCATCGGGGACTCAGTTCCCACCCGTGCTTCACAGGCCCGACACCACTGACTGAGAGCATTCGCAGAGCACCGCTCCCCTGCACCTCTGTGACCTCCCCGGTGTTATGCCCACCTGTTCACACGCAGACTTCACGGGCGAAACGTTCGCCCAAACACCGACTAAAAATATTTCCTGACTTCCTGACCGAAACCGTCATGGCTCCTGAG
This sequence comes from Arapaima gigas, assembly GCA_900497675.1. Classification (NCBI taxonomy): domain Eukaryota; kingdom Metazoa; phylum Chordata; class Actinopteri; order Osteoglossiformes; family Osteoglossidae; genus Arapaima; species Arapaima gigas. Next base: position 982,550 of record UFQX01000367.1, on the reverse strand, counting down.
TGGTCCTTCACAAAAATATTGAGACCACAAAAATAAATCATGTAATGTCCAAAATGTGAAGTTAAAATTGTTCCACCCCATCTATGCGTTCGGTAGACACTTTAGTACAAAGCGACTACGAGCAAACAGTGTCTTCACCAACAGATAAACAGCTTTAGATACAGACACATTCTCTGGTGCCGCTATTTTTGCCAAAACATATTAAAACAAATAGCCGCCTATAAAGGCGCATTTATGGTATTAAAAAAGTGTATAAGTGTTTAAAGAAAAGGAAATCTAAATACACTGCATTAAATATCAAATTGTATATAAAATATATAAGTACTTTATGAAAGCAGAGATGAGGAGAATGGCATTTGATGTTAACAGCGTTGCTAAAATATGGTCCCAGTGGAGATATATGCAGATTTGTGGACTGAAAGGGAGGTAAAGCTGGTCAGGTTGGCTGCGCTCATTGCAGTTACCACGGTTACTGCCTGTAGAACATCACCGTTACTCGGAAGTTTTTTTTCCAGCTTTTAAACTCTTCAAAAATGTTCATACCTCTGAAAATGCTCTGTTCTGACCGTAATATTCTTATGGTGACTTGAGCCAAACACATTATCTGGAGACAAACCCGCTGAACAGTACAAGTGCAAACTCTGTTCATCTAGCTGATGACCTCCTCCAAAGCAACTAAAAATGTGGGTTTTGACACTAAGCCCATTGCAATTATTTACACCGGTATTCGGGTGCGGAGTTTTTACTGTATCGATCCAGCAGAAGTACCGCGACCCGGGGCACTACAGCAGGAGCGGATCTTCAACCCAGAACGTTCAAAGTGTTGAGCAAGTTGACAGATTCGTTTTCCAACATTTGCTGACCGTACTTGCGAGTCAATCCAAAACAAGCGGCGTCCGCCTCAGTCTTTTTCTCTGTTAGTTGTGCTTCCAAACATGGCAGCATATCATTATACAGTGATTGATATAATGGGGAACGACACCGACTGCCTACCTGGGTCCTCGTATCACTCCACAAATTGCACTGTGTGCATCTCTCGTGGGGCGGCATTCATGGAAAGCTTCTCTGAAAGGTTTTCGGGCAATTGATTTCGCGTGGAATGACCCAGAAGTAACTTACATCGGTGGGGATTATGGCGCTTTCAGCGACACCCTCATCAAATGGGAGGTCTTTGGTGACTTCCAACAAATAAGCAGTTTTAAGGGATTGATTGCCCATTGATCACTCATCAGAAAACTATTGACTGTGATAAATGACCCTGGTTTGCCATACAACTGCTCTCTCTCTCTCACACACACACACACACACACACACACACACACACACACACTGAGCTCCTGCATGTGCTGCATCGATCAATACCCTTGGCAGCACAGTCCCGCCGGTGTGAGATGAGACTCCTCCCTCCAGCCGGGGGTCGGTGCTGCCGCCGTGCAGTGTGTACTGCAGATCTGCCTTATTTTCATAAACCGGGACCCTATTTTTTGTATTCCACCCTTCCCCCGACCCCTGTCCTGCCCCCTTCCCCCTTCCCAGCCCCTCGCTCGCCCCCGCAGGGCAGCCCCTGTCTCCCATCTGCCGTCTGTCCCACCGAGGAGCTCTGCTGCTCCCCGAGTCACATTTACAATTCAATTAGAGGCGAGGAGCCCCTGGCCTCCTCCTGTGGGCCGCCTGTTTGCCCCACCCGGCAGGGAGCGTAGGCCCCTGTGTTCGAGATGTGCAGGAGCCTAACATTGTGAAGAACCACATCAGGAATTACCCTACAATGTGAATTTGTATGACCAGAGATGTTAAGATGCTCATGTGTGTATATAAATATACATGTACCTTTCATTTTGCTTGCATTCAAAGTATCTTATGCATTTTTCCATTCTGTATGGCTGGATTTTTCACTGGAACAGAACAGGTCAACAAACTCCCTCTTGGACACCGCAGCAGGGTCCCTCCTCAGGCTTGAACATGCAAGCTTCAGGTTACAGGACCACTGCAGCATGCGCGCGCACGCGCGCGCGCACACACACACACACACACACACACACACACAACCCTTGTAGTGATTTTACATGGTCTTTCACTTTACGTTTACATTTATTCATTTAGCTGATGCTTTACTCCGAATTAATGAACTCAGACGAAGACACTTTAACACAGTAAATGTTCTTTGACCCTAAGCTCAACATGAAAGTTGACAACAAGCAAGTCAGGCAACCGACTACATCCATTTTTTGCACTTTTGCACTTTTCATTTAAAGATAACTAGTTATAAAGGGATGTCCTGACAAAATCCTCCACTTCCCTGGAGTATTTTTTCAGCGTTAACTAAATTTCCCTCAAATATGTCCCCTTGTGGTTCGCAAACTGGGGACTCTCCCTCTCTTTCTCACACACACAGACCCACACACACACACAAATGCACACAGATACTGCAAGGCCTCCCACAGAGGTACTTAATATAGTAGAAAACCAGAAAGCACCTCATGAATTTTTCTAGACAGAAATGCAAAAACAGCACCTACGTCTCTTTCTGAGACGTTTGAGGGCCGTCAATAATTTAATAGCAGCAACTCCGACACGCAAGTTTTATTGTTTTATTGTTCCACTGGCTTTTGATGCAATGGTGGAGATGCTGCCTGCCATCCCTGCGTTTCCGTGGTGATCCGGGAACAGAGGTGGCCGAGTGAACCGCGCAAACAGCCGGTGACCTCTTGCAGCCGGACATTATTTAAAAGCCCGATTATCATAAAGAAGAAAAAAAAGCAATAAAATATATATTTCAGCCGGAAAGTTCTGAATTTTGGTGCGCATGTTAAAAATGATTCAGAAGGCTGCAAAATATATACTGCTCAAAAATTTAAACACTGCCTTTGACGGACCGTGAAACTGAGAACACCGGACTTGTAATTATTAGTTATCACCATGAGATGTTTCTGCAGCGTCAATAAAACCTCTTTCCAGTTTAATAATACCATCTTTAAACGTATAATAACTCATACTGCAGATAAGTAATATCACACAAAGTGACATGCACCTAACCTTGCAGATAAAAAGCTAACTTTGATTCTGGAAGGGTAAAAAAAAAAAAAAAAATCTTGTTAGTTGTTTGACACACAGCCGAAAAAGGGCGCCTAAGGATTCTAGTCATGTTTCAACCTCATGCTGGTCTGCCAGAGCAGATGTGAGATTTATGAGGCAAAGTAGTTGAGCGTTCCTTCTTCACGTGTCTTGGCTCTGGAGGATACGAGCGGAATGAAACGTCAGATGCGACCGAGGAGCTGCAGATTACAGAAATTTTATATCTGTCAAGCCAAAGAGCGTGAAGGCTGCTGGGCCAGGATTATGGTCTTCCGTTGGACACGTTCCATTACCAAGTCAGTGCATAGCGAAGTCAGCCTTTCTTCTCCTAATGGGTCAGATGCTGTCCCAGCAGAACGTGGGCCAATCTGGATTCAGATAGTCTACGAATGCTAGTCATGTTAAAGCAGTAATCCAGACAGTGCAGGTGGAGAACATTGTTTCAAAATAAGCAGGAAGTTTGAAAGAAAATCAATATTAAAATAAGAGTGCAAATCCATCAAGTTCATGTTTCAAGGTAGAGGAGGGTATCAAAGTGGTTTACAGTGTCCTTCTTTGGAATGTGAGAAGAAACCTGTGCAAACATAGGAAGGACATGCAAACTTGGGAGTTGAACGTAGGTTCAAAACCAGAGCCCAAGAGCCGTGAGGCACCAGTGCCACCCACTGCGGCACAAAGAATGCTTAACCCCCAATTCTGTGGTAGGATGAACATTTGAGATGCAGATTCACAGCACCAGGTCCACAGAATAATAACCACTGCATGGCGATGGGTGTCTACTAGAGATATACTGGACGTAGGAGGAGATTATACTTTTGAAATTGTACGGAAATAGCCACCCTTGAACCCTGCGTGCTGCACCTTTGTGTCTTGTCTTTTAGTGGAAAATGCTGTGTGCTATTTGTGTTAGTAGTGACCCTGTTTTGCCTCACAGTTTTCATGGAACCCTGTAGTGGCTCAGGAGCCACCACTGCCCCAAAACGGCTCTTCTCCCCTGCAGAGGCCGACAGTGCCACCGGACTGCATTGCTGATGGGAACTGATCACCATATGTCACGATGGACACGATCGGCATCCCTGCGCTAGGATGTCGAGTTCTTAGCTCCTCGTGACAGCAGTTATGTCATAAAAAGTTGTGCAATCGCTCTTCCTTCAGGTCTAGAGACCAGTTCTCTATTTTCCACATAGAATGAGGGGTGGGCGGCTACCGGCACATGGACTTCCAGAGATGTATTTTCCTCTCTCTTTATTTTTTTTTTTGAGGAGTTTTTTGTTTTCTTCTCTTTGGCTGCTAGCTGGCTCACCTTATAGCAGCTGTATCTGCTTCTGCCATGTCTCTTTGATCCTTTGTTCAGCGCTGTCGCCGTGTGAAAAGAACGCGCCGTAAAAATAAATTGAATCGAATTGAATTGCCCGATGTGTAAAAGAAAATCAGCACTATGATAATACAGAAAGAAAAAATAAGCAAATTAAACATATCTTGTTATTTTAAAGGCAAGTCGAAGACATTTTTGCCCGAAGCAGCTCGACGTTAAGTAGTTCCTTCAAGGTACTGAAGTGGAACTCATCCCAGAGCGTCTAAAACCTAAATAAATGTTTAAAAAAAAAAGAAAAATCCACTAATCCACTGTGTCACCTACTGCCCGTAATGGCTTTTCCAATTAACCCTGATAAACTCAGTGAATGTGGCTTAGCACATTCAAGAAAGATAAAGACCTCACCTTCTAAACATCATATTTAAAAGCTGTTCAAAGCCACTTTGACTGTCAAGTTTAAATCGGCGTTTTCTTGACTCAGTCTGCTGGAGTGGTAAGCACTTCAATAGATTCTGGGTTATATTCATACCTGTCGTGTTGAACTTACACGTGCACTGCAGTTGCCAGTTTATTAGGTACACCTCCGCCTTCACACAAGGGGTGGATTACGAGCAGTCCGCACGTCGCACAACTGCAGCGTGTGGTACAAATCGAGCCGGTGAGCTTTTATAGCACGGGTTAATGTTCAGGTGAGGGTGGAAATCTGCACTGCGAGCAACCAAAATGACTCTGAAAATGGTGTGAGAGCTGGCATTAGGTGTATCGGTTGCAGCATCTCTTGAAAGATTTTCGGGGGAATGGTTGAAAAAATGTTAAAAAAGCAGCACTGCTTGGCGATCCTGCGGACGAAACCGTATTGTGGATCGGATGAGTCAAATGAGAACGACGACAGGAAACAAACAGACGGAGCAAAATCGCATCAGATTCAACATCAACACACATTAGGGCCCCGATACCCACTGAAGAATGTTTGATGGGCATGGCATGTCGGAACATCAAGGTTCATCCCTTCGTGGCTACAGTTTACCCCGCTCATGGGGGACGTGCCGTCGCCAAACAGTTCCAGGAACATGACAGTGAGTTTTTGATGCTTCAGTGGCGGCACGGCATGGATTTCAACCCCGTCGAGCATCTTTGGGATGAGGTGGGAAGGGATGTTCACAGCAGGACTGTGCAGCCGTCCATTTAGCAGCAACTACATGACACAATTCCTGTACAGCACATTCAGCATCCAGTAGAATCCGAATACATTTTGTTCTGAAGTTCAAAGAAGGTGCAACACGCTATTAGATAGGTGTACATAAAAACCAAAAACTTACAGTGTAAATCTGCCTAATTGTTCTACATTTTTTTACATTATTTACATTAATTCAGTAAAATTACAATTACAATCAGTCAAGTGATTATTAACATTTTTTACATTATTCAACGTTTTTTTTTCATCAAGACTTCTGACACCACTGAAATATATCCAAGTTATCACATTAAAATAGAAGCATTCTTCAAAACATCTGTTGTCCATTTCTGACAATAGCGACTGACATGGCTCACAAACTCGGAGCTCCAGGCTATGCCTGAAATTGTTTCTGTTTCGCATGACTTGCTCTGAATCCTAAAAACACTCACCACTTTAAACATTCTGTTGGAACAATTTTGCATACGGTACATCCAAAAAGGCAGCCAAAACGGAACACTTGCATGAGTTAAAAATTCATCGAGATCCTCGTGTTTACCAGAAAAATAAATAATGCTATGGCAGAATAAGAACTAGGGGGGGAAGTCAGGTCACTGAACTGACAAGGCCATGTTGTCACAGCGATAGTAACTGAAGAGTTGAAGCGGAGTACTTGGTGAGCAGTGAGCAGTGCTGCTGTTTGAAAAATATAAGCAAAGAAGAAGAATTAAAACCTGTCAAACCATCAGGTACGTGCTAACCCTGCCCATTCATTGTAAAAGCTGGACCCTGGGCACAGCTGCTGAAGATGTCTCCTGACTTAGAAACCTTCTCAATGTCTCCAATCACATCACCCTGATCTGTTGAGTGTCCCAGGCAGTAGCCGGTAGGCACAGAAGTTGAGCCGCTGTTGAGTGAAAGCAAAGGGCAGCATTCTTGCAAGAGTCATGGGTTTCTTTTGGGGGGCACAAAACCCACTGTTTCCATGACAGAGAGCCCCGCAGTCTGTTTAGGATGGCAGGTGAGGGCGGTGTGAATAAATATATCTTCAAGAGCTGCAATGAGGGCATCTACTACCCAGTTTTGGCAATCGGAGAATAGGACCAGCATGTCCCTGGCATGACCCCTCCTTTGAAGGCCTTCCCTCCCTGCTTGGTGCCATTGTTATGTGAGATGGCTAAGGAGGTACAGCTGAGGTGTATCGGTCATTGCGATCAAGTTGTTGTCCCAGGCATCACCAGCACCGGGTCTGTGGGACAAGCAGAATTGGGACTTCTGGTTTTGTATCTTTTTATTCTGGATCTTGAATTGTGGGCAGGTTGTCACAGAAAAATGGATGTGGACACATCTCTGGTTTTCTGCATCTCACTCCAGGGAAAGTTTTCTTACTGAGGAAAGGAGTGGTTTTAAGAGGGGATTCGTGGCAACTAAGAGCTTGTTTGCTGAGAGCAGACATACAGTACTGTGCAAAAGTCTTAGACATGCAACTTCAGTGTCTGTTGAAAAGTACAGGTAGATTCTTATCTACCATCAGGGAGGTTTCTCATTGGTCCCAAATTCATTCTGCAGCCTGAGAATGACCTCAAATACTCAATCTCAGTCATACACAACTATCTTGAGCAAAAAGAAGGAATCCTGCAACAGATGCTATGGTCCCCACAGAGCCCTGATCTCAACATGATCAAGTCAGTCTGGGAGGACATGCAGAGACAGTCAAAGTCTGCAGAAGAACTGTGGCCAGTTCCTCAAAATGTTTGGAAGAACCTACCAACTTCTACCTTAAACTGCATGCAGATTTGCAAAAGAGAATTTATGGGTTTTTAAAGGCAAAGGGGGGTCCCACCAAATACTGATGTGATTGAGGTTTTTTTTTGTCTACTGCACTTTTTAGAAGGTTTATCGATTCATAAGTATTCATGGCATTATTTCTGGAACCATCCTCGCTTTATAGCATTTTTCCCACAGGTGCCTAAGACTTTTGCACAGTACTGTATATGTTAGGGTTGCTGTGGCATCCTGCAGTATTCAGGTGTAGGTGATGTTTGATGTATAATATGAAGAGTCCTAAGTGTGTGTATATGGCTGTAAAATGTTCTGAGTGTGTGTGTGTGTGTGTGTGTGTGCGGCTGTGCAGAGTCCTCTGCATGTAATTGTATGATTCTGTTTCTGTGTGTTTTGTTTCTCCTGTGACCCACATACTTAAACTATACATACAGTAGTTACTTAATATTCAGCCACTGCTTACTAAAACTGCTTCGGTATTTTGTATTTTCAAGCCTGCATGAGGTTGAAACTCATCGAACAAATTCTTTATCGAATACACACTGTGACTGGGCAGCAGAAAGCATCAGTCAGCCTCGCAGCCCCTGATCTGTCGAAATGGCGTGTTTAAGGAACAGGAGCCGTTTTCCACAAAAGCTCCTCTCAATGCAGTTCTCCACACGCCGGCTGAGGACGACAGTGTTGAATTTGGAGGCAACTGACTGTTGAGCTCCAGGTATGATGTGGTTTCTGATGTGTGTGCTAGGAACAAAAAACAGGCGGTTTTTTGAACCGTCTGCGGAATACTCCGATGACGCGTTTGCCTTCGGAAGGCCGCAACTTCCCTCTGCCCTCGTAAACGCTGTCCTCGGCACCGAAACGTTTCACGACCTTAAATTCGATCCCCGTCGGTGGAATCCATTCCCGTAAAACTCCAAAAGTGGAGACGGTTAACACCCCCGTACCTTGTGCGTCAGCCCCTGAAAGCCGTTGCTTTTTCGCCGAACGCTCGGATTCTGTCTGGCACTCGAAGCCAAGGAGCGGGAGAGAAACAATACTGTTAACCACAAATATAAATGTCAAGGCGGCGCAATAATTAACAAGGAGGCTGCGACCGCGAACAAAGTGCCGTGCGAGGTTTCAAGAGGACACCGATGCGGCTAAGAGATTCCGGCTCCTGCTCGGATCAATGGGAATGGATTTTTCCTTTTAGCACACACCTCCTGAATTCCGTCAGCTTGAGAGCTCCCCGAACGAAGGCGTTCTTTGCTTTCTTTACCCAGTAAGTCGCTCTCTGCCTGTCAGGCGATCCGTATTTTCTCGACGCTAAGGCACACCTCTTCGCCACACCAATTCCGTGTTAGGAGTGGGAGGCACTGCCTAACGGAGGGTTGCCAAAGTGTGGTGGTCATCTGTGAGAGAAAAGATGGACGCCAGGCCCTCTCTCTGAGGAAACCTGCTGCAGAAAACATCTTTTTACTTAAACACCTGCTGCCCCTTCGACGGGCTGTATGGTGGCTCCGCAGGTGCATTTGCCTCCGAGCTGGGGCAGTGCATTCGGATGTGGGTTTGAAGCCAACTTGGTCTCTGTGGACTTTGCACGTCGTTCACGTTTGAACCGATGATTCGGCTTTTGCCTTCGGATCGGGTGTTATATGGCTCTGGTGTTTAAATGACTATGGGGAGTTTAGTGTATCTACTGTACGTCACCACCTGTTATTCATGAAAACACCACTAAGGCGAACAGTGATGTCACTGAATTGCTGCTCGAATCCGGTCTGACTTTGACAGCCATTTTTCATGTTGCTCAGAGGGTGTATAAAAGTGGGACTCTCGAAACTTATTTATTTATTTCACTGCTACTTGCAGAAACTTGGAACCTGCATACAAAGAAGTGCGGGTCGGGAGTGGGTGGCGGGTGGGATTGTTTCTGGTTTCTGTACCAGAATTCCACCTTCTTCACGATAAGAGCCAAGTGACAAATTTATTTACGTCCCCCCACCGCTTCGCTCGCCACGGTCTACACTCTTCTCCTCCCCCATCCGGCCTTGTTTACCTGACAAGCCAAGTGTGACTAAAGAAAATTCCCACAGCCTGAGGTGGGATTTGGAAGGGGGGGGGGTGGGTGGGTGGGAGGTGTGGAGGGGACTCACAAACAGCATTACTTAAAGCTGTAAGCCACCTCATTCAGCCCCCGAGGTTTAATTATCATGTGCAGCCTGGTGTAGATGAAACAGCAGAGATTCTCACACCGACGCCCACACTGGGCTGGGAACCACATCCTTCCTGAAACAGTGAGATTAAAAAAAGGCACAATGTCTGCTTTTAATCCATGATACCCTGCAAATGACAGATTAACACATTTAATCCACAATAATCGCCAAATTACTCATTAATATGCTGGACTACGAAGTGTCTGTGTGTGTGAGTACATAAACACACACACACACATTATGTTAATGTTGTAATGTAGGTTATGAATTTGAGCCGAGGAGTGGCGAAGATGTTATATTATGAAAGGAATCACAGCTAAACACACTAGTCACTCCAAGCCCCAAGATCATCAAAGCAAATATTATCAGATGCGATAAAGTCCACCTGAGAAGACCGGTCTCGAACCATCCTGGGTCCACACACACACACAAACACACACGCACGGCATTTACACAGAGACCCTAAAATGAATTATTTATGCACTGCCATATGTATGAAAGTAGGAGGCTGTTTGTATGGACTATGCACTGGAAAGTAGGAGGCTGTTTGTATGCACTGGAGACAACAAAAAAAGTCCTTTCTGCCCAGGTCCGCACAAAAAAAGTCTGTGAGTTTACGGCAAAGAGAGGGGTCGTCCAGAGGGAGAAGAAATAACATCAGTAACGCAGAGAACTATGACAACACCTGCATGTTCATCACCACACTAAAATCTGGGTGTCATATCCGCAGGTTCTAGCCACAACATATAAGCTATTCGGACCTGACGCTTCCAGGATAGGTTCCCGACTACTGGATTCATGGATGGACGGGCAAACGTTAAGCAGTAACGTATAGTCATTAAAGAAAAGAAATTTCACCATTAACACTTCCACGGTCTAATTTTGCTTGCATCGTCGGCCGACTCACGGTGGGGGGCTGCCTGACGGAAAAAAAAAAACCCTTCTTAATTTCCTCTTGCTGCGGCCGTGTTTGAAGGGGAGGGCCTGACTGGGCGCAGAAGTGCGGTGGAGCCGAAAGGTGACGGAGACAGTCCACTGATCTTCGGCAGGAGTTCAAAAGGGGAACGTAAGTTGGGAGCCGGGGGCAGTCGTGCTCAACTGCTGCAATGGCATGGAAACGGATATGATCCAGAGGCGTCAGAAGTTCTCCAGGTGAACACGGGCTCCTCGACCTGAGCAACCGCTGCTTGCGATGCACTCTGGAGGACCGTACAACACACCGTTTTGGTGGTATATTACTTAATTCATACGCCAGCCAGACGATCCGACAAAAACCCTGAGGTGTCCTGATACCACACAGTTGTGGAAGACGGATTTAAAAAAAAAAATCACCATATCGCATGTGTGGTAAGGGTACCTAAATGAAGATGACAAGATAAACGTGCGTAATATGTGTCTGAAAATGTGACTGTTGGACTAACTGCAGGGCGCCAGTCCATGTTGCTGCGGCTGCTCTAATGTATCTTCCATGGGTTTAATGGCTTGTCATTAACTGAGGCCCAGTTAGAAGTGGGTGGGGTGTCAAAGTCGATACCCGCCGAACACGAGCCAGGTGCCTTTTCAGCAGCGCCCGGTGAAATACAAGGAGCGAGGTGGTGCAAGCGGTCCGACCGGGAACGTTCATTAGCAAGAACGCGGGGCATCCAGCTTCCCCTGGCTGACTGCTTATCGAACTGCCCCTTTGACCCTCCCCCCTTTCACTCGCCACCCGCGATCGGGCTGCCCGGCGCAATTACGCCGCAGCGGCGGACCTCGGACTAACCCCATATGTCTAAGTGCAGCCCGTATGTCAAAGCAAGTCAAGCGCTTCCAGTCTCGGCCGTATAGACTGTAGAGAAAAATGCATATGGAAGGCAGAGATTTTACACAGATTTACACGGGAATGATGCGCGGCCTTACGCTGGCTGTAACGGATTGAGAGTCCGGGACGAAATACACGACTGAGTCGAGGATTATTGTTTTGGAGGATCGATTGCGGTAACGGGTATTGACAGCCGCACGAGAAGAGGTGAGCTCGAGTTAGCGAGCCGGCCCCCTGCTTATCCCGTCTTACGTGTTCTCTTTCTCTTTTCTTTAGGCCAGTTGACTTGTTTCCGCTGTAACGCGGGACTTTTGCGTTTCGTTTTCCGTCGCTCCGACGAAAGGGCAGCACTTATGGCGCAGCGTGACTGTCACTCGGTACCGACCTTAAACATTGAAACTGTGATCGGCATTTTTCGTCAGAGGAAAAAGACGCGACGGATTCGTGGGAATGGAGGAGCTGGAACTGACACTGTGGAATTTTGTGAAAACCGCGCAGTGTTTTTGGTGGTGTTTGTTAATGCTCTTTGAATACACACTGCTGTGGCTGATAGATTTCAGAGTTTTGCCTGCTAGCACCAAAATTCGCCCGCATTTGATGGCTGGATCTGTGTTCGTTTCCCACCCGGAGCACTACTAATGTAAACAGGCTGTGCTGCCTGAACCGCTGAAAGTGGAGCAGGAGATACAGATGTTCATGTTGGAAAACAGCATTAGTGACATGATCCTCTGTATCCCAGTGACATGAGGTTTCTAGGTCGAAATATGGCGCAGTTAAGTGTGGCCTTTCGCGCCAAGAGGGGGCTCTCTAGGCCAAAAACACACCATAAGAAAAATGCTGATTACCCATAATGCTTTGAAAGCTTCGCGTAACAAACGCTGCATTGTTCCAGTGGAAAAAGCGGAGGGCTTGGAGGTCTTTTGGACTCATTTTGTATCAGTTAGTGCATGAATTTGTGGAAAGAGAGACTCCTCTTCTTCAAGACTGGCGGCGAAAAGCGGTTTTTATCTGCTACGAATGTTCTGACGTAGGCCGGGTCGGTCTAAGCATAAATTAAAGCAAAATATTTGGACTCGTTTCTGTTATTCATAGCAAATTCGTGAAAAAGAAAGCAAAATAACACGAAATGGTAGATTCTTGCGTTTGGATATGAGATAAGAAGCTTCTCAGCAGGTATTCGCATACCACCTCAAGTTCACCCCGTGAAACGGTCAATAAAATTCTCACATAAAATTATGCAAGGTAACAAGATGAGAAAAGGCTCTGTGAAGTTATATTTGTTGCGTAAATTATAAATAGAAGGAATAGCTTGCATAGCCAAAGCTTGGCAGCCGAAGAATTCATGTGGAGTATTTTATCAATGTTGGCTTGGCACGGTTATGCTAACAGAAGCGTGGTAAACATCCAGTGCCCACCGCAGTAATGAACTAACACACCCGGGCTGCTGGCTGAAGAACTATTAAAAGATCTTGTCAAAGATGACTGTCGTGCTTTTGCAGGGGCAGCGCACACAACAGTTAGGTGTATTTATTTCCACACACTGGCCTATTGTGTTACGCAGCGGAATGGCCAGAGACTGGCTGACCTTCCAACCCTCAGTGTGGAGAGACTTCAGAGCGGTGTCCATCACCCATCAGATCGTATCAGTCAGTGCAAGGCGGAGCAGGAAATCGGCAAATAACCCTGCTTGACCTTTTCTCGTTCGGAGCGCGGCTCGAGCCCAGGTGTTTGGTCGGACGTTGCCCAGGTCCGCACAAAAGGCCGCCGTGGGGTTCAGCCGACTCTTGGATACGACTGTTGTTTCTTGAAGCTGCCACTCAGACGATGAATTTAATGGCATAAGCTGAGCCGCCGTGTGGGTGGTGGGGCTCGCATTCTTATAATTCTCGCCTTGTGTTTTTGAAGTCACTTGTGAAACTCCGGCATTCACGCAGCCTCATTTGGGAAGCTGTCGGGGAAGATGACGGTTTGCCGTCGCGTTTCTGCAGAGCTGGCCGTTCCGACCTTAGACCGATCTTCGAGCTTAGATGCAGAACAACCTCTTTTTAAGGAAACCTGTGATTATAATAAAAATTTGCAATTATGACGATGAATGTGAAGTTATATGAGCCTGATCGGGCCTCCTGGACCACAAAGGATGCACTGCCACGGTCTTCAAAGCTGTCTGCCGGATACAGATACAATTGAATTGTCTGAAAAATGAGTTACAGTTCCCTGAAAGCAAATGGAGACGGTTCTACTTCTAAATTGACACAACTATAATCAGAATAGGTTAGCACTGTGTCACTCTGGTGCCGGGTAGTGACACGCCTTGACTGGGAAATGAAATAACTGGTGGCTCATGGCGTCAGTAGGAAGTGGCACAAGACGTCTGGTCTTAGCCGGTAAAAAGAGGGATGTTTCGTACATTGAGAGTAAAGAACGGATGCTTTGTTTATATGGTACGTGTGCGGGTTGCAGTTTTGCTTGGTTCGTTTTTTTTGTTTCTTGTTTATTTGTTTCCTTCCCTTTAAGCAGTAGTGTTTAGCCCATTTGGCATCTGTCGGCGTACAGCCGCAGCTGCCAGCTTTGACAGTTTGACACCCGTGGAAGACTTGCACACCAAGTATGCACTAATGGGGAGGAAGCTTTTTCTGGTTATGCGTGTGTGCCGTGCGTCCCCTTTTAAAATGTTCAACCGCGCGGCCGCCGATACAACTGCCAGATTACAGGCCGCAAGCGACGACGACGGCGGCAGCATTTAGGACTCGCATAATACATAATGCATACAGTTGTCTATCTGCACCCTTTTTCATGCTAATATGAACCTTTCGCTGCATTTCTCCGAGAAGCGGAAAGTGTCCCCGACAAATCCGAATGCGGCGACGAATAAACCCCCCCCCCTTTGCCCTCTCAGACGGGACACAGGCAAACATGCGCAACACGAACACAGATTCGCACGGAACACGTGTCAACTGACTCGAAGACATCGAGACTCCGGGAGAAAACAAATGAGAGGAGGAGTGAGGGAAATATTGAGGAGAAGTGCGGGAGGGAAGAGTCGGAATAAAAGTGAGGAATTTAAGCTAAATTATAGCTAGTTCACGCTTTATAGTCAAATAAAGTCTTGACTGTTGCCGTTGTTATTTTTCCTTCTTTAAGTTATGCAAATTCTGCCGTGGAGCAGCAACCGGGAGTCTCCAGAGTCTGACTCAAAACGGGGGTAATTTCTGGCTTCAGTAGATCGTGAACTCGCCTTTATCTGCAAACAGGCTAACATTTTTTTTCATTTTGCGGGCAACTTTCATTTGTGTCGCGCATTCCGCCATTTGTCTTGCACCCCTCTGAGTGGAGTGACCCATCCACGGGGTGACCAACCGGCAAGCAATACTAGAAAGAAAAGGAGGGAAAAAAAAAACAACGTTACGACCCTCATCCTGATAAAGGTCTGCGGAGGAGTCACACGGATTCGGTTACACAGCCGCGGGGCCTCTGAACAAGCTGCGACTGCCCCCCTTCCCGGCCATCTTCTCGCTCTCGGTGTTCAGAATGCAGCTTAACCGAGTGAGTTGTCAGCCACCTCCCCATAGACAGGTTCGGTTTGGTCACCTTCACGTGTCTTCAAGGGTAACGCGGCGTCTAAAGAGGGCAAATTGTTGCTTAGAAAGTTTTAGCGTCAACACGGCACAATTTAGGATGCTTTTAACCCTCGGGTTAGATTTTGGTGAAATTTGATTCATTCGCCACTGTCGTCTATCAGAAGTATGGTTTCTTTAAACTGAAAAGGCTTCATGAAATCGTCCACATTACAAAACATACAATTAATGGTCACCGGTTTCAGTACAATGACTAGGAGGGGTGGTTAACCGCTAGTCCTTGGACCCCCTAAGGTATATTTTTCTCCCATTTTGCATTTGTGAGGTTCTTATTTTCCTCTCCTCAGTCGCCTGCTGGTGTATACAAATAGTTCATTATATCTGTTCCTTAGGGATGGGGCAGTTTCAGTATCATTACCTTCCTTTTCGCTTGAACGTTCTTTTGAACTTTGTGTCGCTCTGTGTCACCCTGGTGAGAGGAGGGCTGTACGAAAACAAATTGACTTGAAATGAATTCCTTTATTTGCATTTTGTGTGTCTTTTGTGTGTCCGGTCGTGTCTGGCAGGAAATGAATGGGTGAGACGATGCTGAAGAACAAGGAGTATCAACTGCAAAAAAATCGGCGGTTTGCACGCCGATGGATGGTATTACTTTGCCTAAGTGAGGATTGTAGACCACGAGTCCCCAGCACAAGTGTAGAAGTTGTGAAAATGACAGGGAAAGAAGTCGGCGGAAAGGCGTGGGAGACGAAAGGCGTACAACCTGACCTGTCTGGGAGGTAGGAGAACGTCAAAAATAGAAAGCCGTCTCAAACACAGTCCGAGATTGAACCGAGTATTAATTGCATGTGCTTGTGCAAGTCTAACTGCAAAAGTTAAAGAGGATTCCATCCGAAGAAACGGCAGCGTGTTGTGCAGAGAGCACCTGCCAATGAGCAGTTCAGAACATCGCAGTCCAGCACTTGGCTATAGGCCATTCCCACCATTCCAGATCCCCTCACAATAGAGGACTTGATTGAAGCATCCCATGTTTCCAAAGATCATCTTACACAGACCCACAATTACTGCACTGCATGTAAATGTTGGCAATTGTACGAAAAGGCCAAGAAGACCATATTTTCCTTCTTAGAAGTTTGCGGGACCTTTTGGAGCCGACCGCGCCACGCCCTTGAGAAGTAGCGTGTAAATGTAAAATGTTCTTTGCAGCCTGTCAAGTCTTAAATTTCAACGAACATGTGTTAAAGGTTTCAGCGCTATTAGGTCTCCAGAAATGGGGACTTACACACAGCCACATATGGGTTTGCTTTTTAGGGGTCCTTCTGGGATCAGCGAGGAGTCCATTCCCACAACGCCACCGGCCACATTTGTCAGAAAACAATGAACAGGATGATGTGGCCCTCATCAATTCATCATTATTTTCCTTATCTTTGGACAAGCAGCTTTTCCATGAAACTTTTTTGCGAAAATGAAAAACAACAATTCTCCATTCTTTCACCCACCGTTTTTGTCTGCTTTGCAATGATAAGACCACAAATCCTGTCCCCGAACTTCTCATAATCTGGTGTCCTGAGACAGTCCCATGGCACAGCCGCAAAACCAGTGCAATGGGAGGTGGGGAATTCTGTTTTATGTTTTATGATGATGTCAGATGAGGTCCTGTTCTGGGAAAAAAAAAAAATCTAAAGAAATATGCATTTGCAGAACAGTTATTCTCAGAAGAAAGCTGTTCCAAAGCGCATTTCGGTGAACCGGAGATGTGATAAATAAAATTAAAAAGCCTGGTCTGCGCTTGAAGGAGAGGATTGAGCTCTGTGGTATTTACAGTATATATCTGTCAGGAGCAACATGGCTTTAAAAATCAACTCCGCTTATGGTTTTGGAAGGAAAGTCGGATTCCCTTGTTTTTCTGACAGATGGCCATTTGGCCTCAAAGTGCAGCGTGGAGACTTAGCTTGGATGCTGGAGAGCGTCGGTGACACAGCGAGCAGCCGCGGTGCTCAGGGGTGACTGCACCACCCGCACTAAATGTTTGCTAAATTCTGAAATTCTGGAGAGTAGGAGGGGTGCGGCACACACACACACGCGCGCGCGCGCACACACACACACACACACACACACACACACACGCGCGCGCGCGCACACACAAAACGTCAAACAACTTTAAGCCGGGTCATAGTGCAGGTTTATAGTGCCTAAAACCTAGATGAATAAGTTTGCAGAAAGCTTTATGCCGCTTTTGAATAAAACCTCTCTTTTTATCGCTGGATTTGGACTACTGGAGTGAAAAGGCATGTCCTCATGAACGGGAGCAGTTTTAGTGGTCAGACACTCAAACAAAAAGGACCAGCGGCGCTGGGGAATTAGCGGACCTGCATCTGAGTCACAGGCAAACTGACTTGTAGCGTAAAAAGAAAGCCAGGAGATGGGGGGGTCTGCCTGACCTACTGTGACCCTGCATAGCTAGAGATTTAATGGCAGCCCATAAAGCCAGATCTATTCAGATATCAAAAAAATAAATGTCACAAAACACCGGCCCATAAGGGAGCTGAGAACTTCACGCAGAACACGGTGAGTGGTGGAAAACAAGCTGCCGAAAGTTCAAACCTGCCAGGACGATGGTGTGATAGGAGGCTCCGGGGTCAAATAGTTGCCCTTGTCCACGTTGAGCCCAAACGTAACGTCCGAGGAGAAACTCCTGCCGCTCGACAAGGACGGTTCCTCTGGTATTTCTCTTTTGTTATCAGATCTGTCTGTAAAAAGCGTAGCGGTGCGCTCAGCGTAAACCGCAACATCGACCCACCCCAAACACACGCGCTGTCTGCTGACCCTGCTCTGCTGCTGTCGCCAGGTTTACCCGTGTGAAAAATAACCACAACATAACGTTTTGCTGAGAAAAGCTAAAAAAAAATCAGCATTCAGCTTTTGTTTTATGAAGAGACAATTGCATGATACCTAAAAGTACTTAACACATATGAAACACAACCAGTTTGCTAAAACACAAAAAGTCCACCAAGTGGGCGCAGGGTTAAAGCTGCGGCTGCCTTGGAAGTGAAGGTTCTGGAAGTGAAGGTTCGAGTCCCTGCTTTCACTTATGTGCCCATGATGAAGGGGTTTGTTGTGAAATAGAGTGAAAACTCCCCGGTTGTGTAAATCATGGTCAGTAGCTCACTCTGCAACTGCTGAAGTTCTCAGCTGCCTTGGAGAACGGTATCAGCAAGATATGACGTGTTTACGGGTTTTAGGTGTGTATTGCAATTAAAACACCAGATATGATAAAACAGCTCAACGCCGCTGTCTCTTGGTTACCGATAAACACCGAAGCGAAACGCGACCGTGCAGAGATTTCTCGAACTCGCGCTGATGAAACGTTAGAAGCCGATACTGTGGGCCTGCGGCTGGCGTCGGTTGCGGGAGCGACGAGCGGCTTGACACCCTCTGCACCGAGAGAAACATGAAATGTCACAATGGTGGGCAGCGACGTCACGGAATCCATCCGCCTTAATGCGCATTTTAGAACGATACTATCTGTCTGGCTGGTGGTGCTCATAAAGCGGAGATTAACCTTTCATTTCTCTACTGCCCACAGAATAGCAAAGGGCAAGCTCTGTTGTTTAGTGGATTAAACCGAGAGGGTCTTTTACTCTGCGAGAGGTTAATCAAACCACACGAGATTGAATATTACAGGACCGGGCGGTGGTACCCGAGTCAGACGGCATGTTTTGTTGATGAGAGGCGAAGTGCTCGGCTTGGGGTGGGTAACAGGGGAGCAAACAGACAGGCACCAACAGAAGGTTATTTAAAGACAGATGTGATTCCAGTAATAAATTATGCAAAACTGGAGCTCGAGCCCAATTTTTCAATTTACGATCGTCGGACCTGCTGACAAACCAGGAGGCGAGTGGGACAGGGTTCCCACTTGCGGTCCTTTTCAAACCGCTGTACTGTTTCTTTATCATAATTATTATTCTTCCCCGATTCTCTTCTTCTAAATTGCAGTAACTTTCGTGAGCCCCCCCCCGCGGTCTCCGCACTGCTCAACATTGTGTCCTCAGAGCCAGCCCGACACCACCGCTACCACCAGAGTTCTCTGGGGTCCATACTGACCCCAAGCCAAGACCACCACATCCAGCTCACGTCTTCCCACATGACTTAAATCAAATTGCTGGTTTGGGGAGGGGACCAGCAAGCCACTGAGGATGGTTAGAGCGTGTCTGAGAAAAACCATGACCACATTATCACTTGTGATGAGTCACTACCACAAAAAGAAGATCATATATGTGTGTGTGTGTGTGTGTGTGTGTGTGTGTGTGTGTGTGAGAGAGAGATTTAGTTTACAGAAAGGCCTTAGTTCTAGTCTAATGTTCCACATATCTTCAGCTTATGCAGAAAGAAAATATAAATCATGAATTTGCAGTGTAGAAACATATTCAAATCACATTTAGATTAAACACTAAAATGATTTCACCTTCTTTTATTGAAGCAGTTCAGACAAGACGTTCTGCCACATTACACACAAGCCATTCAAAAATATTTAAATGCACATCTGTAAAATCATACGAGGAAGATTTCGTCTGAATCCGAGAGACCAGCACATAGAGAATATCAGCATGACAGAATTGTCAAAATGTTGTTTTCTGTATGCTGGTGTTTATTTTTTGTTCTGGATTTGAGGTAGACTGGAAAAGAGAGAGAGAAAAAGAGAGCGACAGAGAGAGAGAGAGAAACATGTGAACATCTGCACAAGTCTCATAATGTGTGTAACTGCTTGTACTATCTGTGTGTGTGTGTGTGTGTGAGACTAGAGGAGGCCTAAGGGGAAGGACCACCTTGCCGAGTCCAGCCTGGTCCTGGCAGCTGTATCTGCTGATCTGTCTTGCAGCTGCTCCTCCCTCATCTCCCTCAACAGCTGCCCAGCACCCCCTCCCCCAAAGCCACCCACCCCATTCCCCAGACCCCCCCATCCACCCAGCCCCTACCTTTAGTCCCCCACACACGAAGGAGGCCGGTGCTCCGAACGGCACGGCTGCTGCCAGCGAATGCCACCCTGCCTCCGCGTCCTCCACCACCTCGCCCTCCTCTGACACGGCGGTGTCTAATTTTAGCCCGCTCGCGTCCTCGGCTCAGTTATACCGCGGTACGTGCCTCGCGCAAACGTGAAACGCTAATGGCTTTTGTGTTATTGGATGATTAATCGGGATGAATAAAGGCTGGATCTCCAGCGAACGCTCGGCTCTGTGAAAACCCCCGACCTCTGACAGCGTGCCTTGAGAGCCGCGCGCAGCGAGGGCAGCCCGGGCAGGCGTTGGCTCGGAAGAAGAGAAAAACAACAACAACAACAACAACAAACAACCCCATTAAACGTGTCCAATTAGGAAAATAATTAGTTGAGTTAACACAGGAGACGCCGCAGGCTGTCCGGGGCCAAACCTGCAGAACGGCTCACGGTGTCAGTCAGGCTGGAGGCAGGATCCACCACGCGAAACCACCCCGGGGGTCCTCACACACCCTCCCACCCATACACACCCACGCACACGAAAACCCGCCCACAGGCGTACAGAAACAGAGGGTGGTCTCTGCTCTCTGATGATTACTTATTCCCAGCATCCTCTAGTCCTTAGGCACTATCAGACCCCCCAGGAGGTGCCAGGAGTAAGACAAATATGACAAGACCCTTTTAGGGACAAATAAATGCCGCACTGGTGCCAGTGCAGCCGTGGAGCGCAGTTCTGATGTCAGCCGTGGCGCTTTTAAGAACACGCTGGCTCACTTCTGAAAATGACACAGTAAAACGTGCGTCTGACTGACGGCGATGACGTGAGCACCTGTAGAAATACGGCTATTGCACGGTTTATATGTCGCTTATATCAACACGCGCCCCCAGATGCGTACATACGCTGATTCGCAAAATGACTCGCACGGCCCAAAAAATATAGCACCGGCGTGTAACGTAACACATTTTTCTTTCCCAAAATAAACAAAATCTATTATTTTAAAAAATGTTTTTTTAAAGATTTCACAGCATGATATGCGTGCAATCCATACGCTCTTGCTCATGCTGATATTGCGAAATTTACAAAGAAAATATTTTTTTTGGTCATTTTTGAGAAATACTACTTTATGATACAAAACGAATGCCTTATGGTTCACAGCTCATTCTGTGATTTAATCTGGTCAGTTGTAAGCGAAAAAGACCAACGGCAGTATTTCTATAGTTGACTGAACGGTCGGGCTTTTGAAAAAGGGGCTTGTAAAATGCCGAGCGCTGCTGAAGCGGCAGTCGACAAGGGGGCGGTGCGGTGCTGCGCTCGCAGACATCTGCCCCGCGTCCCCGAGTGACTGCATGCGGCGTGCGGCAAAATGTGCTGACATCATCACTTGCGGTTTGCAGTCCTGCAGAGGGCAGTGCTAATACCCACAACGCATCTCTGCCGCTCCTCGTGCGCTTCCTCTCTCCCCCTCCGGTCTCCCACGCAACTAGGATTTCTCGCATTCTTGGCCACCGTTCAGAAAGGTCACTCTTCAAATATTTGGGCCCTGAAACCTTCCATGAGACCTTGTTTTCCATTCCCCCCCCCCGACCTTCCTCCCCTTTCTTTCCCAAAGAAGGCTTACGCTTTCCCCCACAGAAGGTCCTTATGTGGTGACAGTGACATTTCTCTAAGAAGTCCGTCTTGTCATCGGAGACAATTAAGCGCAATTTTCTCATTTGGTTGTTTTATACCTTTCTGGAAGTTTCCAAATATTCCTCTCCAGTGCTCACACAGACAGGGGCTCAGTGACCCCTGAATCTATACAAAGCCCCCTACCACCTCACTCCACAGGGGGTGCCAGGCCCAGCAAGTAGCGCAATGGTTAGAGCCAGTCAGTATGGACCTGGGTTCAAGTCCGTTTTATCTGCAAGATCAAGGCACTTCATCTCTTTGTGCTTTATGACAAATTTATACAATTTATGCACAAATTTCAATAGAGTTACAAACAAAAATATCATGGAGTGAAGAATAAAAGTAACGACTTACCTTGAACTGATGCAGTACAAAATTACCCAGCTGGACAGATCAGGAAATAACCTTATGCACACACCTACACTAATGTCACCGGAATAAATAATAATAATTATGCGGATTAAAAAAGAGCCGATACAGACTTTGCGAACATCATCCATTATTGACTGCAGCCAAAGAAGGTGATCTGGAGTCTATTCCAGAAGCATCGGGCGTGAGGCAGGCCGAAGCCATCCCAGAGCTTCCATCACGCCCACTAAACACAATTTAGAGCCATCAATTCACATGAAACATGTGTGCTTGGACTGTGGGAGGAAACCCACACAAACCTGGGGAGGACATGGAAATTGCACGCAAACTGGGCAGGATTCGGACCCACGTCCAAACACACGCCTGAGGGCTGCGCACCACTGGACCGTTATTATTATTATTATTATTATTATTATTATTATTATTATTATTATTATTATCGCTCTGATTGTTATTTTTTGGTGATGTTTAAGAAATGCATCGCTGTTAAACTGGCTGCGATGGCTGCGGTTAATAAAAAACTGCACCCCGGGAATCCACGGGCACCTCTCGTACACCAAAAATGGGAAAGCGCAGCCATGAATAATGGTTCTCCCTTTAGACGCCAACACACAAACTCGGGGAAAAAGAAAGAAAAGAACATCCCAAATTCTTAAAGCGCCCTTTTTCAAGCCTGACTGCTCTTCTCCAGGTCGACGAAGAGGAACGTGGTTAAATATGGGTCCCGGGGGGAAGGGTGCCTATATGCCTTCATACTTGTTCTGAGATACGCAAGAGCAGCAACAGTTTAGCTGTGGTGGAAAAGGCGTTTTTTTCCCCCCTACGAGAAAGACGGTAATAGTTAATCGAACGAAGACGTGTTTTGGCCGTGATAAGGGCCGTGTTCTCATGAAGACACCAAAGTACCTGTATTTAGCTCGTGCCACTGGCAAAGCAGCAAGAGATTTCTAGTTAGTACAAAAACACATAAATTACAGTGGCGGTAGGGCCCTCATTTCGGTGCGTGGGAAGCCGGTATTTAGGCCGCTTCGAGTCAGATCCAGAGAACTCGGGTCCAAGGCGGTTGTAGAAACGCGCAGAGCTCTCCTTCGTCACCTCCCACGACCTCTGCTTCGGCGTCTTCTCGGAGTCCTGGCCAGTTACTAGATCGCTGGACCCCCCCGGGTTGCGTGTTTCACACGAAAGGCTCGCGCGTGCACATTACGCATCATTTCGCAACGCGCGGCGCATTCTCGCTCAAAAGCAGGTGGACTGCGACCGAAAAACACGCCGAGCTCAGTCTGCAATGAAAAAGCTGACTTCTTATAACAAAAATTAACGGACGCCGATGCGACACCGTGAGCTTTTGATGAATAACTCACACAGGACTGAGAACATGGATTGCATAGATTTTAAGGTGGTGTATTTTGTAGGTAAATACATGTGAAAACGGCAATAAAAGGTTTTACGCGGAAAAACAGCATCACTGCGGCACTCGGAGATGTGAGAGCAACATATTTCACAGATATTTTTCCAAAGTATTTTAGAACAATAGAGCATAGAATCCAGTATTTACTTTCTAAACCAAGTGGTCATGAATGTTAAAATAGGAAGTGTGAGTAGACAAACTGGATACCTATAGTAAATTAAAAAAAATATTTTGCTTAAATTATTCTTTAAAATTTGCTTCAGCTACATTAACTTTAAAAAAATCATTCTGTCTGAGTGAATTTACTGACACCTATAGGTTCGCTGCTGAAGCCCGGGCTGCTTTTGCTCCGCCGCGAGCCGACATTTTGGAAAATCGATAAATGAAGGAAACGCAGCTTAAATTCGACAGACTGAGAAACGTTCGCACGTTTAAAGAATTTCACAGGGCAACGTTTGTGAAAGGGGCCGGTGGGCACGGCTCACACCCACGACTGCATTCACGCAGGGTACGAGACGCGCGATTTTCAAAGCGCGCTTTATTTTAACGCTCGACATTGCTGTCGCACTGTTCCAACATTTCTGGGGAGATGTATCAAAGACTTCCTGAGAATTTGCACCCCTCGCCTCGCCGCTCAAGGGCTGCAGTTATCACACCTGGTTCCTCAGTCGGCTGCTGCGCTCTGCCTTGTCTCCGTCCGTATCGCTGATGCCAAGTAGAGTTTCAGAATTTACCTCGACTTCGGGCCTTTGAAGGAAAATCTGCGCGTTGTAAACAACACCTTCCGGGGTTTCCGAGTCGCTTCGATTAACTCCAAGTGTTAGTGTGTGTATGTAGGGTAATTACTTTGCCAAGGACGTGCGACGTAAAACATCCAAGGACACCTGTGGTAAACAGCAACCAATTTGCAGCGACGTGACGGGTCATGGTCTCTGACATGTTCGTGTTGTGTGTAAAGCTGATAGGTATTTTAATGGGGTCGGCAGTGTGCGCAAGTGATGGTTTTTTACGTCTAAAATGCGATTTGACAAATCAAACGTGCTTCTGAAGACCTCACGATGAGCTGTGACTGAATGCAAACCAGCGGATCCTATAGTAAAAAGA
Organism: Arapaima gigas; assembly: GCA_900497675.1. Taxonomy (NCBI): domain Eukaryota; kingdom Metazoa; phylum Chordata; class Actinopteri; order Osteoglossiformes; family Osteoglossidae; genus Arapaima; species Arapaima gigas. The sequence continues at coordinate 958,096 of UFQX01000367.1, read as the reverse complement.
AAGTCCAGGCTTTTCTTCCTTATATTATACATTGCTCAGGGCACGGGGGGCCGGGTCTTCAGCCTGTCCCCCAGGGCTGCTCCGTCCTCTGCGATTACGGCACGTTGAAGACGACAGACACGATTCTTCGGCCCCACCGACGCCTCGCCTCTTCGTTCTGCTCCTTGAAGCTTCTCGCATTCCGCACAACACTGACCTCCATCCACCCCTGACCCCCGCCAGCCGTCCCAGCTCGGACCCGTTCGCTCTCCCGCGCTCGGGACAGCTCAGACTGCCACTCAGCGGGAGTTGCTCCTGCCAACGGCTGCCCAAGTTTCGGGGGGCACAGAAGAAAGGGAAGATGCCAGACTTTCACCTGCTATTCATCTCCGCAGTCCTCCAGCCGATGGGCCCACAGATGTTTCCGGGAAGATCTAATTCATTGATCCATCAGGCGGCGGAGGCGTGCGGCATTTGTCTCGGCCGTAGCCTCGCGTAAGTCACAGCGGCGCCGGCGGCAATGTCAAGGTAAGGGAGAGCACTGCTAAAGTAGCCAAACGGCAATGCAGATGGGAAAAAAACAAAGATAAAATAAAGGTGGAAGCAGCAAGAATTATTACACGGAGGGACGTTTCCGAGCATTCGGCTCTCCAGCTCCAAAGAAGTAAAAGTTTCCTTTGTACTTTCTATTGCCGACTTGCTCGGACGGGAGTAGCTGTATGGCAACAGGCTTTTGAGTTCATTTATGTTCTTTTTCCCCATAAAACTGAGCTGAAATAGGACCATGATCCTGTCTGATAGGGGGTTATATAAAACACTGTGAATGGAGGGTGGGGGGAGCACAGAAGGATTATGGTTTGAAACTTCTCCCAGAGATAAGGCGATACAGAAAGCCATAGATCTTATTGCTGCAGCTACAAAATTCAAACAGTTGGATGCGTGTAGTCTGCTTGAGGTTTTTTTTATGTTGAGAAGATAAAGAAGCTAGGAGCCACGCTCAATATCGCTTTTTGACAAGGGTATTTGAAATCCAGAAAACAAAAACACATTAGCCACATTAATCAGGAGATGAAAGGCATGCCGGACCCCGAAAATGATCCCCGTGCAGTAACCCCTGACGGCATTTTGCATTTAGAAGACTGGAGCAGACATTGATCAATAAGGAGCTATAACCTGTTTTGGTGTCAAGCTGGGAGCTTCTTCCCCTGGAAACAGGCTTTGCCTGGGAGATGCGAGTGGGGAGTGATGGTGGGAGGTTGTGTGGGAGGGGGGGAGGACATTTCAGATGGGAGGCCACGGAGCGTCCCGGCAGGGAGTCCAGAGCGGGTCGACATCTCTATTCCATAGCGTGCAGGGCTTTAGATGCTGAGGACATCTCAGGCGCCCTCCGAAGAAGCGGGTGGTTCTGCAGTCCGGCTCGCTTGAGTGGAGAGGCGCAAAACAAGGCCAATTATGGAGAACACAAATCCTAGAGACCCTTTCCTTTTGATATCCTTCACGGCACACGTGAGATGAGAGTAGAAACAATGATGGGGGCAGCAACTTCAGCGCACCACCTGATCACAGGGCTAAAATTTGATTTCTGATCGCACAAAGGTTGAATAGGTTTCACGGAGGCCTGATGGGGGTTTAGCGACCCCCGATATCCGCAGGACCGGTGGGGTTAAAGTTCACGCATCGCGAGCCCTGACCTTCGGCCGAGCCCAGAGTGCTTTCAGCAAGCGGACTCCATTAGAGCGCCTCCACTTCGATTGGGGTACTTTATGATGCTGCGCATCCGAATGTGAAGCGGGCCGCCGTGTCAGGGGTCCAGGAAACGCAAAAGCTTTTCACCAGCTCAGGCTGTTTTAAATGCATTGCCTTTGCCTTGTTGTAATGCAAACATTGTTCGTGTTCATCTGCTCATTCTCCTTCCGCAAAAACGAATCCTCTGGAGCCACGGGGCCTGTCAGTTCTTCACTCTTCAACACTCGTGGATCGTCCTACCTCCCGCCTCCTGTTAATACCCTACATCCTCTCCAAATCCCCTCTGTCGGTCTGCAGGTGGCATAGTGGTTAGAGTTAACCTCTTTGCGTGTAAAGGTCTCAGATTCGATCCCTGCCTCACGTCCCAGTCCCCTGGAGTAAGGTGCTCACCTTAAATTACTCTTGTAAAAATCACCCAGCTGTATAAATGAACAAATCACTATAAGTAGCATCACAAGTAATTTTGGAGAAACCCATCAGCTAAATGAATTAAAATTAATATTATTTCGTGCTTATAACCACGATGCTGGTTTTTTAATAGGTGAGGTGTTGCTGATTTTTGTTTTTTTTTTTAAGATGCTCTACAGTTTATGTTATCAAGGTCCTACCCCCGACTGTAAAGTAAATGACCCGACTGGGGAAACAAAGGTAGCGAGCAGTAACTTCTTTGTACGGAATGGATCACATCCCTCACAAAGCCCCTCGCCTTTCTTCGCGTCACCTCCGCCGCAGACGTTTCTCCACACATCGTTCTTATCGACGCACAGCACTGCAGGCTGCCCAGGAAATGGAGCATGTCTGTACATTGTCTCTCTTCCCCGCACCTCCAGACCGTGGCTTTCCTCTAGGTTCCAGGCGCGCCGCTGGTGACAAACAAGCTCATTGCCTCCAAATGTGTTATAAATTGTGGCCGCGTTCCACCACAGCGCCTGGCATTTCTGGGAAAACGCCTGGGATTGCTGGGCCATTAGCGCCGGTGGCCCTGGACGCCTTTTAATTGCATCCCCCGGACGCTGGCAGAGAACTTCCACGTTGAGCGTGGCGGGCAGCTTGCGGACGTCACTACGCTCGCGTTTGTTTGTTTAGCTGACACTTTCGTGAAGCGGAACCGCTCGCATCTATTTATCCTTTTATAGCGCTGTATTATTTTTACTAAAACAGTTCAGGGTGGGGATGGCTACAGCGGGCACGGGGATTCAGAATCTGGGTCTAGAAGATGGAAGCTCTAACACGGCACAACCGGTCGCCTGCTGGTTCAAGAAATGAAAGCGGCAGCAGAATTATTCCTTAATCTTAATCGCCCACTTTTATATTTTCTGGTAAGCGGCTGTCGCCAAAAGAAAAATAAGCAAATGAAAAAAAAAACACTTTTTAAGAACGTGGTGATTTTGACCACGTCCCATTATGGCGCCTCGTCTTGACATTTCAAACCGACAGCATCTCTGTCAGTGCAAACTTTTCCACTCCAGAAGTTTTACCTTCATTTGCTTTGCACTCACTTTGGGGGGGGGGGGGTTTAAACAGGGCTAAAGCCCCCAGGGGCAGCAGCTACTGAACTCCTGCTTTCCATTTTGAAGGTTACTGGTTCAAATCCCACTCCTGGTGTAGCACCCTTGACCAAGGGTACATACCCTGGATTGACGCAGTAAAAACACCCTGCTGTACAAATGGGAAAATAATTGTAAAGTTGGTTACTTAACATTCTAAGTCACCTTGGACAGAGGAGGGAGCTAGAAATAGGTTGATAATAGTTATATAGATCTTTACGTTTAGTAAGGAAACGCGTACGTTGTAAGGTCACGTCAGACTCGTGCCTTGAATGAAATGGACTTTAGGAGGTGCGCTCGCAATACACTGCGTACACAATGTAAACATTGAGACAGGCTATATAAATGTCCCCCCTGCTTCCTCTTGGCACTGATAGCACATGTGGCTGTTTGGACAGTGTGTTTTACTGGCTCAGATAAGAGGGTTAATGGGTAATTTTTTAAATGAAATACACTGGGGCTTTTCTTTTGCCTCTTTTTTCAGAGAGGGACCACAGGGCGCACCAGTAAAGCAGCGGGGGACTGCCTCGCGAGGGGGTGTGCGTGTGCGTGTGCGTGTGCGTGTGTGTGTGTGTTGGAGGTAAGTCGGGACCAGGCCACATCTGTCAGCCTTCTCCTTTCCCCCCAACACACATGCACACACACATACACACACCCCTCCGGCTTTAACTCCGAGGCACGATTTCAACCTGTAACTCTTCAGTGTTCTCTCTGCTCCCACCTCCCCGATAAACACACTTTCTCGAGTCCGCCCTGTATCTAAAAAAAAAGAAGCCAGAGCCCCCCCCCGCTGTTCAACGTGAGGCAGCGAGTGCCGCGAGTGCTGCATCCTGAGCGCTGCTCCCAGGTTCAGAAGAGCCGGTGGTGTTTATCTTCATCCTTCCTCTCCTTGTGTTTTCATCGAACTTTCTGGCTGCGCTCCAGACGGGCTCAGGCTAACCCCCACCAAAACAGACATCATTTCCAACCACAGGTTCGCAACCTGCAGAGGAATGAGATCGTCGCTAGAAGTAAGGCTGGGATATGTTTTCAGGCACATTCAAAACAGCCCGTGTCAGAACGGTGATGTAATGCGAGGACCTCCAGCTCACGTTGGACTGTGGGATATGATCTGAAGTTGCCCGTTTCCTCATAACTGTAGAACGGCTGCAGTAGCACGAAAACACATTCTTGTGATCCGAAGATGAAAGCCCACGTCTCTCGCTGTTTCAGTGTGCCTCTGTGGCCTTGACTTGTCCCGCTTTGATATCACCTGGGTTTGTGTCGTGCCATAAAGAAAGAGTTACTGTAAACCGATAGCACAGACTTATGTCTGAAATTCTTTTGGCATTACAAACAGTCACTGGTAAGCCATAACACAAAGCCTAAAATCTCCCTCTTATTATGTATATTTTCTCCCCACATAAACTAATGTGATGACAGAAGGTGAAACAGCCAAACCGCTAAATACACAGTCACAAATAAGCTGTTTGAGTTGTCTATGGAGTCGGTGACGTCGGCGTGACCATCAGATCGCCTACAACATGTGTATAATGGAAACATTGCAGGACTGGAGTCAACAGGAAATTTCACCTCAGAAGAACCATCCAAGTTTTCCTGTTGGTTACATAATAAAATGCTTTATAAGAAACAAATGATTCTTTAGTTTAGCACCTATGTCCACCCTGACTGTGCAAAGTTTGGTTTGTTCCGGAAGCAGCCTACAGTTATTCCCCCACTTGGGTGGTTGGGCAACTTTTACTGTTTAAATTCAGGGTAGGTACCTTGATGGGGGGCACGACAAGAGGAGAAGGGGTGCAAACTCAGGAGCTTCTGACTACAAGGCAGCAGCTGTAGCTGCCCAACCAGCTACTGTTGTTGACAAGTGCGACTGAGTCCGCCTCTTTAAAGCACTTTTAGGAAACATGGTTTCGGTAACCTGACGGCTCAACTGTTTTTTTTGTTTTTGTTTTTTTGTTTTTCATGGCGGAACGCCAGTCTTGAATCATGAGTGTCAGCATACACCGTCTCATTGGACTTGGCAACTTCTGCTCACTGGTGCTCCTTCAGGGCTTGTTGGCTGGTCACCGGAATCACCGTCCCAATGCTGTGCTGCTTGCTGAACAGCCAAATTTCCTCTCAGGTCCAAAAACATACACTGGCCAAAAGCACGCTGCGTTTGAAACGCAAAGGCTGACTGCCAATGGACTGTCCATTAAGGACCGTAAACAGCGCTTCAAGTGGAAAAAAAAAAAGAGCCGGTACTCCCCTTACAGGCATATTAGCCTGCTTGCTGGTCACTGTAGCTAATCTGTTAAACAATGGATTTGGAATTTGTGCTGTGAATAAAAGATAATGGGAGATACTGCTGATGTTCGAATGAATGCTAGTAAAACAATGCCGAGCCGACTTGCAGCGCAACTTAGTGCACCCTGGTTACTGAAATGGAGCACCGAGGGCTGTTATGGATAATAACCATGTCTTACTGCAGTATTTTGCTGGGGGAGCAGCTCAGGGAGAGAATCTGGTCTGCTGGGGGCAGAAAAGAGCAGCGAGAGCTCACGAGGAGAAGAAAACGAAGAAAAGATCATGATATTCCAAAAAAACAACATGTACAAGTACTCATTCTGAGTACCACTAAGTGCTGCCCACTTCAAGCACAGTGCAACCAAGGCTGGTTTCTGGAACACATGACACTGAACAGATGTCTCTTTCAGAAACGCATAGAAAAACGCCAATAATAGGAAGAAGAGCAATGAAATATAACAGTCGTACGGGCTTACAGTGTTTCAGTTACATTACTGTGCAAAAATCTTAGGCACCTGTGGGAAAAATGCTATAAAGCGAGGATGGTTCCAGAAATAATGCCATGAATACTTATGAATCAATAAACCTTCTAAAAAGTGCAGTAGACAAAAAAAAACCTCAATCACATCAATATTTGGTGGGACCACCCTTTGCCTTTAAAACAGCATCAGTTCTCTTATGCAAACTTGCATGCGGTTTAAGGTAGAGGTTTGTAGGTTCTTCCAAACATTTTGAGGAACTGGCCACAGTTCTTCTGCACACTTTGACTGTCTCTGCATGTCCTCCCAGACTGACTCGATCCTGCTGAGATCAGGGCTCTGTGGGGACCATAGCATCTGTTGCAGGATTCCTTCTTTTTGCTGAACATAGTTGTGTATAACTGAGATTGGGTGTTTGAGGTCATTCTCAGGCTGCAGAATGAACTTGGGACCAGTCAGAAACCTCCCTGATGGTAGATAAGAATCTACCTGCGCTTCTCAACAGACATGTCTAACACTTTTGCACAGTACTGTATATCTTCAATGAAGTTAAGCCACTGATTTTAATACACGTATCTGTGCTAACCCGCAAGTTTCTCAGTTTCTCTCTTTTTTTTTCTGGAGTCCTCATCCCTCAGGTCTGATTTGCATGCATGTGTGGCGTCATGTCACACGCGGCGCGACCCGTCGGCGAGAGCCTGCCTTTTAACCAGCCAATTAGCCGGTTCGGTACGCAGGCGGATGCCGCGCAGGCCCTGCATTAATTTGAGAAAGGAGCGCGGAAGCAAGGCCTTGCGGAGTGGAAGGTGCCGGCACCCTGCTTTAATTACAGAGCCACCACATAACCCCTGCGGTCCACGGACACCGCTGCCGAAGTGGCCCGGCTCGCCAAATTGCACAATTTGTTCACCTCCCGTCTTTGAACCGCAGTTTTTCCCCACGTTTCGGCCTTCGATTTGACACTTCTTTCATGCTGTTGGCAGACGACCCCCCATCTTGGCCAGAGGTTCTCGGCGTAGCAATTTGTACCTTAAATCTGGGAATTATTTTTACGTGGCGCAGGAACGTTAGCGTTCCTTTACTTTTTATGTTCTCCACATTTGCCTGTAACAGACATATGTTTAAGGTTATATTCAGTGAGCACTCATTCCACATCCAAATCCAAAGCTGTTTTTTTCATTCTTATTGTAACATACAAGAAAAAATTTGAAAACACTGTTAATCCATCCATCCAGCTGTTCATCCTTCGTCCTTAACCGCTTGTCCTGGTCAGGGTTACAACAGTCGAGAACCTGTCCCAGAGTCACTGGGCACAAGGCGAGGAGACTATACCCTGGATGGGACACCGATCCATTGCTGAGTAAGCACACACACACGTGCATGCACACACACAGCAGCCAATTTCCAGTGACCAATAACCTAAAAAACACATGTGTTTAGACTGTGGTCGCAATTGTGTGTAGACATGGGGGCAACATGCAAATTCCCCAGAGACTGAACCATATTCAAGTTCTTTGTACTTTGGACTACTGTGCTGCCCTTAGGATGAATGGTTAAAAAAAAAAGATATCAAAATGTATCCACAATGGCTGTAGAAGAATACACCCCCCGTAATTTAAAAAAAAATGCAACGGCAACCTTCCGCCTTAGTCTGTGCCGTTTAAAAATAAAAAATACAGAAGATTCCTCTACGGTGGGACCCCATGCCCACGCCTACTCCTGATACTCCTCAACACACTGTCTGCTCACCTACTCAAACTGCAAACAAATAAATAACCATCTCAGAGCTAAAATATCTATATAAAAAGGCACCATAAAAACGAATGCAGTCACATTTAGAAAGAAAAAGCAAACACACACAGGAGAGGCATGCAAAGCTGCGCGGTGTAGAGAGCGAAGCCCTCGGGGTGTACAATCAATATTACATTTTCCATTGCCACCTTCATAGCTATTGTAAATGGCTTGTGTCAAAAATAATAACAGGTTGAATCAGGAACCCTGGGTTTGCAATTTCATTCTGGGATCCCAGCCCCCGCACCTACACACCACGAGCACCACCACCCCTTCCCCCATCCCCGAAACTCGGCTTCCTGTGTGACCGTGCTAATGACACCCGGGGAGGCGCTTCTCAAAGGCACTCCTATCTCAGCCATTTCTTAGCTGCGTGCGTTTGCCTTTTTTTTCCCGGAGGTGAAAATTCCCATCAGCTCCGACTCGGGGAGGCGGAGCGAACCGGCGTGTTTGAACACTTGCAGGTGAAGGAAGGTGCTGGATAGCGGAGTGGCGCTGTTGTGGCCTCGCGCTCATCCCTCGGATTATTGGTGGATTTAGGGGAGTAAAATTAATTCTCGCCCGGCAGTATTTAGCGCAAGTGGAAGCACTCACACCCAGTATGACGCCACGCCGTCCGAAGCCAAAAACAGAGCGATAAGCTTTAATAATGCGGGAACACGGAGGGCGTTTGCTTCTTAATGCAACATCCTCTGTTCGAAATGAGAGGCTTATGCGGCCTCTGTGCAGCACCGTATACGTTTTGGATAAATTTCCAGCACGTCCCTTTCTTCAAAATATGCCAGATGACGCGTCCCAGCAGTTATCTGTTCATTTAAATAGCTGCTAAAGTGTTTTTATTTACCTTTATTCATACAGTTCACAATTTCTTCAAATCCACTTACAATTTCGTTTGTACGCTAAGCTACTTGCGGTGATTTTTCCCTTCGTACAGGTGGGGCCTATTATTATTTTTTAAAATGGAGCAATTTTATTGTACGTGAATGTTCACAGGTGCTAGAGCGAGGGGTGGAGATTCAGACTCGGGTTTTTTTTTTTTCCACAAGAAGACAGCGCTACCTACTACACTCCCACACTTTACATACAGCTTTATCTGCGGTACCCTGGTGCAGCTGTTCCCCTCCAGGACACCAAAGGTACAAATAATATTAGCGCAAGTTGCCTTCAAAAGTAATTATTTAATACAGCGGGCATCTCCTCCATACTTTTGTCATGGATGTGAAAGCCAGGAGCTGCATGGCTGTGGAAATGAGGAGGTCCATCTGTAAAGATGACACACGTTGGGGTGCCGACAGCAGACAAGTGTCCCATAACAGTGTGTGAGGCATGTTTTAAACAGACAAGTAAGGCATCTTGCCTTGACAGGGACATTAATCATTTGTCACACGCGATATACGAAAACATATTTTTCTCCCCTTTGCATGATACTTCCATCGACATATGCATAAAACATTTACATTTACATTTTATTTACATTTATCTGATGTTGTTTCCCCAGACGCAGACTGGCTGAAGCCAATACGGAGGAACGACAGCAAACAGCAGCACCACCGTTCCCAGTGTGGAGGTCTTAGTTAACGTGAAATGGCCTGTTAATACAGGCCGTCGATATTGTGGAATATTCTCCTTTTCCTTCACTATGCAGTGGCACGGTGACCAACCTGTTCACCGCAGACTGTTCGAAGAAACTGGCAAAGGTCATTGCAGAAGATTCATGGTTGCCAGGGGCACTGAAAATGTTTTAAGTGACCATATGAATGACTGCTCCGGGTGGCATGACCGTCCAGCAAGTACCGCAGCAGGTACCGCTGCTGCTTCACGTCTCCTAAGCGTGTTCAGATGTGGGTTCGCTGCCCACACAGTCCGTAGCGACTCTGCGTTCTCTCCCCATGTTTGCGTGGCTTCCCTCATAGTCTTCGGGTTTCTTTCCACAGTCAAGTGTTGGAAAGTGAGTATGGCTTCCTGGGATAGGCTCTAGATGTCTGAAACTCTTTATTTTTTAAGTAAAAATCCATATGAACTTCTCTTGTGCCAAAAGAGTCCAGATGTTTCCACATTATGACTGATTGGCATGGTGGCTCCTGGCTTTGGAGGAGTTTGTGGGATGGACTGAAGGCCCTCTAAAGGCAGCTGGAGTTAAACTCCATGGGAGGGTAAGGAACGTTGGAGATGAAGCAAGACAAGGTGCCAAATGCTGGGAGACCCAGTCATGATAATAAAACTTAGCCAAAAGGCCCTGAAAGGGAAATATGTGCAAGAAACAGGCACAAATTGAAGACCCTAGATTCCATTTGACTACAGTAGGTTGGGGGTTTCACCTATTTTATAGTGAAATCCATAATTATCATTTTCACAATTAGTTCTTAACTTCAGGCAGAGTTACCTACAGCAATAAGCAACTATACAACTGGATATTTCATTAGATTTGGCACTTTCTCAAGGGTAGAGGAGCAAAGTTTCTCCTGGGACTTGAACCAGAAAGCTTTCCTCCATCTATTAAGTTACCTGCTGCCCTTCTTCCTCATTATAAAATGCACACAATTTAAAATAACTTGTTTAAAGAAAGGCGCGCAACCTCTCGGAGCCAGAAAAACCTCAGCAGGGACACCTTTGTCCTCAACATCCTGTGGGATCCAGCAGAGAAGAGGAGCACTTCGAGACTCCTGTCCTCTCCACCCCCCCCAGACAATGTTCACCATAACACCAAGTTGTGGGACCACAGGAACTGTCATAAGAATGTGATAAGAAGGTGCCCAACCTTCGCTAAATGAAACCCCCCCTGATTTTCAGAGCGAAGAGTCCCCCCCGCATGAAGAGTGGGTGGGCTGTCCGTCTGCCCTGCCTCCCTCCCCCAGTTCATCAGAATTTACACGTTTTTAATGGCCGGTGACCGCTTTCTCGTGTAAATCAAGGGAGAACTGAATTCATCCAGCAGACCTGAGCTTTTGGAGGCAAAGGCTTCACTAGTTTCCACACTATGCCCTGGAACTAGCACGATATTAAAGCAGAAATAGGCCAGATTTAATGGCCTAATATGTCTTACTGGATCATGGTCTACAGCCATATATCTCAGACACGTTTAGACTCTTTCTAACAGAAGTGTAAACGGGATCAAATAAAGGGTGACCGGAGAACTGAACAGAAGCACACGAGCAGACAGACACACGCGCTGAATAACATCAGTATGACCGCATTAGCTGCAGATGAGTGAATTACATGTGGATGTGGCTCCTACAGACAAATGCGAGGTTGAAAAGTTACCCTTCCCTTCCCCCAGGAGCCAGAGAGCGCCACTGTTCCTTCCTGAAAGGCCATGACACAGGCTCCAAATTACCTCTGCCGGAATCGGGGGCCGCCGGATTATCGCCGTTTCATTGTCTAATGATTACCTGAATGGGATTCCTTGTGTAATCGGAGGCCCGCTTGACAAGACACCGGGGGCCAACGTGTCAGTCATGACATTCCCATAAATCACAGCCTTTCCACAAAAATGGGCATAAGTAATTATAGCTGCAGTCCCAGCTATTGATACTCATCCTGGGATTGCAAACCGGATTTTCCACTCTTTGTGGGGACTTTAGCAGAGGACACAAGCCTCTGAGAATTGAACTGGACTCCCTTTTTAACCCCACCCTCATGCAGGAAAACTTGCATTATCATCACAAATTTGAAACGATCCCGTGAGCTTTTTTGTTTCTTTTACCGTTTGCCCAATTTAAATAAATATACATTTAGCCAACATTTCTCCAACTACTTTGCCAGACTACATTTTGCACTAGACTCTAGAGATTTGCACTCCAGAGAGACGCTTTCTAAATCCAACTTGCATCATGGAGGTGTGAGATGACCACCAAATTATCATGTCTTACATGTGAGAGGTGAGATGAAGACATAGATCATCAGGAACAGATTACGCTCTTTATGTGAAGGAAGCCTGTATATAATGAATAAATGATGTCCAAGTGGCCACATTCTAGAGATAAGCAGTTAAAAATAATAAATGGACGGAAAATGAGGTAAAGGGCTACTGTGTTTTTTTTTTTTTTTTTCTTTTTTCCAAAACCGGTTCCAGAATATCGGAACTGCTACGGAAACGTTTCCATCCACACTTAAGATCTGCATGTTCTACTTTTCACATATGAGAACTTCTTTATATACCCCCTTCTATTTCCTAAAGCATCTTATTGTCTTATTGCGTTGTTGTTGTTGTTGTTGTTGTTGCTGTTGTGTGTCACTCTTATGGAGATGGTGCCTGGCAACTCCAGAACTGTCAGTTTGCAGATGGTTTCAGAAAAGGAAGGTTATTGACAAAGATTCTGTTCTTTTATTTTTGTTTTTCTAAGCAGTATTCTTTACGGTAAATTACTTTACCTAGTTATTGTTACCTATTGGACATTTTTAAAGAGGAACCATCATTAAAAATGAGCTCTGGGTAGAAAATGATTTTGTCTGAGTTAGCATATCAAACATTCTTATTCTAAAAATAGGACAGTAATATAGTTACACACTTTTAAAGTCACTAGCTCTCCTGACATATACTGCTTTGCCGTGTGTCACTGTTTGCTGACTCCTTTTCCATATGACTTTACTGCATTTTGTGGATTATATGCTCCACTAATGAATCTTTCCGATACCACCAGCCTTTTTGGCCTTTATCGTCCCCTACTGTACCATGCTGGCTATCTTTGTGACCCTGTCTTTACAAATGCTTGACAGGGTCAACTTTCTCATGTCACATCAGCACCTGGTATTGGAATCTTAATGGTTAACACCATGGTAACACCATATGAATTATATATTTCAACCAAAGTCCAAATTTTGAAACAGAAGCTCCAGCGATTTCAAACCATTGCCACTACTTAAAAAAGAGACGAAATAAAAAAAAAAAAAACAACAATGGTAGGCATTTACCAAAGCTTAGGCTTTGCTAAATGTGTGAATCTATTTTTCTCAACAGAAACAACAAAATAATTTCAGTTTAGTCATATGAGTGTGGACATCTGAGATCACCAGAACAGTGGCAGGAGACATAAAAACTTGAGTATGAAGAATAAACACATAAAATACCTCAACAATCAAAGTGGCACTGAACCTAAAAAAAGTTTTCCTACTTGACTGGGTCAGCAGGTTTCAGAGGTGCAGGGCTCACAAGCAATAGTTTTACACAAGTGTATTTTTAAATACTAAAGACAGCCTGCTACATTATGTACAAAGATCATTTAGGCCCCTCTGTGCAAATATATATATATATATATATATATATATATATATATATATCTCTTAAATTACAATGTGCATTGATGAATAATGCTGCTATTTTGCATCTTCACCCTGCTTTGTGTGAGTGTCCTAAACTAGTGAGTCATTAAATTAATTCTATTCTGCTACCATTTCAAGATCACATGCCTGTATGGGAGGGTGGCAAGAAAGAACCCATCACTCAAAAGGAATCATGTCAAAGCTTGTCTGATGTTTGCCAGAAAGCATCTGAATGTGGGAATAGGCTTTGATGTCAGATTAGACAAAGATGGAGCTTTGTGTGGTGTAAACCTAACACTGCCCTCAAGATACCTCAAGAAACACCCTCCCCCCTTGTGAAGTGTGGTGGTGGCAGTGTCATGCTGTGGGGATGTTTTTCATCAGCAGGGACAGGGCATCTTGTCAAAGTAGAAGGAAGAATGGATGAAGAAAAATGCAGGGAAACATTGCAAGAGAACCTGCTTTAGTCAGTTAAGAAACTGAAGCCTGGGAGAAAGTTCACCCTTCAGCAGGACAATGATCCAAAGCACAAGGTCAAAGCAATACTGGACTGGCTCAAAGAAACAAAAAAGCGAATTTCCTACAGCAGCCCATTCACCTCAGTCCCCTGGAGAATCTGTGGCACTATTAGGAAATTGTGGCCCAAAAGCATCATCCAGCCAACCTGAACAACCCGCTGCAGGTTTGCCAAGACGAATGGCAAAAATAACTGCCAAACAGTGTATAAAGCTGGTACATATTTACCCCAACAGACTTAAAGCTGTTTTCAGATTGAAATTCGTACAGTATTGGATACTTATGTCAGCAGCACAGTTCAGTGTTGGTTTATCTGCAAAATATCTGCAAACAAGTGACTTATCTTGGCTTTGAAAAAGTAATGTTGGAGCATATGAGTTCACACCAAGCATACCGATTAGAAAAATATCTGCAAGGATAGTTTGTACTCGAGGCAACGTTGACAGGGTGGGTGGGGCTTGGAAATTTTTGCAAGCTGTTGGTCATTCCAGCTTAATTGCAACAATTTAAATATATTGCAAGTATTATAAATAATCATATCTAAAAATTCTCATTTGCAAATTTTTAAGCTAAAATGACATATTACAATTAATCTTATCTGGTGAAATTATTTTATTTTCAAGTGAAAACGATAGCTCGATAGCTAGACAGATAGATTGATAGATTGATTGACAGACTGTCAATTCAAGTGTTTTTCTTCTGTTATGAACAGTACTAGATGGGTGCTGTGTACCAATTTGCTGCTCTCTATATGAACATTTTGAAGTTATGGACCCAGAGACGGTTCCCAGGATTACCTTTGCATTCCTCAAGTAATTGCTCCATTTCAGGACAAAAAAAAAAAAAAAAAAAATCAGCGACGAGGAAAATAAGCCGGTTTTAACGCAATGAAACCGTACAAGTGAGCGGGTTGATGCGGAACATGGGCAAACGTGCCCGCTAACAGCCCTGTATGCGGTGTAGGTTTTCGGAGTCATTACCTTTTCAGCGGCCGGCGAGTTTCTTTCGCCACTGACCAAATTGCTTTAAATGCACAACGATTACATAGTTAAGGCCAATTTTAGACGGATGAGAAAAGTACAGTTTTGGTGGTAAAACTGCTCACAATAGGATTATTAGCGATCCATTCTGCAGCAGATCTTCAGCACAAAAGTCTTAATCAGTTCTGCACACCTTCCCAACCCTCTGCGGTGTTACTTACTGAACTACCCTCTTTTCTTGTTTGTGGAAATTATTGAAATTCATTCTCAGATGGCAGATTTGTTTAAAATAAACCTTCCCCTTACTGTGGTAGGGTGCTTGTGTGATGTATTTCTATGGCCTCCAGAAGAGCCGGCATTTTCATGCACAGAGGGACTCGCTTTATAAATAAAATGCTTTCGCTCATGGCTCAAATATAGCTTTCAGATGTTTAGGCCCTGTGGAGTGTCTCAGGTTGGGTGTGTGGGTGGGTTCCTTTGAAATGCCCCGGTAGCACAAAGCACAGGTTTGGAAATCAATGAGAGGCCCCGTTTGATCTCAGCGGCGTCCCGCGGCTGACGCCGTGCCAGAACCGGTGCGAAACAAGCCGCCCGGCACGGCAGGAAGTGCCCGGTCCCTGCGTAGATGTGGACGGCTGAAACAAAGCAGACCCCGGGACGGGGGCCGGCGAGTGATCACCTCCTTGTGTTATTTCCACGATGAAAAAAATAAACCTGGCTGCCTCATGCCGCATTAGACTCTGCAGCCATTAGCTGCGTAGTAAAACCAAAGGAGCAATTATTTAAACAGAACGCTCTATAATTTAAGCTCATTTCGGTGCCTCGCTTTGAGAAATGGTTTCCATGTAAAAATCAATCCGGTGCAAGAAAGCAGGCTGAATGCTCCAGCTAGTAAACTGCACAAGGAGAACAAGGAAAAAAGACATAAAGGGCTCATTGCAGAGATCTAAGGGGGAAAGATTTCCAATACCCCGAGTCTGTCTAATGAAAGACATCCAAAACAGCGCTGCCACAGTACACATCTGTGCCATCGACTACAAACAAGCCGCATGCGCCCCTCCAGACTTGAAGGATTGCTGGCAGCCATCTATGCAGCCTGACCGACCCTTCCTTCTCTGGCGTTGTGTTATTTTTGTCTGGCCTGTGAAGCTCAGAAACACACACTGTGGCAGTAACTCAGAAGCCAATGAAATTACTGCGCGGAGCCGGCGGAGAGGAGGAGACTGAGCCCCCCGACTGCGTGGTGACCTCCCGGCGATACCGACAAATTTGCTTATTTGTTTTATGGAGATATTAAATCTGTGGCTTATGGCGCGGTGTAAATTTCATATATTTCATATTTCAATATTGCGTTTTTCATAATGGCTTTTATGAATTAAATGTCATGTGTCGGACCGTACTCCAGAGCCCCTCAGCGCCGCCGTTTACACTGCGCGCGCACGCGTGCCTGTGTGTGTTTATTTCACAGGTTTGCGTCGGGGTCCATCAAGTAAAATTCAGGGAGCAACTGCGTGGCTTCAGCAAAATGACTCAAAATGACTGCAAGTGCTCTTGTGTCCCCAGTTCTGCCCTTGACTTTAAAATAGCAGATGCCGAGAGCTCGGCGCCCATTCAGATAGCAACAGGAACAATTTTGAGTGTTAAAGGGGAGCGCGCTTGCAGCAGGAGGCCGGCCCTCAAATCTACCCTCTCCGCCTGTGACCGGCATTCTGGACTGTCGATAAGGAAGTTTCCATTTGGTCTGAATTTACTTTGGGGGCTCGGGGTGTGACGCATGAGGATGATGCTATTTAAAAAAAATAAATGGAGAAATAAATGTTGTCATTTATTATTATGTTATTCCCTTCAAGATACGTTCTTTACAAATGGTCTGCAGCAGGTGAACAGACACATCCAGGAATAAATCAAAATATTTTAGAAAGTTCACAATCAACTCTGAGTTGCATGTATTCTTTTTTATTTGTTACTCTTTGTTCACTTAGGTGACACTTTTCTCCAGAGCAGCTTAGAATGTTTGGGTTGTATGCTAAGCTGCTTGCACTGATTCGCCCATCAATATAGCTGTGTCATTTCATAGTAAAGCCCCCCAAACAAGGTGCAGAGTTTGAACATGGGAGCTTTCATTGGCGATGCCTCCAAACAGCAGCTACAAAAAAGATCTGTCACAATTTAACATAGAAGACATTGAGTGAAGCATTATAAACTACCTTTTTTTCAAACTTTCTTACATTCTGTTTTTTTTTTTTTTTTTTGGACCAACATTCAACTTCCTATAACACAAAGCGTAACGGAACACGACCTGTTTAGCTCTGAAGTTCCAATTCAACCCAATTCCGGCACCAACAGTCAACTTTTCTGCTAAGACAGCGAATAGTACTGACCTCTGTGTCTAACTTCTTGTGTTCAAACATATATTCAACTTTTACACTGAAAAGGGACATTGTTCAGCAAGAGACATTCAGGGGAGTCTGCAGCCTTTCAGAAAGAAAGAAAAACTCCAAAGTAGTGCATTCACTAAAAATTAACCCTTTTAGTACCCGGGTTTCCCGCAAAGGCCCCCAGGGGACTGCGGAGCCGAGAGCCCGGCTCAGACCAAATGATGCGACGGTGCAGGGTGCTGCTAATGGGGGGTAACCTGGGCAACATATGAATTGCAGGAGAAAGGAAGGAACATGCAGGATTACAATGGAGCTTTGGAGAGCGGCCCTGTGGTGAACAAGAGGGGGAGGGGCTAAGAAGGCAGCGGGGCTCCATATTGGATTACAGATGAATATGAATGGGCAGCTGCGGCTGCCGGCCGAATTGCAAACCCTTGAGCAATTGTTCTTGGCGGCCCAGAAGAGGGCCATGGGGGTAGTGGGTCAGTGTGTCTTCTGGGGCAGAAAAAGGGGCTTCCAGTGCACTCAACCTGGGAGGAAATTGCACCAGAGACACTTTTTTGGCAAATTCTGCTGCCACGGGGTCTATCGTACCTGTAGGATAACTATAAAACAAGCCAAGTGATCTCCAAAACTGAGCTTTTAAGATGTGTTCAAAGTGCACTTCAGAATTCTGACATAAACTAAGGGAGCAAAATCTTAGAAGTATGTCTTTAACTGACTTCTAGATACTATCTTCTCTCTGCTGATGAAAGCACACATGCACTGAACTATAGCAAAATAATGTCTGAGACCACCTGCATGGCCTATAAAGCTTAGGGTTATTGTAAGAGAAATGTAAAAAAAAAGCAAAATAATAATGAAAATTATTTCAATAAAAAAACTGTATATTTCTTAATGATGATGCGTAGATGCCTGCATGTCTGATCAGTTTTGGACGTTTGGCGCTGTGGCTTGGAACTGGCACTGACAAAAATGACGACGTATGGACATATATGATTAAATTAAGCACAGCACATTTTACTGTATTTTTAAAGACGAACTTTAACTAACGTGCGAGAAAAGCTGTGGCTTTTTGTGCTTCGACCTGCGATTCTTTCTGCACACAGCGCTGTGAGGAAACACGAAACACGCGGTCTAAGCCGCGTTCGAACCGCGTTCTGCATCTCCACTGGAGCTGAGCAGGGTATATAAAGAGCATATTTAGTTTTTCACAGGATGAGCTAAATGACTGGACTATCCAGAGACGAGGACACAGAGAGAGAGCCAAGAGAGAGCGCTTCACCGCCCGGGCTACTACATTTTGCCCCAACCGATCATACTCTTCAGCAGATGAATAAAAGGATAAATCTAACTGTCTTGCAATGATAACAGTAAATAATGATTTGGACATGAGAGAACAGCTTAGAAATATTCAGAAAGGGCATTGCTAAAACAGCTCATGAGGGGTGCTAAATATATATGCATTTAGGATCCGTCAGGGATTCTAGGTAGTCCCACTGGTGACACGAGCAGTCGGGGCCGTGGCCCCTAAGCTGCAGGAGTGGCTCCGTCATATCCCTGGAATGACAACACTGGTCTCAGCCCAGAAAAGCGGAATCCTAGGAACAGCAAAAATACTGCAAACTCCCAGGTCTCTGGTAGGAGTCTGAGGAAAGTTACCCCACCCCCCCCAAACACACACACAGCAGAAAACTGGGTAACAAAGAATTATATTTATATATAACAGTAGATTACAGTAGAATTGAACAAAGTGTCGTCCTTTTCGAGGGGACTCAAAAGGAGACTTTTCTACTGGATGCCGCTAGCCCTACTAATCGTGCGGAGCGCTTCATGTGCCGCAGCCTCTGCTGTTTGAAGACCTCTTGCGTGGCGGAGCAATGCTCACGCCCTAAGGCCTGGACACTGGTGCTGGATTACAGCTGCAGGCCCTGTTCTCGGTCCAGCAAGAGGCTGAGAATGTCCCTTTTGGGCCAGAGCGATGGCTCCGTTTGAAAGAAAAACACCCTCCTTGTGTGGTAAGCAGAGTTTCGTTTTAATTATACCAGGGATGGGGAAAAAAGCAGACGGTCCCTGTGTAATCTCCTGGCCCGGTTTACGGACATTTAAATGACCGCCTACTGCCGTCAACAATAAAAGTGACCCTTGGCAATGCAGTTGTTTCAAGCTGTCGACATGCATTCTTGGAACGGAGATTAAACTGTTACTGTTGTGCGGCGAATAACAACGGCCCGGGCCGACAGACGCGCCGCGCCGTGCCACTACAATGACCGGCCAGATTTATCTCCTGCTCTCAAGGCCTCTTTCACAGCTTGGCTGGCCAGCTGAGCTCCGAGACGTCGTGAGAAACTGGAGATGAAGTTGTAAACTGAGCAGCCGTGGCCAGCGGGAGTGCGATTTCAGCCTGAAGGTTGTTGGTTCAAGTCCTCGGGATTGACGCTGGCCCTGCTGTAACACCCTGAAGCAGGATAATTCACCTTAAGAGCTCTTGTAAAAAGGCCCAGCTGTATAAATGGAGAAAATTGTAAGCCGTGTTGGATAAAGGCGTCAGCTAAAGCAACAAAATAATAATTACAGGCGGCCGGTCGGTTCGAATCCAGCACAACCTGTGATTACACCCCAAGCTCATCTGGCCCCGCGTGGCAGGACGCTGAAACCCGAAGAGGGTTTAGGCCTCAGCTTTTTGTCTTGTTTTTTTCTTCCACCTCCCCACCCACACAACGGCAGAGGGGTGTTAATGCCCCCCGAGCAGATGGAGCAGGGTCTCTCTGGCCAAGGGGACAGCAGGAACGTGGATGAGGAGAGGGGAGGCCCGGTGAGCAGTCCACAAGTCCTCTGAGATCAGACACCAGCCACAGGTCAGACTGTCTGTAAGTGCAGCAGGACACCCAAAACTACCTGTCTGATGGAACCAGCAGCACCTTCTTCTTTGACTGACCCTTAAGCAAGTGCTGCGCTACTGGAAAATAAGGTGGAATCTGTTAAAATGAACCTACGCAAACATCTGAGCTCCCTTGTCTTAGAATTCCCCGCATTTTAAAGATTTACAAGCAAATATGTTGTCAGAGGAAAAACGATTTGTGCAACTGATTTTGCACCAGTCAGCCTTGTTTTTAGACATGCTGGTGTTTGGAAGAACTGAAAAAGACATTTGGTATGAGACCTTTTGCCGGAGAGGAGATGTTGGGGCTCCCTTGGCTCTGTTGGAAAGGCAGAGTTTCAGCGTCACAGCAGGGGAGGGTAAAGCTGGACGAACGCATGACGTAACGCAATTTGTTTTATATTCATTTAGCTGACATCTTTCTCCTAATCGATTTACAGTGTGAGGTTTGTACGCTAAGCGGCTTACTCCGATTTACCCATTGATACAGCTGGGTCATTTTTTACTGTGTCAGTTGAGGGTTCGAGGGTCCAACAGCAGCAGGTGGGATTTGAAATCCAGGTGTTTCCTTAACCGTTACGTCACCTGCTGCCCATCACTGGCTGCGCGTGCTTTAGGAAGGGGGAAATAAACTGAACAAATCACTGCATTATTTAATATCACTGCACACTCTGACCAACCCCACACTGCAGGGCGGTGCCGCTTGGTCTGTCTTCCAGGGAGATTTGCATGTTTTAGAACTTAAAATAAATCAGAGTATCACTGTCAGCCTCGATCCAGCTGCCTCCATCCAATCTGTAAGTATTTCTTGAAGCATTTCACTGTGCTTTTTTCGGTGTGTATAAATGTTTTAAACGTCCAAGGAATGTTAAAAAATGCATGACGAAAATTTCCAGCCACTAGTTTCCCACTCTGCGTGGCGACTCTACCATGTGACTTTTTATTAATTTGTCTTAAGAAAGGAGGATACAGAGACCTTAACAGGTCAGTAATCTCATTTTATCATCTGCCAGCAGAACAACCAAGTCCAACCAGACATTTTAGAGGAACACAAAATCAATGTGGGGGGGGGAGAGGAGGTTCTGCTGGGAATTACCCAGAATCCATTAGCAACTTTGACCAATAGGTCAGGTAAAGTAATAGCCAGATAAATGTTTTATTACAGATTTGCTAAACTGACTTAATGGGAAAGCTAAGCCAATGCAATCATGCAGGGAAAATATCCAGCATTAAATTGTATTGCTTTTGCAGCACACAGAGGTCACTTAAAAAAATAGATCTGCAACATTTAACATTTTGAAGAGCTGTCATTTTCTGTCCCATCCCAGATGCCCGGGCAGGAAAATGGAATCGATTCAGACTCAATGCAGGATAGCTGTCGTATCCACTCTTATGCTTATGTTATATATCGGGCACAGGCAGCAACGCACAGCATTCACACAAACTTAAATTACTGGTTTCAACTGGAAGAACGCGTATTCCTGCCCGTGTTTACGTGTATAATTTATTTAACACGTTTCAACACCAGTTTATTCCAGTATCCAATTGTAATGCATATTGTTTTTAACAAGACAAACATCTTTAACCCATTCTTTTCTCTCAGGGGTGACTGTATCCACTTGGGGACCCAGCTGCTGGACAGTGTTTTATACACCGGGATGTCAGTGCAAATCACTACAAATTAAAGATGCGACACGAATTTAAACCGGATGAGACGCAAAACTATGTCAGTGTGCTTTATAGCCAAATTTTTGACAAATCTGTCAAAATTTTGTCAATTTGTCAATTTGTCAATGACAAGTCTGTGATACTTGCCTCTTATACCAACATGTCCCCGTTCTGTATGAGGCTAGCAGTGGTAGACAATTTGTAACCGGCTGGTCTAACTGTGCCCCTGCAGTGAATCTACAGTGTTCTTATGTGTTTTGGCGTGAAAAGGTTAGTTATACTTGTGACCCTCGATGGAGCACCTGCAAAGGCAACTGGTGCTCTCATCTGTAGCTCAAACGGTTAAAAAGCGAAGCGGAGCGGACCAGCCTGAGGGTGTGCACACATGCAGATACGTACTAAGCAGGCCACTGTCCCCAGTCACATTACGTCACAAACCAGGGCAGGATCGCGTTTCCTAAAAGGCGCTATGTCAGCACGACGGTGGCCCGCAACCAGCCGCGAAGGGTTGAGCTGACAGGGTGATGTTAAAACGGAGGTGAGGACACCCCCCCCCCAAGCAGTAAAGTAGCTGGCAGCTCATCGCCGTGGGAGAAATCATACTTTAGATCCTTTCAAACTGCCCACCCTCACCACCTACAAGAGATGGAGCACAAGCATTTGGTCCAAAGGAAGCACTGCTGAATTTAACATGTGACTGAACACAAGTCCCCAAACCCCTGAATGTAAAGCGATGAGCGCACAGAATAACACACCCCTTTGGGAAAAAGAAAAAAAAAAAAGCCAATCACAGTTGTATTTATGCAAATTAATGCGAGACAAGACAAGAAGAGACTAACAGGAGTACCGCTAGCTCACGTTTGTCAGCGGTTAATAAATAAGCACTAGCAATCTTACCGTATACAAAGTGGAAGGACAGGCCACAGTGGTATGTAACAGTTTATTAAAAGATGAGTCAAAGAAATGCACAATCGGAATATGAAAACTGCACCTATCGTTTGCCGGCGAGGTCTTGGCTTTAGGCCTATTCATATTCCAAATCATGTTTAATTCCAAACAGGACTTCATATTAAGGACCCACATAAAAAATAAACAAAACTTTCATCTTTTAAGTGCAAGAAAGGAAACACAGATTTAAAAGCTGTCTTAGAAAAGGCATTCAGGCTTAAAATATTCATTTAATAAAAATGAGAGAATGTTCCATTTTATGAAACCAGAGTACGGAATGCTTGCCCCCCCCCCCCCAGAAAAAAAGAAAACATTTTTTCCTAGATCAACCACAACAAAACAGTTGCCTGTCTGAGGACACAGAAATACTTTTAAAACTGCAGGGTCAGTTAATTCAATTGAGTGTCAAGACTTCCAGTGCCTGGCCTTGCAAATCAGATAAAGAAACCAAAGTGGGTTTTATTCCCTTCCATTTCTCCTTCAGAAATGCATGACAACACACGGCCATATTTATTCATTTCGCATCAGTTCCAGCTGATTTATTTATTTCATTTTTGTCAAGATACAGACTTCAGCATCACGACAGGTAATGATGGGTGACGTCGCACGAGTCCGCCCATCATTTGCTACAAAAATGCAGACGGTCTGTATTAAAAATGTAGATATTGCACAAAAAAATGAGGGGAGGGGGGGAAAAACAGTATGTGCCATAATAAAGATACAAAAAAAAAAGAAAGAATCCAGTTTCACACCTGCGATTTGGGACCCATCCACATATCACGAGTATGATATACATAAACTCCTAACTTTACTATATTACAGTACATATACAATCTTGAAACTATTACCAGCACTGAGATAGGCTGCCCCCTCCTCAACGCCAAGTCTCCTACAAATACTCAACAAATTTGATCTACAACTGTACAAAACCTAGCTTAAAAACCACAAGGCATTTTCGATGCAAGTTTTTTAAAATTTTTAAATTAATCCTTCGACCAGGATACTCTTGCATGCTAAAACAAAATGGAAAAAAATAAGGGAATAAGTGCCTGAAACTCACTGAAAGCACAGTAAGAACATTCCCTTTGGACTGTACAAAAATATGCCTGAAAATATCTTTTCTTTTAAAAAGATGAGGTCTGTTATGTATCAAAATGTTTTCTCCCACACCTGTACTCTGGAGGGGTTTGTAGGCTGCTTGTTATTATTATTATTATCATCATTATTATTATTATTATCATTAATAATAAACACCATCATTTCGGAAACCAGGAGGCAAACTGAACAGATCACCCCTCACACAAAAAGTCTGCAGAATATAGAAATTCACAAAAAAAACCCCATAAATGTCCTCAACAGTGTCAGTTCACAGATTTACGAACCAGTCCAGTTTTGTTTTCAGCTCCCTGCAGTTTTAAGAGGCTTAAGATGCATAGAAGTTTTCTTTGTGGTCCATTTCAGTTGAACAATAATTGTAGACCTACAGGAAAAAAAAAATCAAAATCCATAAACCCTGTCATGCTGCCAAAAAAACGTCTGCAGATTTTTTAATTATTTTTTTTCCTATGGTACCAGTTTCATAAGCATCTTTAATTCCTCCAACCTCACTTCTCCTCCCCACCATGACCCAGAAAAAGAGGCAGGGCCACAAACAACTTGGACAAGACATATAATTTAAAATTTCTTCCTCCCCTGTTATTTAGCTGAGATCTTTCTTTCGTTCCTTTTTTTTTTTTTTTTTTTACACTAGTAAGTGAACACCAGGTCGGAGAAGTTGGCCTCCAGCCAGTCTCCTGCGATCATCTCGCTCAGTTCTGGGGTGCAGTAGTCCGGGAACTCGAAGTGGGAGCCCAGGCTGCCCTCGCTGCACGAGTCCAGGTCCTTGTCCACCAAGGACAGGCAGAGGTTCCCTGAATTCGGGTTTCCCAGCTCCGACCCCGGGGCGCTCGGCGCGAAGTTGACGCTGAAATCGAGCAGCAGGTCGTCCGGGTCCTCGCCGGAGCCGCACGAGCCGGACGACGTGGACGCGGAGCGCGACGACGCGGGGGGTCCGAAGGCGACGGCGGCGGCGGCGGCGGCGTTGGCGGCGCACGTGGCGCTCTGCTTCGTGATGTTCTTGAAGTTGTAGTAGAGTCTGCTGGACGGCGACTCCCGCACCTCCTCGTACATGCTGGTGCCCTCCGACTCGGCCGAGGAGCTCAGAGTGGGACTGGCCGGCACTTTGGCCACGTTGTAGAGCGGCCGCCCCGCCGCGCCGTCTCCCTCCTTCCCCCGGATGCCAAAGTCGTCCGCGTACTCGTCGTCGCTCGCATCCTCGTCGTCGGTCGCCTCGCTCTTGGGGGTCTTGCTCACCTTTTGCAGGTGACACTCGTCGCCGTGCTCGTGCGCCGCCTTGCCGCCCGCCTTGGCGCCCTTCAACTTGGGGCACTTCTTCCCCTGCGACTTGGCCGCCTTGCCGCTCGCCTTCTCCGGCGACTGCGCAGACGACTTGGCGGAACCGTCCAGCTTGGGCTTCTTCTTGGGCCGATACTTGTAATCGGGGTAGTCGGCCATGTGTTTGAGCCGCAGCCTCTCCGCCTCCCGGATGAAGGGGATCTTCTCGCTGTCCTTCAGCATCTTCCAGCGCTTGCCCAGGCGCTTGGAGATCTCCGCGTTGTGCATGTCGGGCGACTGCTCCATGATCTTCCGGCGCTCGATTTTGGACCACACCATGAACGCGTTCATGGGTCTCTTGATGTGGCCGGTCGCCGTCTTGCACCAGTCCGGGTTCAGCTCCACCGGGCTGCACGCCATGAACTCGCTCTCCTCGCTGTCGGTGGCCTCCCGGGACACGCCGCTGTCCGTCTCGCCGTTCTCCATCTGCTGAACCATGATCCCCTCTTTTTCAGGGTCGTTTCACTGTAACAATCCACAGCCCGACACCTCCAGCCTGTCTGCCCGGGTCTCCGACTCGCCCGCCGGCCGCAAACCTCCCAGCGCCGCGCTCTTCCCACAGTCCGCACGCCGCCTCTTTACCTACTTATTAGCCTTCCGAACGCGGTTACGTCAGTCCACTCCCACCCAATCACATACAGGCGCTCACGCCCCTCCGGCGCTGTTCCCAGCCCTCCTCTGCTCCCATTCGTGGGAATCTTGTCAAGTGGGCGGTGCCACCTAAGCAGGGCGTGTCGGGACCCATGCGGCGCGCGACATGCATGTTAATAATAAACACGCGTTTAACAGAAGAGGCCGACAGTTCATATCACAAAGTGGGGAAACCGGCGGAAAGGCAGCTGTTTACTTCTAACGACAGCGTAAAAATCCACGCAACGCCAGCAGAGACGCTTAATTCAGGGAGTTAGCAGCCAGATATGATTTTTACCCCCTTTTTTCTTGCTATTTATGGAAAGCGCTCAGGTTTTTGTAGAGAAAACTGAAGGTGGCGCTTGGATACTACAGCAGTGTGTGACGGGACAGCATGAAACATGTGGAAGAGAATATTGCTCTGCTGGTGTGTGTTTCCTTTTTGTTTCTCCAACCTGTCAATGTGCCAGTCTGTTGGGGTGGAGATTTTTTTTCTTTCAATCTTGGGTTCTTTACCCTGCCCCCCCCCCTCCCCAACTAAGACCTGCTGCTCCCCCCCCCCCCAGGCTGGTGAAAAAAAAAGCAGCTTCCTTCTCAGGCTACACCTTCAGTTTAGGAAGCAGGCGGTTTTGAAGCAGCCCTCACCCTGCCCAAACCCCCCCCCCCCCAGGCTCCTCACTAGAATACAGTGTCACCGCTGATACAGGAGGAATGTCCTCCGCTCGCTCATCTCCAGGCCAGACTGCCAGTCTCGCCCGCACCGGCCTGAGATACGGCTGAAACCCTTTATCACCAGCAGCACTCGGAGCCAGAATAGCTTAATAAGATCTGCACTGCTTTTGCCTCCTTGTTTATCTGTCCTGAACACATGTACTGTTTTTTTTTTGCCCCCTTTGTGGCCTCGTGATTCACCGAGAAGGAAAGTTGGAGCGCGGGCATACAGCCCGCAGCGAACAAAATTCTTGCGCAACATGTTTATAAATTATCGCAACGTACACGCATGTCTAATCCCTGCGTGGTTGCAGGTGAGACGCCGTCCACAGAGGCCTTCCCTGGTTTTAATGACCGCTTTTTGAAATATGGCCGCATATGGCCCAGTAATGACCTCACGCAGCATAATGCGCCAGCAGTCGGTGGAATTCGGGCGTTCTGGGCAGCTGTGCTCATTAGCATGGCTCGTTACTGCCGGCCAATGAGATGCAGGTGCCAGTCGCCGCCAAGGTATGAATCATCCGGGGGGCGGTCCCTCGGCACCCGGACGGACAGATGGACGTGCGGCTGGGGACTGGGTTTACTCATCAGCTCTTACACGCATCAGCGTTAATCTGCATTAAGCGTAATATGGGAATTTAATGGCTTTTACACAGGCAGCTCCCTTTATTTTTTCTTCTCCCACCCCAAAAATGTCAGACTTACACATAAGTATTAAATTTTATGCCAAATTAATACATTTAGGACTCCCAGCTTGCTGTTTTTTTTTTTTTTGCGAAGCTTCTTTCTTCCCCTTTATGTGTCGATGCATTGTGCTGAATGAACGTTGAACGTTTTCATCTTGTAAAAGAAAATAAAGGGATTTCACCCAAAAAGGAATAATCCCCGCAGCTGCCACTGCTACCATGGGAGCACTGAGGCGTTGGATCAATAGTGGTCCTGGCCAGGGGCTATCTGATCTTAGAAATGCAAAGATTTAGGCCCTTTCAATAGCCCCCAGACAGGTGTGTTTATTTGCAGTTTCCGTCTGATGGCTCCACAAAAGCAAGACAAAAGAACGAGTCATTTGGAGACGCAAGCAATGGAGGAGGCCAATTGAGGGCTCATTTTCCAGACACATTCTTAAATATCTTTTTTTTTCTCCCCCACCCCTACCACTCAATTGTTATTGCTGCTATTCATTGTGTGGCCTACACTCAAATCCCTTGGTGGCAATATGATGGTTAGGGTGTCTCCTCATGAAATAGTGCTTTGGGGGAAGAGAACATCCTGAATCAGTACTTCTGTATTGACTGCAAGTGAGCAGAGACATAAACTAATTTTACTATTAATATAATTCTCCTTTTGGTTAATGCTGGCTATAGGGCAGCCTGATGAAATATATTTTGTATATTTTTTGGTTTTACTCACACTCTATCCCGTCACTCCCCATAACCTCCGCCATACACACACACACACCTTACTGAAACTAACCTCAACCAAAAAGTATGTCTATATTTAGCCAATGCTTTACACTGCTGCAGTGCTATTTACACTGATTTATACAGGAGGGTCATTTTTACTTTATCAGTTCGCCGGAAGCGCCTCGGTCGGTGGTACTGTAGCAGGAGTGAGAACTTGAAACCCCGGTCTTCTGTTTGCAAGATGATGGAATGCAGAAGCTCTGATCACTACGCCACCTGCTGCTCCTACATGGTTACTCGTTGCTGATGCTAATGGAGGCATATCTCGGGAGGCCTCAAACCCTCAACACAAACCTTCCGTAAAGAGGGCGTGGGCACCCATTATTCAAAGTTCGGTATTCGAGGTTCACTTTATACAGACGTGCGAGAGAGAATGAAGTGTGGTTTCTCTCGGACGACGGTGTACTGCGCTCCAGACGGTCAGCGTTACGACACAAGACAGCAGAGATGAATTGAGTAGAAGAATTTGTGAATAAACAGAAAATAATAAATGATAAATTAATAGAACAGAATAAATAAATTGGCACATAATAATGTGAATCAGTGCAAACAGTTAATTGCGGTGGCACAGTGGAGGAGGCGGTTGCTGGTGGTGGTGGTGGTCCGCAATTCAGTAGCCTGGCAACCTGCGGGAAAAAGCATTTCCTGAGCCTGGTGGTTTTAGCCAGAAAGCTATGACAGCATCTTCCAGATTCTAGTGGTGAGAACAGACTGTGGAGAAAGTGAGAGGGGCCCTTGGTGATCTGAGCTCTCCTGACACACCTCTTGTTATCGGTGGTCTGGATGGTGGGTAGCGACCACACGTTACAGGCGTCCTCATCCCCTACTACTGTGATTCAGCGATTTGCTACGTAATAATAAATAAAAGTGTCCATTGTCTTCTGCGGTGTCCCCAAAGACTCCTCACCTTGTTCCGTCCAGCCTGCTGTCCCTGGTGTGGTGTTTTGTCGGACGAGAGAGACCAGAACCACCACGTAGCTGCTTACTATTCACACTTGTGTGGGAAAGTGTTTCAGAGGCGTGAGGTTTTTTCTTTTTTTGACACCCTTGACATTACCAGGCTTTCGGGGTCTAATGTTTACCAGATACTTGAATCTGGAGTGTCTTGTCATTAATATGAACAGCTGGCACTCGCATTCCCACTATGGTGGAAACACGCAGAAAGCTGGTGCAGCCCGGGGTCGAGACACCATCGAGTTGTGCCCCTTGCACCCTGCGCCGTTCAGAGTGCTTTTAGGACCTCCTTCACTGGCCACAGCAGCTGTAACAGCTCAGCCTGGCCTCAAAGCAAATTGCAGTATATTTATATTTAGATGCTTTTCACCAGTGTCCCATTCAATGCAAGGTAAACAAAAGTATATAAAGAAATGGATGTAGCGCTTTAGATACGATTACAAGATCATCAAAGCACAGCTTGCTTGATACCACCATTTTGCTGATGCAAATCACCCAGATACCACAGGAACAGCAGGTGGCGCAGCAGTTAGAGGTGTCAATGTGCTTTCAAAGCATGCAGGTTCAAATCCCACCTCCTGCTGCACCACCCTTGAGCAGGGCACTTACTCTCAATTGATGCAATAAAAATGACGCAGCTGTAAATAGTTGTAAGGAGCTTAACGCTATAAGAAGCTTTGGAGGAAAGTGCCAGATAAATGAATAAATAACTGCGTGAATATATAGCTGCCTGTTGAACTGGTGCTTAGATGCAGCCGATTGTGTTTACGTAGTTGCTGTGGAATAGATTCACAGATGGTCCTAGAATGCATTTTAAGACCCTTGAAGGCTGGGGGGGATTCAGCAGTTCACAGAGGGACAGAGGAAGCTCATTCCCTCACATCAGAACCATGACTATGAAAGGGTGCAGACTTCACCTGACAGGTAATAATGAAAATTATCCAAACTTTTGCTTGTACATCAAATCGATATTTCAGAGGTATAAATCCCACATAATAGTTTCATTTCCAAAATTCTTAATAATGTCACTAGGAAAATGCTGGAAAAGGCAAACCAGAAATGTACCAGCTACTTATTTATTTAGTCGGTTTCACACAACTTACAGTTTTAAGGTTTCTTTTATTAAACACATGGGGTTTTCAGTGAGGCTGCTAAAGGGTCCACCTACAAGACAGACTAATACTAGGAGTTGCCCCAACAAATCTGCGGTTTGAAGACCAGGCCCATAACTTTAGGGCAAACTGTGGCCCCCTCATGCTCTCCAGCAGGGAAACACGGTACCACTGTTATACTTTTTTCATCCGACATCCACAAATTATACAGTGGAATAAAATGATGATGTTTGCTGCGAGCCCCTCGACACTGTTTGTTTGCGTTCTGTCTCGTAATAGTAAACATGTATTCAGTGTCCCTGGGGGGACGTGACCCTCCGTAATGAGAGTGTGTTTAGTCTGGAGGCTGAGACAAATGCTGATGAATCGTGTGACTGGTGTTCACACACTTGCAAACAAAACACAAGTGTCGCACAGACTCAAAGTAAGCAAGATATACCCTCTTATTTTAATCACGTCATGTTGAATCAAACACCAAAACCGAATTCCGAGAAATCTGGCAGAGTCTTAAACCAGAATTCAGCAAAACCTCAGTTAATGTGTGGAATATTTCTCTAGTTATCCGAAGGTTTATTTATAAAATGTTAAGCAGCTTTTTGTATGCAAGGTATCAGAAGTATAACCTTTTCCCAAAATAAAGCCAATGCTATATATAACTAAGGTAATAAAGGCATTATCAAAGAAGAAGACTCCAAAAAAGAGAATCAAAAGGTTAGCGATGAAGGACACTTTTGGTTAACTGCCTGAGAGGATTTTCAACCTGGAAATACAAGGACCGACAGTGAGATCTCGAGTCCGAAACATCACAGCATACAGGTGACCCAAATACCCAGGGAGTTTTATAACTGCAGGAATACAGAGAAGGTGAGCTGGATGGAGCTACTCACTATTCCCCGCTGCACAAGCCCAGATATGGATGGCAACATGAAAGGATAAAATAAGAACAGCAGTAACAGGTTTAAGGCATCAAAGAGCAGTCTATCTGTATCAGTTATTGCAAAAGAAATAACACCATCAGCACTACTACTACTAATAATAATAATGATAGATAGATAGATAGATAAATAGATAGATAGATAGATAGATAGATAGATAGATAGATAGATAGATAGATGGATGACTGGGTAATTCCTACTGTAATACCATAGTATTTACCTGAAATGGTTGCACTAAAAACTCCTGGTAAAAACTCAGGTACGAATGGATAAAAGTTGTTTGCAAGTTGCTCGGGAAAAAGCGTCATCTTTCTGAGTGTTTGTCGGTAGGCTGACAAGTATATATGTTTGGCTGTCCAGGACCACGTTTGAAAATAGCGAGGGTGACGGTGTTCTCCTGCGTCGACGACGCCGGCGCGGTTTGCCGCTCCTGCACCTATTCTGCGATCTGATGTATTTATGGTTGGTGCTGTTTGCGTCGAGGGCCCAGATCTGACAGTTGAAAGCGGCTCCTCAGCCAGGGCGCGTGACCTTAAAGCGAGGTTCGCGCAGCGCCGCGCTCGACTCCTCCGCCGCTGTAATTTGTGGCCGCAGACGACGCCAAAATTAAATCTGAGATTTAGCGCCATCATTCTTTTATGTTTCTTCCAAGGATGTGGATAATTGCGAGGTGTTGCCAGCAGTCTCACCATCCTGCCCCCGTTCTGGCCCATTTGCAGGATTCTCAGGGCACTTCCCTTGCCTTCGGTTGCTCTCTTGTTTTTGTTTGTCTTTGCTGGGTGTTTTGTGGCGTCGAATTTGTCGGCCTCTTCCGCGAAACACGGTGCTGGAGTCATGCGATGCTGTGCGAAGTTTACTGGCCGGGACTTCACACGTATGAACCCAGACACACGCAAACTCACATGCTGGACCAAGAGGGAGTGTTCCGGAAAGTGCCGACCGTCTGCTTGAACGAGGGTCACTTGTCTTCCAACCCACATTCACCTCAGCTCTTCCAGACATTAAATCCCCCCGCAGCTCATTCGCACATTAAATTATAAAGGTTTTATTTTTTCCACTGCAGCCATAATGACGAAGACTTGCGTCTAAACGCAGTTTCGCAGCGACGTCAGCCTCCTGTGGAGGTTTGCGGCAGTAAAAGGGCTTGGACCGAGCAGGCCGTGGACTGGACACTGCCTTGCGGCGCAGGAACTCTGAAACAAGCACTTTTTATCAGGACTAAAACCAGACTCACAACTAACGTGTTTACGCACTGTTTCGTTTAGCTGAAGCCTTTGTCCAAAGCAACTTATAATGTTCAGGTTTGTACTCTAAGCCCTTTTCAGTGATTTAGCCATTTATGCTGCTGGATCATTTCTACTGTCTCAGTTCAGGGCATCAGCGTAAATAAGGTGTTTGGCGCCCGGGGCGGTACTTTCTTTTCTGCAACCTCCACCCCTCACAACACTGTGTGGCAAAAGATATTTATAGTAATAACCGTACATATGTATTGGGAACTATGTCTTTTGTGAATATTTGTGCTCAAAGTGAGCGAAAATTTACTTTAAAATCAGAGCGCCAGGTGCCCTTTAACCGCTTTAACCCCAAAGCATCCTGCAGGCCATCTTCTCTTCTGCAGGCCAGGTTCAGAGTGGGAAAGAACAGGCTCTATTTTACAATAACCAAATAAAGAAATGAAAGGGAGAAAGAATTGTGATAGGGTCACCCTTTATAACATAAACATTAAATGAAACTGAATATTGTGCATAATAATAATAACAATAATAATAATAATAATAATAATGATGATGATGATGGTGATGATGATAATGCAATACTAACAACCCAGCAGGAGGGGAGCAGCACAGGAGCCCTTGTGGTTAAGGACTCTGTTAAACTGATGCATATAGAAGGGTTCTGTGTTTTATAGAGTGACCACTGAGGGTTTCATGGGAGGATTTCATTATGAGGGGGGGTGAGAGAGAGAGGAAAATGTGTCGATGTAAAACACACAGGGGAAGGAAACCCCAAAACGTTGACCGACTGGAGCTCTTGCGCTATAATAAGTAATATAACGTGTTGTTTCTCAAAGAGGCTGCTGGGAATAGAGGCGGCACAAAAATATACTAACAACAACAAGCGCGGTCCAGAGGCGCTGTCAAATTTTTTGGACTGCGTTGCAAAGTCCCGATTAAAACTAAACACTGTATTTCTACTTTGAAATAGTGCCAGAGAAAGAAAAGGAAAAAGGTTATTTATGCCCGCTGCTGGAGGAATAAACAAACACGGAAACATAAAGCTCTCCAGATTTGCTCGATACCGTCGGCATAGGTCCCTGAGCTGCATCTCACTTCTGTTCAAACGGAAACAACAAAACAAACAGTTTGTTTTCATCCGTTCCCAAGCAGAAACACTGATGTGGGATGAATGTGTTATTTCAAATCTCCGATGAAGCAGCACTTCTTCGTGCCAGCGTGCGCTGCGCTGCAACGACTGATCTCGTCTTTTTTCACGTAGTCTCCCAACCTGCACAACACCTCAAGATGATAACCATTAGCTGTTATTTGGGGTTTTTTTGTTGCTTTTGTTTAAATGCAGCTTATAAAGGTAGTTTTCAGTGCCACTTTCAGTTATTTATCCTGCAGGGAACTGTTCACCGCATCAGGGCAGGAGCTCAGGGGGTTTACGGCAGGAGCGCCTTCATTTTCACCCCACTTTTATTACACCTTTTTCGGCGCTTACCCATTGTTTTAATGCCGGATCATACAGTTACCACTTGTTTTTACGATTAGTTATAACATCAGACGCTCTTGCAGTGACATCTAGTTTAAAGAAGCCTGTTTTGAAAGTGCCACAACATACACATTTTCTGAGGGAATCCGTGAAAGTTTTTATTATTAACTCACAGATGTGAGCTTAAGCAGAGCACCAGTGACTACTGGTAAAAGCCGAGGCTATAAGTCTGGCCTTTTTTGAGCACAAAACACACATTTTAGTCCACCGTACTGCCTGGCTTGGTCTTTCACTTTTACTCCCTGCTTGAGACTCAATGTTCATTCCACACCGACAGATTAAGGAAATTTTGAATTTAGAGAGCAACTTCACATTATTTGTGAACTTTTGACAGAAGCTGGTGTTTGTATCGTCTCTGCTGGTACGTCGCTCAACAAGGTATCCTGATTTAATCCCCGATTTAATCCCGCTTGCTAAAAAAGTAAATCATTGAAAATGGGTAATTTTTTTTTCTAAAGACATGTAAGTTTGTAAGTTGCCTTTGATAAAAGTGCCGGAAAAATAAGGACAAATAAATATATACCTTATCATTGTTAATGTTAGTGCTAAATATCCACTTTTTTCCACCTGTGTACATAATCTTTTTTTTCACCATTCTTTGTAATGATGAAGGAAGTTTGTTTTAGTCAGCATCCTAATGGATTTCATTTTCTACAGTAAAAAATAATGTAAACTGATATAGTTCTATCTCTTAATGCAGCACTTTTTGAAATTAGGCTAAATATGTCCTTATCTTGTGCATAACATTCATCCATCCATCCATCCGTCAGTCAGTCAGTCCATTTTCGGTAACCACTTGTCCCGGTCAGGGTGACGCCGACCTGCCACCTTTTCCGAAACGAGTGGGTGTGAGGGAAGGAGGCTCATCACAAGGTAGCCACACACACTGTCACACACCATGGAAAAGTTTAGCTTACCGAGAAACGGGAAACACACGTTTTTGGACTGTAGCAGGTGAAAACGTCCCAGCTCCACACAGACGGACCAGGACGCTGTGAGGCGACAGACCTACCCACCGCACCACGGAGCCTTGAGCATCACAGTAAAATTAAAAACTTTCCTCCAGATCCTCTTGACAGGATGCTCTGGATTCTAATCTCAAAGTGTTACATTACACAAGGGGGGCTTTTCTGTAGTCAGGCCATCAGCACGGCTGCTAGCCGATGGACCACCGCCCTGGCGAGCGGAAATATCCCAACATCACATCTCCTACCTCTAGTGTCACTGAAAATGACAAATAACTGCAACATCAGTCAAGTGTCGCGTGAAGCCGAGCATCAGTGCGACGGCGCAATTGACCTCTACCTACATCATAATGTCACGGCTCTCGAGTTACTTATGGATATGAGGACTGATGGATATGGACACTTGTGGCTATTACTACTGAGGACAGGCCTATTAAACTGTAAGACGCACAGAGATCAAAAAAGAAAAGGAAAAATAACCGAGGGTGTAAGAGCTTGTCAGATACTGGGGGGGTAAAAATATTAATAAGAGTATTCAGTGGAGATATAGAGAAACAGGAAAGATATGCAGAGGTTCTATTAAAAAAATAAAACGCTATATCTCCACTATTCTGCACCACAGCCCTAATTGTAAAACTGTCCGAAAAAAAAGGCTTGGGACTGTTTTGACAGGAATATTAAAGATTACGAGGCAAGTGTTGTCAGCGAATTAGTTGGGGATTAAAAAGTTTCGGAACAAAAGAGGTTGACAGAGACAGCCTCGCCACAAAAGCAAAAGAGGATTATCAAATGGTTCTTGTTTCAGACATTTTCCCCTTGATATTTCTCCACTTTTGTCATGAATCTGTCAAAGCAGAGATGAAAATTCATTTGAACAAGATAGCATCCGAGTTCTTCTTCTTTTTTTTTTTTCCTCCCCACATAAATGAAAACATTTCTGAGGTCTTGGCAGAGAAGACTTTTTTTAACAAGCGAAAAGGGGAGTATCGGCTTCAGCGTTTCCGATCATTAAGTGTCGGCTGGAATAGTTTGAAAGCAAGCGTGTTGGACAGAGAGTGTTCAGCGAGGCCGTCACGTGCTGCAATGAGGCTTTTCTTCGTTTTTAAAACAAGCATCCGTGTATTTACTGAAACCTACATTTAAAAACATGTCGAGCTCAGTAATATGCTATCTGTTATCCCCCACTGTCTGCAGGTACATCTAAACA
This sequence comes from Arapaima gigas, assembly GCA_900497675.1. Taxonomy (NCBI): domain Eukaryota; kingdom Metazoa; phylum Chordata; class Actinopteri; order Osteoglossiformes; family Osteoglossidae; genus Arapaima; species Arapaima gigas. The sequence continues at coordinate 922,456 of UFQX01000367.1, read as the reverse complement.
CTCTGAACTTTGAAAGCAGGCAGTAGCGTTTTCACAAAATGCCATCGTATATGTGATAAAGTTTCCCATGTTTGCTCCTTTATGGACAATCTTTTCCTGAGACACCAGAGTGGAGGAGAAGCGAGGAAACACACAAGGCCTGCCCTGTCCTTTTCCTACGTACTTGACCCACAGTTCATTCGCACCACTTCTTCAGGAGGAATTATGAGCAATGATTCACTACAAAGCAATTTGCACATATTCAAGGGTAATGAGTTCATATATCATTTTTCAACAATGCTTTGAAAAATAATCATAGGCACCTAATGCAGTGTTGTCCTTACTTGTTCTTGGCTACCGATTAGGGTTATCGGTTATAAATTATAAGAATGCATAGCAAAAGTGGCGTATAGCACCCTGGTCTGTAGTGATCGAATAATCTAATGGCCGGTGCTCTTAAAATATAATAACTATGCACGGTTTACAATTTAAAACATTCAGCTTTTTGTATGTAATCATTGTACATTATTTATTCTTGACATCAAGGTCAGACAATAAAAACAGCAAATCTCCGTCAAAGACTGTTTAAATGGAGCCAAGGATGAATGTGGTGAAGAACGTGGGTATGAAAGTCAGTTCTAGAGAAGCAGAGTGTTTTGGGTTTAGAAAGTAAGTTACGACAAGTATTATTCTAAGGTGGTGATGCTGATGATCTGAGTTTTGCGAACTTTGGTGAGGTTCTGGGTTTTGTGCTGATGGTTGTGTTCATGTACATCTACAGCTTTGGGTAGTTTTGTTGTTTTACTTCTCTGTTGCATGTTGCATCAAAGTGAGTTTTTTTTTTTTCAAGGTATAAATGATGCAATCTGGAACAGAAGGAAAACTTTGACCCTCAAAGAATCTGAAGACCATGTACATTCAAAAGACAAAAAAGAAAAAATTAAAGATACAGTTATAGACTCGCTGAATTACCGCTGAACTGGAACTTTCCTTGAAAATCAAACCTTCTGTGTTTCCCATTTTTAATGCCAAAATACAGAGTGGGATAAAGGGTCACAAAAGTAGTGGGTGGTAAGTAAAGGCCGAAAAAAAAAAGAAAAACCGACATCGCACACAGAGCATGAGTGTCCTACAAAAGCTTGTTTTCACAGACTTGCTTTTACAGATTAACTCATTTTTCTTTTTTTTGAAACTTCACTGAACCGTTGGCTCAGTGTCTTCTGGTGTTCTTATTAAATACTCAAGAAAATGTTTATTAAAAAGTGAATACGATATTAATAAAGTTCAGTTTTCCGCTGAGTGCTTATTGCTTTGCTGAGGCTTTTAACTGCTCCTCACCAAAAATGACCCTCAGGTTGTCACAAGTTACATGTAGAACGGATGATGGATGGCTGGGCGATCCACTCTCCGTAGTCTTGTCGCTCGGTGATCCTCGGATCCGCTGTGATTTATCTCCTGGGGTCCGTGTCTGCAGCTGTAGTCATGTGCCGAACAGTCGGAGAGCTACTTTACACAAAGAGAAATTAAAAAGCGATTCCTAATGACACAACGCCACGTTCACAGGCACATTTCCCTTTCGACAAAGCTTTTAACCCCACTTTACGCATAAGGATGAGTCATACAAAGTAATACGTGTCAAGCTCATGTCATTCACACGTTTCGTCTGGAGGGAAATGACACTAGAAGCAGGATTAGAAATGGACGGGACAACTTCAATTGGGTTGTTCTGTTTATCGGGTCCGGGGGGTTGCAAGGGGGCCTGTGGAGCCGCATCGCTAGGATTGACTGTCCTTTAGTGACAGAGATTAGAGAGGTCAGACATACACCTATTGTCTAGTATTAGTTATTCTAACCCCCGCTGGCCTACGCAGCTGACGCGCACCTGAGAAGATTAAAACTATTTCTTCTCGGCTACAGCGGTTGGTGCTTGGATGTTGTATCTAGGAGGGTAGAACAGCTGTGAAGTTTTGCTGTTATCCTGCCCTTTCTCTGTTAAAGCATTGCGGCGAACGACTCAAATAATCGACGCCACAGTTTGTGTTTAGTCAGCATAAATTTGAACGCAAATTTGAAGGATTGTCACCCCCCCCCCGAGTTAAATTTCAGTTCCACCATTATATTTTCCTCAGATCACATCCTTGGTCCTCCTCCCCACAGCAGCAAACCTTACAGGAAAAGAATACCTACCTACTCAACACCGATGAACGTGTCACCCGCCTTCAGATTTAAAATGTTGCGCTCAATTATTTAAACCGTGTTTTTGCTTTAGCTATTCCTTCATTTGTCACCAGTGTCCATTTAAATGTGTTTACTGTGTAACTGTGACATTAAAGTGTTCAATATGTCACTAAATATCAGTATAACTATATAATACATTACAACTAACAGATTGCTTATAAGGTGACAAAAATCTGGTTTAGTTTTCAGTTTTAATCTTTGACTCTTGTTCTAGACATAACGTCCACATAAATATAAAGATTTCATTTGTTATTTAACACTGTACAGTTTTTTCTTTATTGTTAACCGCTTGGTCTGGTGTTTTATTTTAGACAGACAGCACAAGTAGCCAGGGTGCACCTCCCTTGCTGAGTTCACCCCCCAGGGGCATCGTGAAGCAGTTTGCGCTACAGGATTGTGTACAGGTGCCAGATTTGGCTTCTTCGTCCATTTGCTTACGTTCAGAGGTTCAGTTCACCTGTCAAAAGGGTGAATTCGGAGTGGACTCGGGGCGGGGAATTAGCAGGACCGCAACGGGATCCCTCATCCAAACACGGTGAGATCACTGCCCTCTGCGGCCGTCTGGGGAAGAGGTGCGGAGACCCAAGACAGTCGACTTATTCAAACAGATGAACAGGGGTTGTCAAACCTCTCCTGCAGAATCCTGCTGTCCCTGGGTGCAAAATACCACTTGGGGCCTGTGTCCCTCACCACCTTCTTGAAATTCCTGACTGGACCCATGAAGGATCAGTTGGTTCGAATTAGGAACACTACATATTTACGTTAATCGTCACTCTGACAGATATTTATACCAACAAATGGTATAAATAAAACGTAAGTAATAAAATTACTAATAATGAAGGCATTAGTATTGCGACCTCGACCTTATAATCCATTTAAAAATCAGTTCTGGGTGTGAAATCTTACTGTTAAAAAATCAGCAACGTAAATCACGTTTTATTATGAAAAAACCTATACCTGTATAGCGAAGCCCCATCATCTTATCTGCTTACAGGAGGAAACAGGTAGACTTCCACACTGATACCAGCACTGAGGGCTTCTACACTGCAGCTGTTTCCATCACTGGACAATTCCACCTGGAATCATTTATATCCATAGTCTGGAGATTAAGATATTTGAGATTGTTGGTTGACAACAGTAACATTAGGGCCAGTTGTTAAGATTAGTTTTACATGACTTGGGTGTGTCGTTCCTTGAGCAGGTTTTGTTTTGATTCGAAGGGGGTGGCTGTTTCACACGCTGGGGTGGAGGCCGGTATGACTCACCCTTGGGGGGTCCTTGTCGCTGGAATGATTACATAGTTGAGCCGGGCTTTACTATCTACTCGTTCATATCAGGAGAAGAAGCAGGTACACTAAAAAGGAGAGACAGGCCAAGAAAGCTCTGGGTTTCTCTTAACACTGTACCAAGAGGAAGTTTCAAATCGCACTCAACTCAAGAAGCGTAGTCTGGCTCGGTCTGCTCGACTTCTGAGGAGGACCTAAAAGAGAGATGTCCTCCCTGCAGCCAAATGGCCCTGTGATCCTTCAACATCTTGACATTCTTGGAGAAACACTGCCGACGCTGCTCGCAAGTTCTCTTTTCATTATCTTGGTGCCACTTCGAGGACGGGCTACAGGGTCCCTGGATGAGCCCGGCAAGACGTGGTGGGTGAGTGAGAGGCTCCCGGTGAGAGGTGCTGCAACTTTGAAACTGGTGAGATCCTGCGGAGGGAGACACGTCTATCGCTGTCCCGAATGCTTTGCTGCGCCATCGTGTCCTTCAACTTCACTCCACTGCACTCCTGAGGAAAAACAAACAGTGCTTTGTGTCTTCTGGCAAACACCGGGATTCCACGATCGTATTTGTTTTAATATTTCCTTCTATGCATCATTGTACTAAGTCCCGCTTTAAAAGTAATTACCAAGAATGCTACAAAATTTACTTTATTTATTCTTTTGTTTGTTTTTTATTCCTGGCTTGCGGTAACACAGCTTTACCCAGGAGATCTTGCCTGGGTCTGTGTGATAATTTAAAATTTGAGTAGCGTACATGCTCTACAAATACAAGGTGGGTGGTGTTCCTCTGATAATGATGTCATTTAATAACTTCAGTATAAAGAATGAATTGATCGATGCATTATTCCTCTAAATTTCTTATTTACTGAGACGAACGCTCACGTTTGGCTCGCATTAATACGTCAGCAAAAAGAGGCCACTTGCCGGGCCTTACGTGTGCGTTTATTTTTGCGATCCCAAATAAATAATTTACTGGCATAATGTTTAAGAGCTGTAAAGGTGCAGTTTACGGGGGGGTTATTTCTAAGGCTGGTCGCGGGTGTTTTCGGGCCGCTGCCGCCAGGGAATCGCGCTTCCAGCGTGAACGCTGCGTTCTGCCACTCCTCCTTCCTTGCGTACCACCCTTGTCCAGGGGCCTCAACCTGACTTGCTGTGGTAATTTACCTCACAACACAAAGGATTAAAATCTAAATGTTGCTTTGGAGGGGGGGGGGGCAATTTTGTGGGAGTGATGCTGACATGGCTTTGGAATATGTAGGTGATTGTTTTTTTGTTTAAGAAACTTCTCAGAAGCAGAGAGCACAGCACATGTTCTGGTCCTCCTTGATAATCTTAGGAAAGGGTAATACCAACAGCTTGGTCAGAAATATCATATAATTCAGCTGCTTTGGCTCTCGGCTGCATTATAGGTTTTCTCAGTAGCTGCCCGTATCTGTGGAGACTCGGCTAGAGATTGAAAACAGAAAAGAACTGCTGGAGAAATGCGGTCTGAGCTCCTTATCAGGCGTAAGTCACAGTGTAAAGCAAATAATCATGAAAAAGAAAACATTTTTTTAAGTTCTAACCAAAGTCCACATCGGGATATTTATATAGGATTGTACACATAAGAAGTCCACTGACATTTTAATATCTATTTTGCCGTCTTCATTATTTTTACTCATTATCCATATTTATCTTGGATCTCCCAAGGGATTATATTTCTTATTTACTGAACAGGAGTCGTTTAAAAGCAAAATTTATTGCAGCCAACTGCCCGTATGAGATTTTCCAAACAACAAATATACGGTGGCTTTTGTGAGGTACATAGAAAAATAATAATAGTAGGAAAAGAGAGTGTGGGGATTTACTTAAAGAAAACAATGAGAAATTAATAGTAATTTTTACTTTCTTTACCCAACCCTAACGTGGGACCCTCCACTGGGACCTCAAATAGACCAAATGAAACTGTAAGTTAGCTTCATACAAATGATTTATTTATTTGTTGAGCACATCTCTCCAGACTGACTCACAACATTAGGTTTTTATTCTAATCTACTTGCAGTGACCAGTTGTGATATCAAGGTCATTTTTACTCCGTCAGTTAAGCGTGAGTAGTTTTCCCCAAGGGTATTACAGCAGGGACCAGGATTCAAACCTACAGTACTTACAAAAGTCTTAGGCACCTGTGGGAAAAATGCTATAAAGCGAGGATGGTTCTAAAAATAATGCCATGAATTCTTATGAATCAATAAACCTTCTAAAAAGTGCAGTAGACAAAAAAAACCTCAATCACATCAATATTTGTTGGGACCCCCCTTTGCCTTTAAAACAGCATCAATTCTCTTAACCAAAAATTTCAATGCAGTTTAAGGTAGAGGTTGATAGGCTCTTCCAAACATTTTGAGGAACTGGCCACAGTTCTTCTGCACACTTTGACTGTCTCTGCATGTCCTCCCAGACTGACTCAATCTTGTTGAGATCAGGGCTCTGTGGGGACCATACCGTCTGTTGCAGGATTCCTTCTTTTTGCTCAAGATAGTTGTGTATGACTGAGATTGGGTGTTTGAGGTCATTCTCAAGCTGCAGAATGAATTTGGGACCAACCAGAAACCCCCCTGATGGTAGATAAGAATCTACCTGTACTTCTCAACACACACTGAAGCTGCCTGCCTAACACTTTTGCACAGTACTGTAGATCCATCTGACTGGAAGGCAATGGCTCTAACCTCTACAATACCTTAGCCTCGTGTAAGCTACATTTTAGAGTCTACAGGTTTTCTTCTGCAGTTGACTACCCCTGTGACACGCAGCACCAGCGTGTAACACGGCTCAGCATTCAGCATCACGCACAGAACTACCTTGTACCGGCCTACACTTATATAACCGCCCAAGAAGGGTTCACAGCCCTCTGCATCACTTCTTAACTAGGACTCCGTATCTCATGAAATTTTCTTTAGATTGTAATTGTTCAAAGGTGCTGCATACAAAGCAAATCAAACTGACAACTTGGGTTTGTGATCTTGAAAAGACCCCGTCGGCAAATAATAAATGGCTTGTTAGCTTTTTGGAGTTTCCCATTAATTCATCTGTGCAACACATGTACGTAAGGGAGCGCGTCCAGAGAATTTGCGCAAATTAGCTTGAATGAAAGGACAGTTATACTGAGCTGAACTTTTCCAATTCATAACACGTATTCAGAACGTGTCACAGGCGTGAGGGGTAAATAGACCTGTTATTGTCACGGGGGACGGAACTAAGCGAAAATTTAGTACCAGATACTTGCGATTTGATGTGACCCCCCTCCTTTCAATTAACTTTGCTGGGCGAAACAAGTGAAGATGTACTTTTGGGAACGTGTTCATTTTGGCCTTTTTTTCCCCCTCTCGGATTTTGCTATTTGAGGGGGAGACGGCAGTGGCTTTTAAAGTTACCTCAGATGTTCTTGAATATAACTATCAAAAGAAACACTCCCCGAGCCCAAACTGCTTCGCCTGCACCCCTCACCTTTCATCTGCCGCTTTGATTATTTCGCCAGTGTGATATGGGTTTATAATGAAATATCCCAACACCTAATCTTTCGAGGGCCTCAATTTCACCACTTGGAGACAGTCTGGATAGTCCTGGATCACGAAGTATAGATAGTTGTGTGGTCAAACTTGGAAAAACTGTGGCACAGATTAATTTGTTATGCATTAAGGGATTTTATTGTATATATGAAATTATTACTACATGTTGTTATACATACAGTACTGTGCAAAAGTGTTAGACGTGCAACTTCAGTGTCTGTTAAGGAGTGCAGGTAGATTCTTACCTACCATCAGGGAGGTTTCTCATTGGTCCCAAATTCATTCTGCAGCCTGAGAATGACCTCAAACACCCAATCTCAGTCATACACAGCTATGTTCAGCAAAAAGAAGGAATCCTGCAACAGACGGTATGGTCCCCACAGAGCCCTGATCTCAACATGATCGAGTCAGTCTGGGAGGACATGCAGAGACAGTCAAATTCTGCAGAAGAACTGTGGCCAGTTCCTCAAAATGTTTGGAAGAACCTACCGACCTCTACCTTAAACTGCATTGAAATTTTTGGTTAAGAGAATTGATGGTGTTTTAAAGGCAAAGGGTGGTCCCACCAAATATTGATGTGATTGAGGTTTTTTTTGTCTACTGCACTTTTTAGAAGGTTTATCGATTAATAAGAATTCACGGCATTATTTCTGGAACCACCCTCGCTTTATAGCATTTTTCCCACAGGTGCCTAAGACTTTTGCACAGTACTGTATTTTACATTATCGAAATATATGCTAGAAAACATACCGGGACATTGTAAAGTAAGAGGGTGAGGAACACAGAAAGTTCTGACGCTCCATATATTTCAGAAACACACAGACTGCATCCCAGTCAGGACAATGTGCACCAAGGACAAATGTGAAGTCCAGTGCGCCCAGGATCAGAATATGCTCCTTACCCACACCTGAGGATTGTGGGTGATTCTAGTTGGTCTTGTTGTACCTCTCTCCACTACAGTGGCCCAGACAAAGTCCTGACCTCAGTCCCATTAAGAACCTCTGGCACTTTTTCAAAATTGTGGCCCACAACCAATCTGAACAACTTGCTGCAGATTTGCCAAGACGAACGGGAAAAATAGCTCCTGAATCGTTTGCAAAGCCAGTACATGTTTACCCCCAAAAAGACATAAAGCTGTTATTTCGGCAAAAGCTGTAGCTGCACATTTCAGCGTGTGGGGTTTGAATACTTGTGCAAGCAGCATATTTGAGTTCTTCAGTTTCTTTAAAATATCTGCAAAATGACTGAATTTGGCAGTGAAAATTCACATTCAATTTTAAGAAACATGTGTAAGCATAATTTTAATCCAGGCAATGCTGATAACTTTTGAGGGGTTTGAATACTATTGCAAGGCACTGAACAACATAAAGTGTCTAAATCCCATTATCTGCTTAAGCTGAGGAGGGTTATGGTGGTCTGCAGCCCATAGCAGAAGCAGTCACTGGATGGGGTGCCAGTCCATTGCAGGATGACCACTCACACCCAGTCACACCCTATGGGCAATTTTGAACGCCTAATTGAGCGGAATCACATGTCTTTGGACTGTGGGGGAAACCCACACAGACACAGGGAGAACACAAAAAGTCTGGATTCCAACTCACATCCAACCCGCCCAAGAGCTGTGAGGCCCTGGTTCTGACCCTCTCTAAATCCCTATTGTATAAAACACCTTGATCTCTCCGTTAACTTAAGTCTGAGGTTAAAATACCTGCTACACATAATGATTTGATACGAGGCTCTGTGAAGTAACCGTCACCTTTAAAGGAATGAATGGATGAAAATAGAATTATTTTAAAGACCTGCAAATAAAACGATGAGTTTGATCTGCACCGCTGACGCCCGGATCCAACGTGCCCCCGCTTCCCAGCGGCGAGCCCTGCAGGCTGGTTTGTTTGGAGCCCGTGTTGGGCTGGACCAGGCTGTGGAGAAAAGGGAGCTTGGAGGTTGGGCTGTGACCTCAAGTAACGTTCCCTGTCTGAAGCCGTGAGCAGAATTCAAAGCCTTCGCAGAAGTAACAATCTCCGAGGTCATGGCCAGCGTGAACAACCGGGATGATTAATTGTGGCTGTTTTCCTCGCAAAAAAAAGGAGCACCTGTTGGAGAGCGATGAAACCGTGTGCCCGAGATGCAACTTTGGCTCCTCGCTGTCACGCTGAAGTTAAAACAAAGCTTTGATTTCACTTGGCTTTTGAATCGCACGAAAGTGTAGAATGATTGATGCACAGATTTTGATGAGGCAAAGCATGAGACTTTAAAGATACGATGAGTCCGTCTTCTCAGAGGGAGTGGGATGGGGTAACAAAAGGATTTCTGAACCTACCAGAGGCATTTAAATCCTCTTTCATCTCCAGCCTGGAAAAATGAACACATTTCCCCCCCACAACTGGAGAGCAAGTGTTTGCAGACAGAAGGAGGACAGCGGGTTGCAAACCCAATGCCCTCTTCCTGCAAAGCTCTCCCCTCGTCTCTCTTAGCATGCGGCGGACAGAAGAGGCCAGACGTCCTGAGGAGAACCACGGTGCGATCGTGCTGATTTGTGAAGGGTCTGGCACTGGGCGATCCAGCTTGCGGAGGACCCCCATCCCCACCCCCAGTCGAAACGTGTCCCCAGCGAGGCTCGAACGTGCTGGTACCTTTCACGCCGCAGGTCAGCTTTGAGTGAATCCAGCTGCCCATCTCCTCGCCTCCTCCGCACTGCGCTCACCAGTTGTTCTCCGCTAACCCCACCCCCACCTATATTCCCTTAACCTCTGTCCTCTTCAGTTTTATTTTCATCCCAGTCTTGGAAGGATGTGGAAGATGATTTATAGAGCATGTCCAATGGGTGCTGTTTGTCAGTGCAGGGACTTTTTTTTATTTTTTATTATTTCCAAAGGGTCGCAGACATGCTGGTGGGTAACAGGCCAATGAAAACACCTCACAGCATAGCTGGCGTCTGCCAGAAGTGGCCGGCGAAGCTCAACAGTTGCTGCGAAGGGGCGCTTTGAGCGCAGGCTGGCATCAGACGCCCTCACGGCAGCGGGGTGAGCTCTTTCTTTGTGTTTCGAAATGAATAAATCAGCGCAGCTAGTGGGGTGAAGGCTGCCATGGTCTGAGAAAAAAGTTAATGTTGCTGATAAAGCGGAAGGTGTAACCAGCCACTGCTGTGGTTTGCTGGTTCTGTAAACGCACACAAAGCACTGTGCCGCGTGGTTTTTTTCCAGTTTTTTGCAGATTGTTCTTGAAAGAATTTTTATTTTCTTTTAAGTTTGACCATATACATTAAGCTTTCAGTAACTGTATACTTGGGTGCAGAAGCCAACATGGGCGCATATATAAAAAAAGCTTTCTATGTCCGATTTGTTTTTTAACTTTATACTGGAAGCGATTTAAGAAGAATGATTTTTGTCTTGCTTCAACTGTAATGTACAAAAAAATGCATAAATTAACTACATTTGTTTTTAAGGTTTACTGGGTCCACTAACAGGGAAAGTCTGGCGAATTTTGAGCTGGGTGGTAGATTGGGGGGGCACTACTGTGCAGGTTTCTGATTCTTAATGGTTTTAAGGGCTGTTTTGCGCATTGTTGACCGTGGTATAAGAAGGAAGAGCCCCTTAGCTGCCAGTGAACAAGACAAACTGTGCCCTTTGTTAATATGTACTCATGGGTATAAGGTTTAGCTCTCCAGGTGAGACGTACTGTGGTGAGACAACGCTGAATACAACCAACCAGGTAACAATACAGAATGAAAACATAAAATGGAATGTTTAATACTGTATCTCTTTGTCTGGTTTGCAAAGCCAGAGAAATCAGGCAAGGTTTTGGCTGAAAGGCTGAAGAAACATATCTTTTGGTGCAATGTGAAGGCCTGCAAGACCAGGAAGCATTTTCACGGACTCATCCCAGAGACCTACACATGAAGCACGGTGAATTCCTCCCTGCCAGTGGGTCTTGCGAGGCGGCGGTGGGGGGTGAGGGGGAATACATTCCAGGACAAAGTGACTGCTGCAGAAGCGGGGCAGGAGAAACACGGTGCCTCTCAGATGTGCCGCCAGCGAAGCCAGCATGTTCAGACGGCGATGTGGGCAAGCGGAGATGCAAAGAGATTTTTTTTTAAAGAAAATCACAATGAGCTCTTTGGGATGTGGGCTGGAATTATACTGGAAGAGCAGGAGAGAAAGCCTTACTGAGGTTGCATGTAGAATAATGTGGGATTTGAATATTTATTTGCGTAGGTGACACTTTTCTCCAAAGCCGCTTACAGCTGTACACCACTTGAACATATTTGCCCGTTTTCAAGCAGTTTAGGGTAAGGGTAAGTACTGCAGTAGTGAAAGGGAATGGAACCTGGGTCCTTCAGGTACACAGCACTTTCGATTCAGAACTGAACCTGCCGGCTCAGGTAAAAAGTCGAGGGAAATGGGTCTAAAATTAATGTCCGGCATATTCAAGGTCCTGATGGGAAATCACGGTTATGCTTGAGACCAAAGTCACTAAAATTGTCAATTATAGGGAGCTAAAATATATAATTTTTATTCACATAAGTGACAACTCAAAACAAACAAGGCTTACGTACTTAGTTACTTGTTCACACAAGAAGAACTTGAACTGTATTAATTCAGGGTTTGTGCTACAGCAGCAAGGCGATTTGAACCCTGACCCTTCTGCTGCAGCCCCCGAAAAAACTTACACTGCTTCATGACTTGATGTAAAATCACGCTTCTGTTCTCACAGATGGTGAACTTTTAAAGTAAAAATAAATAACAATAATGTTTTGTTGCGATATGAAGCAGTCAGTATTTACTAGTGTTTGGGGGCAAATATGTACATGGAGGTTAACTGAGACTTTTCAGAGATTTTCAACCCGAGACGCGCATGTTCGTGTCGGTTAAGGTCGTATCTTCAAGCGAAAGGCCCAAAACGTGAAAATGTTTGAAAAGGTGCACCTGGGTGTCAATGCAGAGGATGTGATTTTAAAAGGCATAGTTTCCCTTACGTTCAAATAACCTTTTTTTTTGTCTCTCGACAGAAAGTGCGCTAAATTTTTCACACAGAAGAGAACCGTTTGTCAGCTGACTTCACTCTTTGTATACGGTTTCCTTATGTTCCGAGGACAATTTTCTGCATTAACTGAAAATAAACACCCATTAAAAAGAAGGTAACAGTCCATAAATTCACTTCTTTATATACGATCGTCCCACATATTCCGAAAATTGTGAGACGAAGACAGGTCTGCAAGCGGCGAACTTCCTCTAAAAAAAAAGGGGAAGAAAAATAAACTCCGCAAACTGACAGCCCTGAGTGCTAAACCTGTTTACACTGAGTGAAGAGTAGTGCACATACCAAAGGTCAAAGGTCGGGGCTTTGGGGAAAAGCAAAGCTTGGGAGAAATAAGCACGGGACTAAACCACGGCATCGCTTTTCCAGCTGCGGATGCCATTTTGATTAAATCAATGTCTTGGGTGAGCTTTTCCCTACATAAACAAACCACATGTGGATGTTAATTCCCTCTTTATGTTATGGGCCTAGTTCAACCAAACAGAATTTCACAACATCTAGAATTCGGTAGTACATTCCTTTTGCACGCTTTCTGTGTTTTTACAGTCGATTCAAATTCAATGTGCTGTGCATCGCGGCTTGTATGCGGTTGCACAGCAACGCTCTTCCACAGCTTCGTGTTTCAGTCTCACAGTCTCATGTTGAACAGTCTTCAATAACAGTACTGTTTGAGATGAAAAAGGTGTAGCTTCCATGACCCCGACGAATGCATGACTTTGTCCCGTCCCCCAAAGGAAGATAAAATGGTCCGTGGTCCACCAAGCTTTCACAGAAATTTCCCAGCATTCCACCAGCGTAAGGAGATTGAGGCTGTAGATGTGTCCGCTTCACTTATATACCTTCTACTTGAGCACTTTCTACTTAAGCTCTCAAGTTCTGAGAAAAAGTCATCTTAAATAATAGAATAAATTTATCTTGAACGTGACATAACAATACATGCACATAAAATGAAGCATGAATTTCCATCCTATTCCATCCCATCTCATCCAATCTCATCCCATAATATCTCATCCCATCCTATCCCAACCTACCCTTCCCCAACCCATCTCATTATATCCTCCCATCCCATCTCATCTCATCCCATCCCATCCGATCCTATCCCATCCTATTCCACCGTACCCCATCCCATCCCATCCAATCCTATTGGCACAGTACCACTGAAAACTTTGGTTCACTCATAAGACACTTTTTTTTGTTCATGCCATATTCAGTTAGCTACTGTGTCTTCCCAGCTCTTCTGCAGCATTTTCCAGAGATATAGTCGCTCTCTTGTGTGTTGCTTTGCGTGCACTCTTCTTTCACATTCTTCCCATGCAGGTTGTGCCCAGGATGCCCAGGTGAGTCCCACACGTTTCATTAGTAATGCCCATTTTATCCTCAGGTTACATGTTCCCCGACTGTCAGAAGTCTGCTGCTGTTTCTCTACCAGAATATGACAGGTTTATCATTTGCCTGTGGGCAGGTTAAACGTTCTCAAAACTACTGAGGAGCACATCAAACAAATGAGGGCACCGCCAGCATAACTGCGCACGTTTTACCAGCGAGCAGGTGACTTTGCACATTGCAGGATACCTGTGATGCATAAGCAATCGTGGGCTTTCCAGTGAGAGGACATGAAATATGAACGGGACTGTGGATGTGAATACACAGGAGAAGTCCTAGGAGAGTCGTCAAAGCTGGCCAGGCAGCAGTTGGAGGCATTAAGGTGTAACAATTTCGAAGAGGTCATAGAAAAAGGTGTTCACTGCGATCCTGCGCTATGTTATTCATAGGAAAAATAATCTCAGAAAACCCTTAAACATGTGCTGAATATTTTGTAGCCAATACCTTTGTCCAAAGCTACACATAATGTTAGGTAATGAACTTTGCGGTGATTCACCCGTATGCAGCCAGGTATTCTGCCCCCATCTCTTCAGGGTGCGCACGCTGGCTAAGGGTACTACAGCATCCACCGAGATCCAAACTAACAACCTCTGTTTTTAAGGCAACCCTTCTAACCGCTGCACTACCGCTTGCCCTGTAGGTTATGTGTAAGTGTGTGCACAGTATGTTAATATATGCATAAGATAAATACGCACAGATGCTTGTGAGTGCTCTTTGTGAAAAGTAACGTATTAACACGGCTCTTGGTTCTTCTTCTGCCTCAAACACGTCCAGGGAGAATGATCTCGGTGGCAGTCGTTCAGAAACAGCAGTTCGCCGGGTTCCCGGATCAGCTAACGTGTCCTGCATATGTGAGTCGCATGTCTTCGGAGCGAGCAGCCCGAGACAAAATGACCCCATCGATCCCGCCTATCCCTGCATGTGGGGTGCTATCGATTTCTCCGCACAGCCGGTCTGGACTGGACTGCAGCGGGATCCATACAAATTAGTCCGATCGCTAAGGTCCGACTTCCACCTGTAGTTCGAATGCACCGGATGGGGCTGGAGTCGCCGTGCCGACCCTTTGTGGATGAGTGGGGCGGGAATGGAGGGGGTGGCAAGTTGTAAAAGGTCAAATCCTTGTTCCACAGCTTCATTTACAAACCAGCTGACATTTTTATCTGGACTTCCTGAAGAAAGGGAAAAATTGTGAGCATCATTATTCCACAGAGCACCTTGTGTTAGATGTGCACCCATTTTCAGTCCACTTTTTGGAGCGGGAGTGGCTGCTGACCTCTGCCCGCCCTGCGTGCCGCGGAAGATTGAATGCACCACGTTGTTTTCATTTCCAAATTATAAATCGGCGGACACCGGACTTTGGAATGAAGTTAAGATTAATTTTGTCAGGAAGGACTGAGGGGCTGGTTGGTGGGTGTGGGCGTGTATAATACCTCAAGGAAAACAGAGCAGGATCTCAGCTAGGACGTACCATTCTGTCATGTATCTTCATCCACGTTCTGTATTGTGCCTTTCTACATCTAGAGGACATTTCTATCATCTAGATGATCCATTTAGCAGAGAGGGCACCTGTTTGCATCAGTGAGATGCACTTTTAAATCTTAAGTCAAGCTGCCATTTGAGGTTCCTGCTCTACGAGTCCTGAAAATCCAGTGAGGGAAACATCAGTGAAAACCCCCTTCTGGCTGCGTAAACATGCTGAGGTATAGCAGCCTGGGTCTCCAGCAAGAGAACTCACCATGCTGAATGTGTACAACTACACACAGTTTCATCATTTAAGGAACTGTTTAAATAGAGTAGTTAAAAAATATACGTTCAAAAGCAGACATGGCTCAAATAGTTTTGGTAAAAACAGATTTAAACCTGTTATTATTATTATTATTATTATTATTATTAGTGCGATTAGACCTGTATGTACACTGTCCAATAGCACAGAGCAGCTTTTGGCCAAATTTTTAGCTAATTCCTATATTCATTTCTGAATTTTCTCCCACAGCCAAACATTAGACCTTTCAGGTAACTGTAAATAGCTTGCAATATGTGGTGGTGAATGTTTAAAAAAATCAGGAATTTCCGCCATCTTTCCAGCGAACAAACCCAACCTCTTGCACCGCACGGGACGACATACGACACAGACTCACAGGAGCGGTTTTAGACGCCGTGAGAGGTGACCTGCGCACAGGGGACGGAACCTGTGTGTTTGAAGGCATCCGTGACCGAGGAACTGATTTGAAACCAGAAAGTCTGTGATTCATTAACCGCACCTTCTCTGTCTGCTTTCTTCTTCACACGAGTTCATTAAAGTGCTACTTAACTTGCAGACATGGACTCCCTTGCCCCCTCCACCCCCCCACCCTCCCCGACAGCCATTGCTCAGACCAAGCAGATGAAGATGGCTGCGGTGATGGTGTGGTGACGCCAGACGTCTGGTCAGTGGGCAGCATGTGGTCCAACTGCTCTAGTGGCCCAGTTCCAGGACAGAGACTCTACACCCTTGCTTCTGTATATATTACATTTCAAATGCTGCTGGCTCTCCAGTCGTGTATAAAGGGGCTGTTTCTATACAACAGAGCAAAGGGAGTGTTTCAATTGACTGGCTTCTTTATTGGCTCCGAGCTGCTCAAATGGAAACCAAACACAAGGGCAACGTTCTCACACCAGCTGGACCCAAAGACAGAGCAAAGAAGTGAGAGCGGAGGTGGCAGTGTTTGTACAGGAGTAAAAACAGAAACGTATGACGGAGTTAGTGCCCTCAAAACATTTCTGCTCGATCAGTGCGTGTGCCTCAGGTCAGTATTAAGTGTTTGATCCATCTTTTATTTACCTCCTTCAAGGTAACCTCACTTTTTTTTTTTGCTAATCCTTTGGAGTCCATCGTCCGGGCAAGCAATATATAACACGTATATCTCAAAAAGCTCATTTTAAGTCAGTTCATTTCATCTGGTGATGACTTGGTGGCCTCGTGTTACGCCTGCAGTCAGCGGGGCAAAGAGGTGCAGAGCAGCACTGGAAACAGCCCTTCCAGGAGGGAGGTGCAGCAGTTTTGGCTGCGTGTGTGTGTGTGTGTGTGTGTGTGGTATTGAAATGTGAAGCACACATACATGCCAGCATTCGCTCCTCCAAATGATGACGAACAGTCAGTTGAGGCTCCCGGTAGCATTAGTAGCCGCACCCTTGCAAAGTGTGTTATATTTGCATCTGAATTGCCTCTTTAAATAGATGTCCAATTAAAGCCACTGTTTATTCAAAACAAAGTGTTTCTGAACTGACTTCATTAGCGTAGGAAAAAAATATATATTTATACATACCGTATATTTCAGGGAATGAAATAATTGCTCGCAAATTGCTCCGGTTTTTGGCTCGGGCTGCGTATTGTTTTGTGCCGGTAACATCCTTCATTTTTACATTAACTGCCGATTCCCAGCGTGCACGCCGCTCCGGTGGCTGAAGAGTACGAGAAACCGTTTAGTGACGTGCCAGATTTTTCGATAAGTGTGATCCTTTAGGGAATCACATCTGCGGTTCCCCCAGCTTGTCTAATAGCTTCATTTTCTGACTAGTTGGACCGTATCCACTTGTAGTGTCACTCAGGAAAACACTCAGTGTAAAACAACTGATACCACCCCGGTATGTAAATTAGCATTTGAAAGCTTTCGGCGAGTTTTGCGACTACTTCAAAACACTCCTCGTAATACGAACTCTTTGCCCCGCTTAATAACTTTTCTGCCTCTGAGTGGGTTTCGGTTAAAACTCTCATAAACAGAACAGAAAGCGCGCGGCCCTTAAAAATACACCCTCTAAAACCGGCGGACGTACGACGATCTGTTGACTGAGATTTTTTTTTTGAATTCCGTTTTCCTTCCGAAATTAGAACTTTGGAGCCTCGGCAACCCGTTTTAAAGCCGAAGTGTCTGCGTGGTGCCGCAAGAACTCAAAGTAGCAAAATCTACGCGAACCTGTACAGCGGTGACCCTCTGATGCCCCCCCCCCCTTTTTTCATATTTTCAGGTGTCATTACTTGAAACATATTTTACGTTTTAAATACGAATCGGTTAGTAACTGAGCCTTACAGACCAGAGCTACAACTGGAAACGGAGAGGAAACCAATGAAGCTACAGACCTGCGACTCGCTCAGTTTGACAACATATTGACATTTATTCACTCAGCTGACACTTGTGCTTAAGCCAACTTGCAATGTTAACATTGTTGGCTAAGCTACTTAAAATGAACAGCAGACACCACGGTGGTAAGCAGTGTAGCCTTCAGCAAACTTCATCGCTGCAGTAAGAAGCCTCAGTGGTACAAATGGGTGACTTATTGCCAGAGTCTGGGTGTGCAAACTTGTGGTTTTAAGTTGCCTTGGAGAAAAGCATCAGTTAAATGAATGAAAAACGTGTATAATAACAAGGCTGGGTAACTGTCCTCTATCTACATCAGCTCAGAATAAGGACTTTCACACTGCGGCACAGCAGCTCGAACCACTACACCACCTGCTTGGAATTCTCTGTTTCACACGACTGTTAACTTCAAATTGAATTTGAAAAGGTATGGAAGTTGTCACACAGTAAACACTTTATTCTCATTCGAAAGCCTGAATAAGTTTTAAAAAATAACCTAACGGAAGCATTTTTCTTGAGATGCTCAAGTTTCACGTGGATGTGAGTTTGTCCGAGGGGGGGACACTACACTTCCACTGTGTGTAAATCTCAGCATTCATTTGCTGAGGCGTGTAAAGGCAAATATACCGATTGCCTACGCTGTCCGTGTCAGCGCTGCGCCACGCGCTCACTCTCTGGGCGGTGGTGACCGTACCGCGGTACGACTTAGCTGTTCGCCCCCGATGTCTAGGGAACCGTGAAGGCCAGTGGCTGGCGACCACAGAAACATACCTGACCCACACGTCCCACGTCGCCCACCGCTGCTGCCAGACAAACTGCTTCCCATCTCTGTGGGATAGAGATCCACGTCTGCAGTGAAGTATGGACAGTGTGGAGCAGTTTACTGCTGCTGAGAATGAATAAAACTATCATAGCAGAAGTGAAACAAATGGATGGTGTGAAGGTGTTCACCGAGGATGGATGTTTTGTCAGAAGGGTTCCCTATCACTCTTTCACACGGACAGGGCTGAAGGCCTCCGTGTAGGAACGTTAACAGGCTCCACTTCACACTTGATCTGTCACAACCACGATAACATAAACCACCTGCCCAGCAACATTAGATAAACACCTTATTAGCGGACGCCGTGACCTTCGACCCCTGATGATGACAGCTATGCCACAGGCTGGCTGGATGCCAGGACACCGCTGGGGCTCCGCGTCCATTAGCTGGGGGTGTGAAGGTGAACGGGGTGTGGATTGGTGGTGGGGTTGGGGGGTTGGGGGAGGTGATGTCTCACTTGCAGGGACCGTACAGGTGAGCGCACCTGAATCCTGCCATCTGTCACCAGGAGACGGAGAGAAACCTGATTTGTCTCTTTGCGCTCAGTCCCCAGCTGTTGCTCCACTCACCCGTCGGCGCGACACGGCCACCGTCCCAGGTGGCTCCCCTGTGGCCTCGTGTTACGCCTGCAGTCAGCGGGGCAAAGAGGTGCAGATCAGCACTGGAAACAGCCTTTCCAGGAGGGAGGTGCAGCAGTTTTGGCTGAAAAAATTGTGGATCACATGTATGACAACAAAACTGAAAAAATGTTTAAAAATATATATATTTTATATATATGTGTGTGTGTGTGTGTGTGTGTGTGTAAAAAAATATAAAAAAATGTATAAAAAATATCTTATTAAAGTGCCTGTGCCAAAGTAATTTAAATCCAGTCTATCTATCTATCTATCTATCTATCTATCTATCTATCTATCTATCTATCTATCAGCAAAGTTAACATAGAGGCTATTGTAAAAGCCAGGGGCTGCTGCTCAGTGACAGAATGGAGGGGGATCTAAAATAAATATACATAGTACAGTAATAGCATTTAATAGTCACATATTACTATGTACAAGTATAAAACATTTTCCATTATTATACAATGTTTGTTGAAATTTCAATTTATACCGCAATTTGAACACTTTGAATGGAATTTGGCGTGTGACACAAGAAAACGGTTACGCGTGCGATTTAAAAAGGTTAATTGTAGTTAGCACCTTATAAAAATGCAGCTGGTTTTACCGCGGTAAATTGGACCAGTCCCAGTCCGCTAATAAAAACCGCATATAATTCCATGTAGAGCAGTGTTGTCACAGGGACCGATAAGTTATAACTTGTTAAATTCTCAATAATGTGTTTTTTTTTGTTGCCAATTATTATTTTTAATACTCGTGATTATGGTGAAAAAAAGGTGAAATTATCTTTATTTCTGCATTATCCCCAGCAGAAACGGTACAGCTGATAATTCCTGATGGAAAATAAGTAGGTGCCCTTGGGTCTCTATGTGAAAGGAGGAACTCTTGAGCTCTGCGGAGATAAAGCACAAAACAAAAGCGCTCGGAACCGAACCGGGGTCGCCTTTAACAACCGGTAATTACCAGCGGGGATAACAGCCAGGCCCCGAGGTGGGGGGGACGTGGGGACCAGCGCTGCCATGGTGGCTGGTGGGCAAACACAAGGCAGACCCCTCTTCAGGACCCCTATGCACAGCTTTAGAAGGACTGTGTGAAAAAGGAAACCCTGAAAAGGCTCAAGTGATGCCCAGTGACTGCTCTGTGCAAACATTGTGGTCAGGGCTGGGTTGAGGTGAGGTTTTATTATTATTATTATTATTATTATTTCATTTAACTGATTCTTTCTCAATATACAATGTTAGATTTAAACACTATGCAACCCACTATTATTTCTCAATTCAGGGTAGGTACCAGCCTCAGGGGAATTACTGTATGAGGTGAGACTTGAACCCAGGACCTTGGAATTGCAAAGTGAAAATTGCAAATACTATATAATAGGGTAAAATGAATTCAAAATTAACAAATTGGCGATATTTCATTCATAGTGGTGAAATTAATGGCCCTGCCAGGATTGTTCTTTGTGTGAGTTATTAGCTCCTGTTCCGATGCTTCAAAAGTAAAAAAAAAAAAAAAGAGAATTAACAAAAGAAAATTGTATCGCATTTGTGATAAAGTAGTTACCTAAAAAATAGAAAAAATATCCATCCATCCACCCCTCCACCCTTCCATCCAAAGGAAGTACTAATACCTCTCTCTGCCTATTTAGATAGGAGAGAAATTTTCACAAGATTACAGACATCACACTTACCGTCCCAAAAACGTGCCCCTACACCAGGTGGTCCACTACGGTCAGATATTTAGCGTACATTTACAGTTCTAGCAGTATTTATTATTAGCTGTATTTATTACAATGGATTTAAGTGCAAACACATTGCGGGCTGCCACAGGTTGAAGGTGAGATTTCACAGTGTAAGAACGCTGAGCAAAGCCTCTACGGTACCAGAAGAGGTTGGAACCTGTGATTTTGAACAGTAAGGCGGAGGCACTGACCGCTGCCTCAGTTTATTGTTATATCCAGTACTGGTGGCTGAACACAGGGTGAAAAAGAAGCGTAAAAATGCAGCCCCGGAGAGACGCGGCAGGACGTCTGCCCTGCTTTGCTAAAGTAAACGGAGCAGATAGCGGCGCAACGCGGTGAAAACAGTCCAGCGGCGTAGAGAGCTGTACTACACACTTTCTTACAAGGGAAATTCATTCCAAATCAGTTTAAGCCTAAGTGGGCCAGGATTCATTAAGCCTCGCTGCTGTAATACCTGGGGGGCGGCCAGCGGGGGGCATGTTAATGGAACGCCCGGATGTGAGCAGGAGTCGAAAGCATCCCCAAGCCGGCGCACCTGAACGCTCGGGGTGCGCGAGCCCGCGTGACCCGGCAGCACCCGCTCGGCTTCCTGGGAGCCAGACGGATCAATTTGCAAGCGGGAAAGAAACACCCGGAGGAAATCAATTTCTGTTCTGCAAAATCCATTGCCATCTAATCCGTGTTTCAGTCAGATGTGCTAATATGTTAACCTACCCTGCAGATGCCAGATAGGAGCCAAAAAAAAAAAAAAACGCATTGAACGTTCCCTCATATGCCTCGCGCATCATATTAACCACAACAGAGCGATCTGTATAAATATTTATATAGTGTGTTTGCCACAAAATACCAGTGAATTAAATAACAACCCCCCCCAAAAAAAACATGAAATTAATTTGCATATTCTGACAAGCCTCATCTGCATTTATTTCTCAAGCCAGTAGGTACGTGTACTAAAATGCATGTATTTTAAAGGACCGTCACACCTGTTAGTGAATTTTGTTGGAAGTGAAGATGTTTTTCTGGTCTGAGTCAGCTGTTCCTCAATAGAAACCTTTGGGATTTAATGAATTAACGGTTATGTCAGGAAAAAAAAAAGAATTGCGGCAGATGCAAAAATATGACTTCGACCGCTAGCGGCGGTGGAAAATATTACAACACACGTAACAGTCTGCTTTCAAAGGAAGAAATTCAACAGCGAAACAATGGAATAGAAAAAAAATCAAACATCAACCGTGTTTAGCACCTGTGTTAAGGAATTTTTTGGCTGTTACTATATATCATTATTTTTCACTTCATATATTCTAAAACTGAACAAGCGATATTGCACTTTAGCTTCGTGTGTTGTTTTTAAACTTGTAGCACATACTTGTTTTTAAACACTTAAACTGAAAGGTTTTTCCGGCTTTGTGACAGTGATTAAGAAGAAGCCAGGGATCATCTACCGTGTCATCTCAGTGACATCATATTATGAGAGCTTTCTAGAAAATATTTAATTTTGGGACCGGCTCAGTCGTAACTGAACTCACGACACAAGATGTCTGCATAGCAAGTATATAAACAGAACCGATTCGTCGGTTCGCTTTAGTCGTGTGCAGACATGAAGGAAAAGGAGAAATCCAGTTTGCGGTTTCCTATCTTGGACTTTAAGACAGAGTTTGGCACCCGATGCACGTAACTCGCCTTTAGCCGCCGTTATAAATTCGTGACCTCAGAGGGTCATCGTGGCATCGCATCCCACAATGGCCTTGAACACAGAACCATACTGGTTGGCAGCAGACCTCCCTGTGAACCTCGAGCTCCACCCTGCATTCACTCCGACCTCTGCGTGGAACAACCAGGTCCTAACGCGTCCGAACGTCCGCTCTGAACACGAGCGCCGGCAGGCCGGGGTATCGAACGCCATCCGCGGATGTCTTCTTCTGCACGGAGGCTCTGAGACGTCAGCGGACTGCAGTAAACACACACTTTGCTCTGCATCGTGTTCCACTTAGAACAAATGCAAATAATTATTCACATCGTCCGTTTTTTTTTTTTTTTCCATCTACGCAATTGAATGTAACGTTATGATTAAGGGGACCTAGTTTGCATCACGCAAACTTCTGCGAGGGGGATTTGACAATAATGCAATCCAACGTCTGCCCTTCGCATTTTTTCACGCATTGTGTCCAATTTTGTTTGCTTTGCTACGGTTTAAAATTATTGGCCAAGGTGGCAAAGAAATCTGAAGCTCATTAAAGAAAGAGTTCAAAGCTGGAAGAGAAACTGGATGTTAAAAAGCATTTGGAAAGAATCACTAGAACAAAGTGCGTGTTCTGTCACCATTTTCATGTGCAATATGATATAATTGCCACAGATGATGAGTTTGGCAGGTTTTTACTAAGTGATGATTACTGCGTTTAATGTGCTCTTCCCCACTAAAGCTGCCATTTTTATTACCCAAAGGGGTATAAATTTATGCCTCATAAGAGCACAACTGTAGTATCAGAGCAGAAATGAGTGTAACCGTGCTTTAATTCTGTAAGACATGCAGAATTTTTTTGTTTGTCGGGTACAGACCTTGAATACTTTTATGCCTGACCCATGAGTGTAGTGTGAACATCTCCCTTGCTTGCAGCACACACACACACACACACACACACACACACACACACACACACACACACACATACATAAGCATATATGGTGAATCTTTCCATATGTGTGTGTGAAGATGTTTCTCCATGCCAACTGCTCCACCAGACATCCCTCTGTTCAGTGGAGCTGCTTATTAGGATCAATGTGCTGAACCGTGTGCTGCTGCTGTCCAGAGCCGAGGTCAGTGGTGTCCCATCTGAACGGTTCCTGAACTGTGTCCGTGTTCCCACCCTGGGGGCCGGGGGTTGCGGGGGTACACTGTACCTCCCAAGTTGTGCCAGCAGCTATCTGTTGAAATGCTTTGAAATTAAAACTAGGCCCATAAGGCCCCCTGGTAGCCCCTTCTCTCATTGCCATAAATCACCTTCTCTGCCTGCTCATTCACTGGGAAGATGCAGGATGTGTCATCTATTCATTTGGGGCAATTAAGACCTGAATAAGTGACACCAAACTTCCTGACCTTCTCTGACCCTCTTGTCGCCTCCTCGGGATCCTTATCTCTGGGTCATGTGCACTTTGGATAGTTTCCACGAAACTGCTGTGGAGGTACAGAAGGGCCATAAGGAGAACAATAGAAAATCTAGACATTTGGTACAGAATGGTTTAAAAAAAAAAGAAAGTCTTAAAACAGCTGCATACGATTTTCACAAAGGATTCTGGGAATGAGGCATTCTGGGAGGGATGCGGTCTCTTTTAGAGTTCATCTTGGTCAGATTAAATCCGAGATGTCATTTTACGGACGGCCACCTTATAATCCAAGCACTGGGTCAACTTGCAGAGCAACGTGGGCTCCTTCTTAAGTTCCTGAAGGAAAACCAGAGGAGATTATTAGAACATATCTGAGCTCTGTCAGGGTGGTCTGGCAATCATCCATACTTTGTCCGCTTCTGAACGGGGCCAAGAGAAACAGCCAAGTCTGACAAGGCCTCTGTAAAATTACCACTAAGGACACCAAACATAACAAGACCTGGGATTGAATCTCCACTCCTGTTGTAGTAATTTTACCTACAAGGTACTTGATGTTATAAACATCACCTAGTTGTAGAAATAAATAAATAGCAACCACAATAACAACACAGCTCAAGAACTTATGTCCAGTAAAGTCCCCTTTTGTAGAACTTGAACTACATTACAATCTACAGCTGTATTTTGCAGGAAGATTATTCAAACGGTGTTTGTCTGTTAGTGTCATTTTACACCAGCGCTGGCTATCTGCTGAAAATGAAGGACCCCCTACTGGAAAAAATTCAATAAATAAATTTGGACAAAACATGGCATTGAATTTCTTGAGCTAAATCTTGATTACATCCGTGCAGAATTATTTCATAGATAGTGGAGGGGTGTTTACATTTTCATTTTATTTAGCTGGGGTTAGTTTCAGAGCAACCATACACTTCATAGCCTTGAGGAAAGCAGTATGAGGAGGCGGAGGGCTCCTGGACCCCGTCTTGAAAATGTTTGCTTTCGGCACGGTCTAAAAGAGAAACTTTTAAAACAACCTCCTTTAAATGAATGTCTAAGAACCAGATTTTATCTCCAATTTTGAAGAAGGAATAACCAGTTTCAGTCTCAGTCTGAGCGGTTTGAACATGTTTAACCTTCATCCATTCACCTGTAACTCTGAGCAGAATGTTCTCCCTCTGCAAGGGATTCGGCCATCGTGCCTCAGTTTTAGCAAACGTACGTGGGTGAAGAAACTAAAAAAGAAAAAATTGCGCAAGAAGACCAGTAAAATTCCAGAACCCAGTGCCGTGATTCGGATTCTGCCGCAGTTTGTCTCCTCCACATCCCCTAGATAGATGTTTACAAAATACACACTGGACCAGGTCAGGCACCCTGGTATCTGGCAGGAAGCGCTTCTGATTTATAGGTCTGCTGACCATCCCTCACCCTGCGTCTGACTCACGCTCCGGTGCTTATTTAAGACAAATATTTTTAATCACTGTTTTCCTTGCCAGTAGCCTGGATAATCACTCCAAGGCAGCGATGTTTCGCTCTTTAGGTGGGAACCTGACAAATGGGTGGCGGGAGGCCTCGCTTGTTTTAATCAGGGTGGCGGAGTCCGTGGCACTTTCAGAGTGGTCTTTTCACCTTCGGAGACCCCCATTAAACCAGCCACCCCGCAGCGAGTGCTGTGTACACAGCTGCGGTCGGGACAAACGGCGGCATTCAGCCGAAAACGGAATAGATCGTTTCAGGAACCCTGTTACAATAATAGATTCCAGAGGGTCCGCTGCTGGTCAACTGCTAGACCGGTTATGATTATCGTGACGAACGTTGGGATCTCGCTCTCGAACGCAACTTGAATGACGGCGTGAAGACGCGGCACCTGTTGAACCGACGTCGCTTTTGGAGTCCGACGGTCGGACCCCCTCTGCAGCCAGGATCTGTTCTCTGAACAGATGAGCCAGATGAAGGTTAAATATTTCACGGGATTTAATCGCAGGTTCTACACGGGAGGCAGTTTGTGGTTATGGTTTCTAAACAGGATGGGCAGCAGGTAGTGGAGATGTTCCAACAGCTTTCCCTGGACTCAGTGGTTAGGGGGGTTTGAGCCCCACCTTCTGCTGTAATACCCTTGAGCGAGGAACTTACCTTGTGGTACTCGAGTAAAAAATTCCCAGCCCAGTAAGTGAGTAAATCCTTGCCAGTCCCTTCAGAAAGCAGCATCTGCTAAATGAGTAAAGATACGCTTCAGTAGAGCAATTCTATGCAATAAGCAACAGGTTTCTAGAAAAAAAGGTCACTTTTTACACATCGCAACAAATATTAGAGACGATGATCCTTAAAACAACATAAACTTACAAATTAACAAGCAAAGTCCATCTTCTTATTAAAAATATCCCCAAGCTCACTCTCAGCTGACAGAAAGTACAGGATAAACAAGTGCTAAAGCAACGTATAAAACCATCAAATACCTTACAGCTTTTCACTGTTAACAACTCCATAAACATTACAAAAAGAAACACATAATGTAAAAACAACAAAAAACATTATTTAAAAGGAAAAAAACTTGGAAACTTGTCTTCTGAGTTATGAAAGGATGTTTATGAATGTGGTTCTGAAGTTTTTGATCTAATGACAGTGGTGATGACTCTCTTCTTACACCTCGTGCAGGTGGTTTTCTATGAATTCTTTCGAAAGTTTACGAAGCACCAGTCTGTTCTTTAATGCGAGCCGTTGTTGTTTTTCTGAGGATTCTTTATTTTTTTTTAAATACTTTATTGGAGTTTAATAAAGCTGAGAGCATAGTGTGTGGCACAGGAAGGAGGAAAGCGGGGTCACATCTGGCCAGCTCTAAGGTGAGCTGTGACGATGCCGGACAGCCACCTGCTACTTCACACACTGCTTCCCACCCAGAACCTTCTAGTGAACCCGCACTGGATCGGTAAAATGTTTACATTTCAAATTAAAACGCAGCGGCCGCCCTTCCCATCGCCCGTCTCCGCACTGGCAACTGCTGTGATTTCAGATGCAGCGACGCCGCTGTAGAGTAACTCCCACAATGCCTGGGCGGTCGGTGCGGTGTGTGTTTCGGAGCAACGGGCAGAGGGCATTGAGGGCGGCAGAGGCAAAAGGAACCCGGCTCTGGGTCGTGTGTTTGCAGGCAGCTGTGGCTTTCCTAGTGGACAAAGAGCTCATTGTGTCAGGGGGCTTCAACCCCGGGGGCTTCCTGCCCTTAGACATTAACAAGCGGCTGCTGAATACAGGCCCAGTGGACATTCACACACACACACACACACACACACACACACGTTAGCTCAAGACACAGCTGGTCATGTGATTGTCTTTTCTGTCTTCTTTTACAGGCCTGTGAACGTAGCGGGTTATTTTGTCTTAAGTGTATTTTCACAAATATATTTTTACTCTGAATAAGCAGTTATGTTTTATGGAAACTATCAATGAAAACCTTTTCCCTACTAATAATAGTATAATTATTATACTTTTCATATTTTTTTCTTAATGCACAGAGTAAAAAAAAAACATTATCAATGTATAAAGATATATAGTTATAGTTGTTATAGTCGGAATTATTTGTAATCAGAAACTGAGAAACATTAGTCACAGTACCATTGAGCAAGATTTTTACCTTCGATTGTTCCAGTTAAATAACAAACAAAACAAAAAACAGATGTACGAATGAGGAAATCATTGCGAGCTGCTTTAGCAAAAAAAAAAAAAAGTGACGCTAAATACATAAATGCAAGCAGACATTTAAACACGCTAATAGGAACGGAACATCGATAGTTGTAAAAAAACAAGTTACAAAAATGTTTTTTTGGTTTTATTTTGATTTCATCCTTATGCTGCAAAAACATTTAAGGCGCATAAATCGCACAAATGATGCTGTGGCCTGTCAAACCCGGGTATAGATTTTTCACCCCTATCGGTTGCACAGCAGGTCACGCAAATCACTCTGATATGTGCGTTGTCTACCGAGGGGCATCGGTTGTCTGTTTTGGCCTCAAACCCTTGACAGTAGCGTTATTGATCATTCTTTCTGTCCTTGATAAAAGTGACGCGCGGCATCAAGCCGGCATGAAGCAGGTAATCCATTATCGAAGCATTTGAATAAGGGACCACAGGCTGCCCCACCTTGACCTTGTAAACGGCCCCCAGTCTATACATTTCATATTTCTCCAGAAGGACCCAAAGGTTTGAGCAGCAAAACCACATTTAAATAAATCTTGACAAACTCCTGTCTGAGCAGGTTATATAGTGGTGATGAAGTTTCAGATGGCCAGTTCGATGGTCACGGTTCAAACGGAGGGTGGAGCGGCTCGCTGGGCTCTTTCTCCGGCCGATATCTGCTTACGTAGACGCATGTTCTCTCTCGCCATGTTCTTACACCTTTCTTTACGAATCTTTGTAGCTCCGTCTTTAACACAAATTCTCATTAAAAATAATACGCTGTAGACCTGAAATCACAAAGGCGACGGGCTCCGAAATTCTGCTCCCCGTTACAAATCGCTTTGCGTTTTATCCACTTCACGCATTTTAACGCAAACTTTCTGATGTTTCACGTTTGACGGTTACAAACCACCAACTCAAACAACACAGCTAAAATAATGACTGTTACATGTGAATAGTGAAAAGAAGTACATATAGCAATCATATATTTTTTTTTGATAGCGGATCTAAATATTTCAGAATTGCACAGACAGTTATATAAAAACCCCTCACGATAACCCAGTGTAATGTAAAACCTTATCAAAAACATCTTTGGAAAAATGGAGACAAAAAGTGCATACAAGTGTATAAAAATGAGACGGTGGGATTGAGGCCCAACATTTGACCAGCAGTTTTGTTATACCAGGTCTGCGGCGTGTGTAAAGTTTGGTGTTATTATTAAAACACGAAATGCAGAGAAACCCTTTTAGCGGGAGTCGGATTAAGAAGAACATTTCTTGTTTGAACGTAATAACATTAGAAGCACATTTTGACAACGGAGGTTGAAGAGAGGCTCAGATCAGTGGAGTGAGGACAATTCGAGATCGGGGGAGGATCAGATGTGACATTAAACCACGACTTCCCGCTTATTGTCTGCTGACCGACGAGGAGCGGAGTTAACAAGGTGAGATGCCAGCCTGTGTCTCTGGGGCCTTGATCTTATTGTGAGCTCATTAAAATCATATTTGGATCCATGAGCGGAACCCTGGTGAGATCCTTTAAAGCTGCTCCCTTGCATCTGCGTCCATGCAAAGCAAAAGGGGAAGATTTTACTTTAAAAGAAGTCATTTTTTTAAAAGCTTTATTCACGATAGCTTGTTCCTCTTCCTGTTTTTTTTAAATGATAAACACCTTTTCAAACATACGCTTGTCCTCGAAGCGTGTTTTTTTGACTGTGTTCAGTCGCTTTAACCGCTTAAAGCTGACTTTTGAGGCTTTGCTGCTAAAGTTTATTTCTTGCTGAACTTGTACGATAAATGTTCAGTTTACAACGCAGTGAACCGATAGTTCATCCATAGAACGAACAAACGAAGATCCATGAACAGCGCTCCTTCTGACGTGTTGAACAGATTGTTTATTTTTAACCGAGTGTCAGTTCATTTTTAAGATTTATTCCATATTTGATTTTTCACGCAAGTACGGAAAAGCTAAAACTTCATGACGTGCTTGCCGTGTTAGTGCCATCGAGTGTGACTTAGCAAATAGACAAAATTATTGAAAACAAGTTCTAAATAA
Source organism: Arapaima gigas (assembly GCA_900497675.1). Lineage (NCBI taxonomy): Eukaryota > Metazoa > Chordata > Actinopteri > Osteoglossiformes > Osteoglossidae > Arapaima > Arapaima gigas. The sequence continues at coordinate 892,890 of UFQX01000367.1, read as the reverse complement.
AAGGACATTCAACCAGTGGCTTCCTCAGCGACTCGGGATATCATTTTAATAATGCGTTTGGAGAAAAAAAAAAACTGTCATTGTCCGTGAAACTGGGGAATATTACAAAGTGTCCCAGTAAGACCTGACTGCCAGAGAACATTGTTCTGCATCACCAACTTCACGCAGATCTTGCAGCCATTATATTAAATCAGCTGCTCAGTATTTGCCAACTTCGGATAGTATTTATTAACTTCAACAGACCCACCAGCGTCCATACGGAGCGTCAGCTTAATGCGGGGTTTCTGGCTATTTAATGAAGGCCTGTTTTGACTCTTGAATATTAATGAGACGATTGGACTCTGGGTTTCGCTTAAATTTTAATAGGTTTGCATATACATACATACGATGGATGCACCCAAAATCAAGGCAGTAAAGAAAGAAGTTTAAGAAAGGAAGATGAGGGAAGTCTTGGGATTTTTAGCAGACCTCTCAGTGAAAATATCTTTTCTTTTATCCCGGGTTTGAAATGGGTGGGACGGGATGTAAGCAAAAGCAGGCGGTTGTCACAGAGGTGCTGATCTCCGGAGGGAATTGATTCTCATCAGTCTCAGCGGCCGCAACTCAGGCCACGACGCCGCCTGCCGAGAGGAGATAAGGGCGAATCAAGCAAAACCAAGAAAGAGTTTCGCAGCCGAATTTGGGGGGGGGGGGGCAGCGACTTTGCTCGAAACGCCGTTTTCCAACAGCTGCGTGTTTGTGTACGTGCCCTAGCTGGTTCGTCCGACAAGACGACGCACTTTGTCTTACTGTTTTCCCTCGCAGAGGCATTTCGTCTGATTATGAGCACTTTGCAGCCCGCGACAGCATGATTGATGCCCCACTTTCATGAGGGGAATTTTAACAGCACCTCTTCAAGCGCTCAATGCGCAACCAATTACGCGTCTGCGCCAGTAACCTTGAATTTATGTCGCCATGGCAACAAAACTGGTCATGCATTATGGATTATCATTGAAATTCTACACCCCTACCTAACATAATGAGGGCCCGGGACTTAATCAAATCAGCCATTCTGTGTGACACAAAGTGAAGAACTGGCTGCCATTGTTTGGCGCCCGGCGAAGGCGGTGGGACTGATGGGCCGGCAGCTGCAGGCCTGCGGCCTGATAGATGGCTCCCGTATACATCGGCGGACGTATAGACAGATGGTCCTCAAAGCCAGCAGTCTCCAGCCTAGGAAGCAGCTGTTGGGGCCAACCTCGGCTGCCCGCTTCACCTTGTTGTTACGGGACACTGAGCAGAGAAGGAGAACATAGATGGGAAGGGGGTGGCGGGTGGTGTGTGTGTGTGTGTGTGTGTGTGTGTGTGAGTGTGTGTGTGTGTGTGTTGGGGCGGTCGGCAGGCTGGAGCGTTAAAGGAATTTACCCAGCATGAGCCCCCCCCCCCCCCCTCCTTTTTCGAGNCTGGAGCGTTAAAGGAATTTACCCAGCATGGGCCCCCCCCCCCCACTTTCTTTTTCGAGGTTTCGCTCTAGGGTTGGGTGTCGTCCCCCCTCCCCCACCGTACTTCAGGCCACAAACCCCTCGTCATGTAACTTCAGGACGGTGCCAAGAAAACCCTCCTCTCTCTCCCTCCGTCTGCCTCTCCTCTGTTCACCCTCCGTGCCGCCCAAACACAGCCTCCCTGACAGATGACATAATTGTAGTAAATCACTGCCCTGGATTAATGCAATCTATTTTTCATCTCCTCCTCAGTCCTTCCCCTCAATGCAGACATGCTGTTGCAGTCCCATAAATAATACAGAGGAAAAAAAGAGAAATATTTGACATAAATGCGACTGTAAGAGAATATTAGAGTAATTGATTTCGTTGTCTTCTCAACACAGTGCCTATTTTTTTTATTTATTTTTTTTTTCCTTTTCTTCAAATGCTACCTGTTCATCAGGACCGCGCAGGTATAAAAAGATGACACGTAATTTCAGTTTCAATTCCTTCTCGGCCAGAGTGAGAGAACACAGCCTGCTCAAAATAGCCCCGTGTTGCTGTGAAGGCTGGGAAACGTTCATCCGATAGGTGACACATTCTTGCACGAGTTAGTCAGCGGGTGTGGCCGTTCTGCATCCCGCTGGATGCTCCGCGAATACCCAATGAGGGACTGTGCCAGCCAACACCGGGGAGCCATTGCTTCTGCAAAAGGTGATGCCTGCGGACTGGTTAAGGAGACAAAGACGTATACCGAAGGCGTTCGAATCCCCACAAGGGTCACGCTTTAGTACTCTCGACCGAGGTGTCTCCGCTTAACTGCCCTCATAAAGCTGATGGAATGCATAATACTCTTAGGTCTTCAGATAAAATAGTTGGCGAAGCAACGGAAATAATAATGATAATGATAATCTTATTTTACATACAAAGCACCGGCTGAGCTTTTCTAAAAAAAAGCCAATCGCAGGCTGCTTTATAGCCAGGCCCTCGTACAAAAGGGCGACTTAAACAATTTTTCAAGGCCCAGTTCTGCCGCCGCTATTGTTTGCCTTGGTGTAATTTTACAGCATATTAACTGAGCTCCTATTATTACATTTCACAGTGACCAGTTGTAATTATGCTTTTCCCAAGTTCATTTGCATACAGAAGCCCACCGGCAATAGAAAGGCAAGATGTTGAAGTGTGCACCTTGACTGAATTATCTCTTTCCGGGCCGCCAGCTATCAAAGCCGAAATTTATGGCGAAGGCACGGTTTTCTCGCCTGCGAGATTAGATCATCTCAAGAAACTACTGGCACAGAAATGGAGAAAAATGCAACGGTGCGCTCAGAATACAGCGAACAGATATTTGACATCAAATCTGCAAATTCGGAAGATAGCCGCTTGAGAGCAGGGGTGAATTCTATCACTCCGGAATGTCTGGATTTCTTTATTTAAGTCTTTCCCCGCTGTGCAAGTGTGGATGACATGTGATCCATAAGAGGGGTGAGACCACTTAGTTCGCGCAAAACGAACCGAAAAGGACCAGAGGCCAAAACTGAAAGCACGTTTGCCATTTCCAATTACATTAATGTACTTCCGCGTTTGTTCTGCTGAGTGTGCCGAGCCTGGCCAAGCGGAAAATTCACCCTTCCGCGTTACAAGGCCAAACAACCGGCGCGAGTCGGGAGCCGCCCTGAAGTGGCCCTCCGTTTTTTAGCCATAATTAACTCGGATGATTCGGAAGACAGAGATGAAAACGGCACGTCGTGAACGGCACAGAAAATCCATTAAATAATTGTCGGCTATTTTATTATGTTAATTATTTGCACGCAGCTGTTCGGATGCTCTTAAGGAGCACCCTGACTTCATTTCAGCCGCGCTTAAATCACCGCCCCCCCAAAACCAACATCGCAACTGTTCTTCATTTCCATCTACGCAGATCCAAGGGAGTTTCTCACATCTGTACGCTTCCGTTATTTAATTCGGCGTCCTGTTGTGCTGTTGTTTTAGCCTCGCTGCGAATACACAAAGACTGTTTTTCTAGGGAATTATTATATTTACAGTAGGTGTGTCACAACATATTTGGCTCATAAGCTCCCTCTAAGACGCACCACGCATGCATCGACTTACATTTGCATCATTTACGCTGAAAATAATTCCTGGTTATCCAGCACAGTTAGCGTTTGTTGTATATCAGCACACATCTTCTCTTAAGAACTCAAAGAACGCTTGGGCCGCTTCGTCTGTGAAATTAATTTAAAATTCACCTCAAAATGAATCTTTCCATCATTGCTTTGCTGGATTATCACCGCTCTTCCAGGTATGTCTCACTTACTAATACTGACATACTGCAAGGATCGATATGATCAGCAAGAACTCCAGGTGAGCTGAATTTTGCTTGGACCTGCAAAAATACACCTGCTGCATGGTATGCTTTCCACCTGTAGTATTCCCGGGTATCTCAGTTCCTCACCACTCCCCATCGCCTTCCTGTTGCAGACCGCATAAAGTTCAACACTCTGGTTACGGCCTACAGGATGGTCAACAAACAAAGGTCATTTGTACCCTAAGACTCACAGGGCCTGGTCTCTCCTTGCACCCCAACAAAGATGCTTAAGTTTACCATGTCTGGCTGCTTGGTGGACCAAAACACAAAGGGTCCAAAAGTGAAAGCCCATCCGTTCTTGGTATTGCCCCAGCTGCACTGGAACGATCTCCTTCTCTTGACTCCAACCAGAATGGTCCCTCAGACGTATGTCACTTAGCAGAAACGTATCTGCAAGATCAATAAATGTATATACAAACGTACAGCTTAAATGTTCTTTCATGGTTTCACCAGTCTGTGACACGACGCATCCTGTGCAATCCATGTAAGAGTAGGGTAAGAATCCAATATATTCCCCATCAGTTTATCATGTGGGAAGAACCTGTAAAGACATCGACCTGAGGAAGCTCTGGCTAGGTCATGTGGCCTTCTGCGCATAGACATTCATCTTGACCCCATCTTGGCTACAGCCAAATTCCAAACACCCACAAAGGTGTGCTGCGGTGGATTTCTCCCTTCGTGTTCTTTTCCTTTTTGAGTTTTAAGCTTATATCTTCTCTATCTACCCATTTTTATTTATATTTTTAGCAATCTTATTATTATTAAGGGTCAGGCGGTGTATTGCTTAGAGATGTCGCCTTCGACCCATATTCTAAACCCAGTTCTTGCTGTAGCACCCCGACCAAGGGACCTCCCTTGATTTGTTCCGGTAAAAATTACCGGTTGTATAAACTGACAGATCACCTCAAGTAGCTTAACACTGTAAGCTGCTTTTGAGGAAACTGTCAGCTCAAAAAATAAATGTAAATGCCATGGTTCCAGGTTAGTCATCAGGACCTTTGCCCCAGACAGGCGTCCCACCTAAACCCATCCTCTCGCTCCCAGCCCACCTGAGTAAACACAATACCAATTCCATTCAGTTACACCGACCTCACAGACGGACATGTCCACAGCTCTGCTGTGGGGACCCCTTTTCTGAGGCAGTTCCCCTAATCTATTCATCAAACTAGCGTCGGAGGATCGTACGCGGAAAGAAAAATGTTGCCGGAGTCGGTATGTTAATGGACCACATTTCCCTCCCCAATTTATGCAGTAGCATGTGTGTCTAAAGATAGTGGGAAACATCTGTCTTTTTATGGCAGAAAGCTATATGTCATTAGTCAAAAGGCATCATTTACAACACCGGGGAATATACAATATTTCCTCAGCCATACACCCTGCTATGAAAATGCTGCGTATGTATTCATATATTAAATGTCACAGATTCGTAATAACCATGACATACCATGGTGGTTTACCCTTAACCGTGAACTAAAGGGGGGGGCGGGGGGGTCTTCCAGACTTCAGCCTCTGAAGATAATAAGAATTTGCTCTTGACAAATTTCCATTCACTACTTTCCAGTACAGTTGACGGAAACCGTGACCTTCTTCTATTAATGCTCTCCATCTGAACTGAAGGAATCAATTTGATCCACGCGTAGAACCTGTCAGAATGCCGTTGGATCACGCTGGAATTTGTGGCCGAGGCAAACATTTAAATCGTTGCGTAAGCGGCAGTTATTTGGGGCTGATTTAGACCACTTTATATGGTCCGCTGAAGGCTGAGCGGCAGTTCGTAGGCAGACTGTGAGGATCGCGATGGCCGGCGCGAAGGGACGCCCGTGACCGCGCCGACTCGGGATTATACAGCACACTTTTATGCTAATTCCGCTGCATTTTAATTAATTCTGCGTTAAAACAGTAATATACAAATAAATTACTATGTTTAAATGTCAGTGAGACAAATGGAGGGCCAACAAGCATATCATTAATGTAAATTACAATGCCAGTTATGAGCCCCTCTAATGGGTTTTTTTACCCACTTCTGTGCTAGAAAACTGTGGTTTAGGATGAATTAAGGCTGGATTAGATGCATTCAGAGTCGCGGGTATGACTCCCGACTATACCATTAGCTTTTTGGTACAGATGCTTTTCTGTGGAAAAGGATAAACTTCTCTGGTCGTCCAATGAGATGCCTAAATGGGGCGAAAAATGCAATTCAGCCTGCTGGTTAATGGCCTTCATATGCACACGATGAAATGCTCAGTGTCCTGAAGCAGAGAACCGGCTCTCCTCTTTCTTTGGGCCGCATTCTTGGTTAGAAGGACAGTGGCGCTGTGGGAAACCCCAGTGCCTCACAGCGCAGGGGCTGCGGTTTTGGATGTGGGTTGGAACCCGCCTCTGTCTGCGCATTCTGCATGTCCTCCGTGTGTTTTCACGGGTTTCCTCCCTACCCTCAGCCACCCTCAGAAGCGGGTGCCAAACCTGAACCTCCACTCGATGAGACTTCACCATCCCTTCCTTCCTCCAGGGCGGCATCTCTGGATGAATGCAAAGAGCCAGAGGTGGAGAACGAGGGTCCTGATGGAGCTCGGCGAAGTAGCCGCCGATGCCAGAACAGGGTCTATCGATTGGGCCGAGTCCTACTCTCCCGACGCGGCGGCGGGCAATTGAAAGTGACACTGCATAAAGAGGCGCTGTCATATAATTAAACGCTGTGAAATACCCAGATGAGCATGTGATGAATTTGGCTGTCTGGAACGATTTTTACGCTGAAAGCCAGAAAAACTGAAAGGTGAGTTAGTCCACTTTGCAAAGGATTAGTGACACAGGCTCTAGAGCCAAAAATCCACAGCACTGGGCTTTGGCTTCCCTCACACAGCACTATTTATACTGTGCTTATGGCTAAATGAGGTGCAGCGGTGTAAAAATAGACATCGATCACTTGCGGTCCTGTTCTACATCCCGCTAGGAAGTAGACCTGCTACCAGAAGGTTGTGGGTACAAGGCTTTGTAATGAACGCAACTGTTTGTTACAAACTAAACTGGCGATATCTCGTTGACAAAATTCAATGTCTAACATACATAACGCAGGACTTTTGTATGCTGTCGTCTTCCCTTGCTTACAAGTCCGATACCGCATATTTACTTGCACGTCAGATGCACGTACTGGCCGTATAGAGTTTGAGTTGCGAATATTATCAAAAGTTTTCACGCTTATCATTCTTCCATGCAGCCGGTTCACCATCGAGTGTCTCTGTGCTCCATCATATTCAAGTCACTGAGTTCATATTATTTGTATTTCTAAAGGAGCGGCAGATGACTGCTGATGGACTGTTGTACAACTCAAAAGCGGCAAAACTCTCTGAAGTTCTCATCAAATGGATCGTACAACATTTCTGCAGTGTCAGAAGTCGTAACGGAAGCATCAAAAAAAAGCTGAAATTCTGTAAGGGAATCAAAGATGTTGTTGTCAGTCAGAGCGTCTTGCAGCATTTCATATTCCAACTCGATTCGTGAAGCCTGTCATTAATATTTAAGTCGAAAATGAGTTATTAAGACCGCTAATCCAGCCATAACCTTTCTTTTTTTCTAAAATTTGAACACAAACCATTTATGTCCAGATGGAATTGGTTACCGGGCAGGGAAATTATGCCATGATTATAAATATTAATGGTCATCAGAGACAGTTAAGTGCCATATAAACTCCGATACTTTAATAAGTACCAAAGTACAATATAAACTCTGCTGCTGCTGCGTGATGTGAAAAGTTCCTTCTCAGAACTTTGTGGCAGTTGAGCAATCGATGTCCCCACTGAACTCTGTTAAAATGTTAGCACTCGTGCGATCAAATCCTGCGGATGTTTCCAGGCTCGGCTGCTGCCTCTGTCAGGGGGGACCTCTGCCCGGGTTTGACCCAAGTTCTCCACTGCGCTGTTACACGACAGAGTCCCGCACCCTTGGTGCGGGTGGCACCAGTCTGCGTTTGGAAAGCCCCCCCATATCGACCAGTCAGGTAAGCAAGCTGTATTTTCCAACACTTTCCCTATAGTATCTTGAGGACAGCACTGTGCTTTTTTTTTTTTTCAAAAAAAAGAAAATAAATAAAAAAAACAGTGTTTCATTGTAACTGGTGTCAATAACCTGCCAGTTTCTGTGCAAAGGTGTGAGATTCTGCATGTCTGGGGTTAAACGTGTGCCCATTTGCTACGTGTAAATATAAATATGAACCTGTACTGCTGTGCAACATCCACTGGACGCACTTAATACCTATATTTACCTGACATTTAAAGGAGGGACTGGATTGTGAATTGAGATGAGGGTTCAAATCTGGACCAACCTGAGTGGAGTTTGCATGTTCTCGTCATTTTCATGCAGGTTTCCTCCAGGTGCTCTGGTTTCCTCCATATTCCAAACACATGTGTTTCAGGTTGACTGATGACTATAAATGTGCCCGCAGCGTGTGGTGAGTGAAAGACGGAAAGAATAAAGTAATGGGCGATATTTGAAGATGATGTCATCCTTGTAATTGACCATCATTCTTATACTTGATCATTCGCTCAGCCGGTAAAGACAGAGTATTCAGGTTTGTCAGTGCGTAGGGCGTCTGATCGAGGCCTATTCTTGGAAAACGCTCTCCCGAAAGAACTCCCGCTCACCGTTTCCGAGAAAGCGAGATCGATGCCATGATTGATACGGCACATAATCCCGGGGCTGCAGTCAGGTAATCTTCGCAGGGGAGGTCTACGAGCTGGCAGTCGTGGGAGTAGTTTCTCCCCAGATATTTTGGTATTCAAAAGGTACTTCAGACAGGGATCACGCTCAGCTCCCTACTGAGAAACAACCCCGTGTTTTACGCTCGCAATAAAGGAAGGTCTGACGTTCCCTTTACTGTCTCCTGCCCATTAAACTGCAGGCTTAGGACAAAGTCTACAACATATGCTAATTTGAACCCGACATCGATGATTAAACATTGACTTGGAGAATGTAAATAAAAAAGTTGAGTTTTTTCCCCCTCTACATTTCGGAAATGTCATTATCAGTATTACAATTCCATTAAACAGGACTTACGGTTTAATGGAAGTGATTAAGCGCCGAATGTATGAAAGGCATTAAACAGGGATTTATATTTAAGAACAAGACTTCTGCGACCATTAAGATGACTGGTTCCTTAAGACTTTTGTCTAAACTCTGGGCATCACTAAAGCTTTGGACTGTGAGAAATGTTTTTGTCCGTTAAAAAAGGGAATTCTTGTGCTTCTTTCTGCACGGATGCTAAAGTCTGCAACTGTCTCTGAAGGAGGAGCCAAGGAGAGTGCCGTAGCATCACAGCGTGCAACAACAAAAAGGAAAATTAAATATGAATAATCTGTTGTAGCAAGAGGTGCTTTTTGAAGTAAATTCCTCACCTGCTTATTTTAAAAAAGCAGAATTCAGGCAGCATCTAGGGAAATGAGGGTTTCACCTTCATGTTCTAACAATTAGTCACCGAGTCTTTGGATGGGCGTCTTTGCACCAGAGGGACGCACAAGGAGATGGAGGTTGGCCTGCTGGAAAAGCAAATGGAAAAGGAAATTACTGAGGCCAACTCAGATCTATACACACATGAATGCCCCGCAGTTGCTCAAACACACAAACACAGGCGAGATGGAGTGTTTCTGGCCAGTGTTACACACAGGGACATGGTTGTCTGTGATAAGATGAAATCCCCTAGATGCAGTGTCTCCCGTGATTGATGGACGTTGTGGAAGGACACCAAGTCAGACCTGAGGAGCTGAGTCTCCTCCACAACACGTCTCATCAAGGTTGGCCACGGACGATTCTGCACGGGCGTTTCCCATGATTCCTCTAGCCGCGAAGGAAGAGATTGATGGGCGATGTCCCGCTTGCACCAAACAAGTGAGTCCCCCCTGCTCCATTTTAAATGAGCTCGCAGAGGTACCCCCGTACACACACATCACATACACAAACATACACATACACATCGGTCGTACTCCCGAGACAGGTCCTGTCAGGAACCAGTCCCATTAAGCTGGCTGGATGTAAGAATAGATCTACCTCTAACTCAGTTAATCCCAGCCCATCCATTCCAGTTGACATCACCGCTGACAGATACAAAGGATTTCTGCCGCTCCAATCTCACGCTCCCGTTGCCTGAGGAAGGAGAAGGGCCTCCATCGCGAGACGTCCCATCCTGTGACGCATCTGACCCAGGCCCGCGAAAGCTTGGCTCTAATGCGGCCGGGGAACATTTGCTGGTTTTCTGTGCGGCCCGCTCTCTAAAGGGTATTTCAAGCCACTCGCAGAGCAAAATGTTTCCAACACAGTTGACAAACTGCTCAGGAGGTGTTTCTTCTGAATCAAACCAATGCCGCCTACAGCTATCAACCAGTGTGTGGACAAGGTTCATCTTAAAGAGGAAAGAGCTGCAAAGCATGAGGTTCTGCTCATTCTGCTTTGGGTAGAAATGGCTCAGTAAGCATTCAGAGGATATTTCCAGTTGTGGGCAGATGTGCTTTAAATGTTAGACCCCTCCGGGTGTTTTGATTCATTTAGTCTGGGGATGCGATGGGATGGGGTTCCCTTAACCATCAGACAAAGTTTGATTGGTCTCCCTTTATACACACTGCTGAACCACAAGCCAATTTGTGTTTTTGATAAAGTTATAGAACGTGATCATTCCTACACATCTGGTAAAAGGGATCTATTTTAATGCTGTGGTCCAAGCCAGAAGTTCACTCTGCAGACGTGTGGTTCCCCCAGCTGTCTAGTTCTCCTCCACTGGAAAAGCTGACATCTGATCTGCATAGTAATTCAAATGAATTTTGAGGGATTTGTTAAGCTTTTTGGAACATCTCAGATGGCGCTACACGGTCATCCCTGCTGTGTGCAGCATAACCTTATGCCTCTGTGCCGAAATGTTAATCTGTTTGCGCAAAGCTTCTCGGTGTACCGTTTCCGACACCGCGTTGCTGTAACCCGGCTCGGTTTTTAAATAAATAGGCAAAAAATACAGCCCATCGTCAATTTACTGGAGCTCGATTATAAGGACAGTCGCAAAAACATGTAATCATTTTTTGAAACCGGTTTGATGGTGTATCTCAGCAAAGGAATCATCCCCGGGTGCCTGCTGCCAGTTCCGTGAAGGCGACGCAGCGCCCCCTAGTCCCCGGTAGCACTGTTTCGTCGCGGCAGCAATTTATTCACTACTTTCTTTTACACGTTACGTTAGGTTATAAGTGTGTTAGTTTAGTAAATGCTGCAGTTCTGTACAACACCGTAGTAAAAAACAACCCTTAAAGTGGACTTCTGACTCTCTGGACTTTCACCACGGCCAGACTCCTCCACCCATAAGGCCTGGAAAGTTAAGAATGGACTGTGCATCCGAGTTGAAACTTTATTTTTTTGTTAAAAAATGCACAGCTTTGTGAGTGTTGAAACAAGCAAACAAACAAAGGTTCTCCAATGTTTGCTCTTATTAGTTTATTCTTGCAGTTTAAGCAGCACGAGGAGAGGACTGCGGCCCTGGTGGATTTAAGAAGGACTTTGGAGACGTACATATTAGAGTGGATTAAAATCAAAGTCTCAGAAGGGAAAGTAGACAAGTGGCTCATGTACAAATAAGGTAACTGTGAACCCGATTCCGTGCAGCAGGCAACAGGTCCACCGCAGGAAAAAACTGAGGTTACAGGATGAAAGGGGTGGAAGTCTTTTTGTCTGTAGGCCAAAGCGAATGCCTCAGAACCACGTGGCTTTTCAAAGTGTTCAGGCCATTGTGTGGTCAGAACCTGAGAGCAGAGTGGAGACGCCTCCAAACAGACTGCTGTCACCTCAAGAGTGATGTGTGAACTTTGTATAAAAACTGCTTTGGGAACCTGCAGTAAAAGCAGGGTGTTCAACTTATATATGGACTGTATGAAAAAAAACAAAACAGAACCTGCAACTAGGTTGACCATGGATAAACCATGAATAAATACAATTTTACTGTTATATCTCAAGTCTGCCTTTTCAAACTGTCTCTCAATGTCCTTTTCGGAGTATAATGCTTACCAAGGTACGGCGTCGGGCCCATTTACACGCCCGTGCCTTTTTATTCGGGCAATTCAGAGTGAATCTTGTTCACCTTCACATTTTAATCTTATACCCTTAACCACTGTGGCACCTGCTGGTAGACAAGGTTTCCCATCTACACGCAACACAGGATGTTTAGGTGAAGAAAGCGGAGCTAATTTTTGACGCCTTCAGCAGAAGAAGCTCAACAGTAGCTGAGCTGCTCAGTTATTGTGATTCGAAAACACAAGAAAATTATTCCGCTGCTGGAAAAGCACAACTGTGGCAGTTCACAGTGTGCGGAACCCAAAGCTGACACAGCTACTTTAGTCAATCTTGACAGCAAAGTTCTGGCACTTATAAGTTGCGTCAAGCCTAATGACATTTCGCAGCTGCGTTACGTTTCGGCACCAGTTCCTGCGTCCTTCTGGAGAATAAAAGTGGTAAAGCAGTATATATGCTTAGAATTGGGTTAATATCTTAGCAGGCGTGTAAGATTTACTAGTGTTTTGGCGCCACCAGTAGAGGATGCTTCACAGATGTATACGCCATTAATGACAACGACAACTGCAAGTACGCGCTGCCCACTCCTGCTCCAAATTTTGTCTGTCTGCAGCAGTAAAGTGCTCTCATCCATTAGCACACACATGGTCAAGATCCATCCCGTTCTGGAAGCGAAAACTGACACACTTCGCTGTTATCTGCCAGTACCTGACGTGAGTCTACCAGGAGGAAAGCGCTCTTGGCAAGGAACTCCGCGGCAGCGGCAGCCTTCCGTTCCGGAAGCTGCGAGGTCTGATCGGCCCCCGTCCACGTTCTGTTGTCCTCGCTGGCCAGCTGAAGCAGCAGAACCAATCTGCAGACTGGAACATGCTTCTGGGCCCTGGGATTGATCAAGAGGGGTCTGAAAATGATCCAAGTTAAGAGCAAAGTGAAGATGGGCTCAGTGTGGGCGGGACATGACTTAAAGAAAAGTGCATCATCATCGGTTACCACCAGTCCAGTGCAATGTCATGGTGGACCTCAGTCTGTCCTACAAGCACAGGGTGTGAGACAAGATACACTCTGGATGGCACGCTATTCAGCTGCAACACAGTCTGTCTGTCTCACGCACACACACACACACACACACACACACACACACACTGAGTAAGGGCAGTTGAGAATCCCCAATTGGCCTGAAACACACATGTCTGGAGAGTGGGGAAGAGAGGTGGAAAACATGCAACCACCACAAAAACTAAGCTGGATTCAAACCCGTGTCCGACTCTAGAGCCCAGCAGCTGTCAGACCCCGGTGCTCAACACAGTGCCACTATCCCAAATATAAATTTTAAAAAAAGCATTTTTTTAATCCTTTAAAGGAAATGCATAGCTGATGCAAAGCAGCAAAAGTCAACAGTTTTGATATCAGTGGGTAATATTTAATTATTTTGTTAAACAGAAAACCTCCGTCTTTAAAAAGTTTTAAAAGAGGATTTGTCTTTTAATTTCAATTACGCTTTGCAAACACTACAGTCCATTAAAGAATATATTAAGGGTGAAAGGGGGCGGGTATCTTCTGAAGGAAGATATGAGCAGGGTGATGTACAGAATGAAAAGGGGGAGGGGTGAAAAGGAAGTAAAACCCGACCCCCCTCTGACCAAACTGTTTCTGAGACGGGACGCTTACTTAACTGTGGGTTTGCAGTTTGGTGGGGGGGGGGGGGGGGGGAAAAGTGTTTTTTTTTNGGGTGCAAAGTGTCTTTTATCTTCAGTTAATGGTCAAACACACAGTGGTTTTCTGGGAGCCTTCGCCTTCTTGTGAGTGTGGTTGCCCCCGGGGGGGGTCATAGAGCAGGGCTCGAGCACACAGGCGCCTCGCACCCGAACACCCCCCCCCCCCCAAGCCCCCCCAGGCTCGCCTTCACAATAGGCCGATATTTACTCGGGTCCGCTGAGGAGGCGGAGCCTGTCAGATAGCAGCATGAGCAGATGGAGCTTGATAAACCCTGAACAGAAGGCATTACCTGCCCAAGTCACCAAGCAGGCGCAATTATCACAGGGTTTTGGGTTCATTGTCAATTAGAGTGGCAGTTAAAGCAGGCAGCAGCTGGGGCAGATGGCCCGGGTCCAGGGGCCGAGGCTGGGGAGGGGAGGCTGGGGGAACGGGGGTTGGACGGCCCCTCAGCTTCTCCTCATCCTCTCCGTCTGATGGCTGAGCAGGCGCGTCACCCGGTCACCTCACACACCGGAGAGGGAGGCGCTCATCTCAAATATTCAAAACTGCTTTAATATTACTATTATTCGTTTACATATGGTCTTTTTTTTTCTGAAACAGTTTACAGTGAGGTTTGTACACTAAGCTACTTGCACCTTTTTACACAGCAGGATGTTCTTACTCTGGAGGTACGTTGTTTGTACCTCGATGATGGGTACTACAGCAGGAGGTGGGGTTCAAGCCCGAGGCTGCAGCAGTAGCCACCGCGCCACCTGCTGACCCTATTTTTTTTAGAATAAAGAAAACTAAAACCTCTGACTGGCGATTTCTATTGATCAGGCTGGACCCCCCGCGAATCTTACTGTGAGTGACCCCAGCGAGCGACGGCCCAGCGCCGCTTAAGACCGTGACAGCGTGACCGTGAGCATGAAAAAGTGTGAATGAACGCATTGTGAAGTGAGACCCCATCTGGGTGTGACCCGGGGGAAGCCAGCCCCTCTCCAGTGTGGCGTGGAAACACAGTAATATGCAATTTTACACCATTATCTCAGAAAAATCAATAGCAATATCATCTAACATATAAACAAAATATGTATAATTTTACTTGACACTTTTCTCCAAAGCAGTTTATAACTTCATGTTTGTATACTAAGATTTATACTTATTTACCCGTTTACACAGCTGGATACCTGGTTATTGTGCTTTGAGTTATTATATTTGTAAGACATGAATAAATCAGAGTGTTTCTTGGAGATGAGATAAAAACACGGGACGTAATTGCAGTTTTAACAGGATCCAGGTAACAGCCGTGATGTTTGGTCTGCATAAGGGCGTCAAACACCAACTCCGGACTGCGCTGTACGCCTATGAAGACGGTGTTCTGGAATGACTCAGAACAGATAATGAAGCACTTAGCAAGAGTCGGGTGTATTTTATCACACCGCCGAGTGTCATAATGTCCATATTAATAATTCACCAAAGCGGCGGCAGCCTCATAACCTTATTTTCCCTGCCTGTAGGTTAGTTTCTCCAAAACACTGCGCGGGAGGCAGGAGAATCTCCGGTGGGCATTTCGCCTCAGACCAAATGGTGTTTTCCCAGTGATGCCAGCGGGCATTTCGCGGAGATGACATCATGTTCCGTCACCTTTCGGCCTCCCGTGTGGCTCACGCCGGGTCTGCAGGGACCCCGGCACTGCGGCCAGCCTCACTTTTCACAACTACCGCCATTCATCATGAGCCGGAGCGTTATGGAGGTTGGGGGTGGACGGGCCAGGGCGGGACGGGGGGGTGGATTAGCTTTCTCCACCGCTTCCCCACGCTGCTGATGGGAATCTTGGTTGCTGCTACACAGCGTACTCGCCCCCCCCCCTTCCCCCCAACTTTACAACAGCTTTTCTTCAGGGGGGCCCCCCACTGCCAAAGCATTCCCCACCCCCATCACCACTCCCAGCCCCAAAACCCACTTTGTTACACCACTCCTGGACCCCGTGTCTGTGCACAGCTGATATCAGGGTCGACCCATCCATCTGCCGCCGGAGGACCATCGTGGAGATAGGGGACCGCGGGTCCTCGTCTGCAACAATGGCCATTAACAATGCGCAGCATGACGGCGTCACCGCGGAGCTGGCCGCCCTGTCGCCGGGCAGAGTGGAGGACCCCAAAGTTCTGATAGGTTACCGGGACGCGGTGCTTACGTGTGTTGTTGCTGGCCTAAGGCAAACTGGGAAATATCAGTTTCCAGGGGGTGGTGTGATCGATGTGCGTATCTGCCTCCGTCTTGCTTTCCTGAACCCCGAATCGGGACGATGTGTCTTAACAGCTGCAGAAAGAAAAAAAAAAATCCTCCATAATTTCTTTTTTTTTTCTCTTTTTATTATTAATAGTTTAAAGGCTTCAGTCACAGCATTTCTGTGTGTTTTCTAGGATTTTGATTATTCAGAAGGGACAAAAACAAGTGGTATCCCAGCGGGCCCAAACTCCTTGTTAACAGAGGAGTGTTGAACATCTGCATGCCATTAATTTCCCTCACAAATGTCAGGGAAATTTTCCTTAGTGTGTTTCAAGGCTTTTCTCATCAGCCCACATGCATTTCATGTCTTACGCTGCGTGTCTAGGCAGAGCTGCAGAAATGTATTATGTCAGCATGCACGGCTATATTTTGGACTGGAAAAAAAATATTATTACAATCTTCAAGTGAACAAGCAAGAAAAAAATAATAATAACAAAGTCTGAACTCTCGGGTCACCACACCATCCTGTGAAAAACAAAATAACAGGATTAAAGTGACATTTATGTATGGAAACCAAGAAACTGCTCTTCCCATCTTTATTCCATCTACTCTTAATAAGAATTTTTAAGGATTTTGCTCATTTCCCAGGGAAAGTGTCGCCACACAAGACAACCGATGCTTCTTGTGAGAAACTGTTTACCACGCTGCTCACGGGGAGGGATGTGCCGGAACTAAGGGAAGACGTCTGAGTTATTTAACCGAGATGATGCGGTTTTGTGATTCTCTCATCACACTGCAGAATGAGGAAAAAGGAATGTTTTGCCAGCTGCAGGTGGCATAGCGGTTAGTCGTCACCTTTCGATAGAAAAACCCAAATTCAAATTCGTGCTCCCACTGCGGTACCCTTTCGAGATATTTCCCCTCAGCTGATAGAGTAAAAATTACCCCGCGGCGTACATGGGTAAATCACTGTAAGTAGCTCAGAACACAAACTGAACGTTATAAAAAAGTAGTCACTGAAATGCATAATTGGTAAAAATATTTCCACTGCACTGTGAGCAGTCGGTCATTCATGTACAACCTGTTAGATGAAACAGCAGCTCGCACTGAAGGATCTGTAACCTGAGCTTCGCCTGAAGTCATTCGCACACTCCGTGGCTCCAAAAACCCCACATCACTTACTCTCACTGGTGTGCTAAAAGCCTAAATAGACCTGGCGTCCCCAGATGATCAGTTCTGGCCTCAGAACCTCCGCGGACCAGGCAGTCAGCTGACTTACGGTGTTTGCCGAGTGCTCAGCGTGGTATTTAAAAGCAGGCAGGAAAAGCCCAGGATGTTGCTAATAGCCAACTGCTTAGATGGGGGTACAAAATCAGTCCAACCTTATGGTTGAGGAGACCATTTTCTCAGAACTCACCAGACCCACGAAAGGCCCATGCTTTCAGATCAAAAAAAGTGTCTGCCTGAGATTTTTGACTAGTTAGATCTCACAGGATAGAAGTCCTACAGTTATAGCTGCATGACAGTTTTTAGATCTGCACTCATCCTGGTTCATTATTCTCTTGTTTTAGCAGGAATGTGCAGATTTGCACCCTTTTCCAAATTGACATGCGAGAAATGAGTCTACAGACTATGCTGGGAATTTTTTTAAAGCCTCCCGGCCCTTTTTAGTGCAGTCGATTTATTGTAACCCTGCGGAGTAAGTAGTGACCTCGCTGTTTGTTTTCACGGGCCAGCTTTTGACTGACGTTGCAGTCGGCCAACCAGGGCACGGCAGGCCAGACCGTACTCAAGCCCTCCAGCCAGAGGGTGGCAGTGTGGCGAACCGGAGACACCTCAGCTACTTAACCAGGTGGATTTGTGCTTGTGACACTTCCTTCTTCTTGACACAAACCGCACTTCTTCTTCGACTGATAACTACGATCCATAAACAAACATGGATTTATCGGGATACACATTAAAACTTGCAGATAATGTCACCTAATCTTCCATTTTTGAAGACAACTGTTATCTACACTATTGGTTCCTATTATTATTATTATTATTATTGTTGTTGTTGTTGTTGTTGTTGTTGTTGTTGTTGCTGCTGCTGTTGTTGGCTTTAAAATGATCCTTGTTTCAGCAGCCAGATGGCCCTGAATGATCTTTTACTCAACAGAAACCAAAAGGCATCATTACCATATCAACATGGGCGCTACAAGATAACAAAGGATTGCTAAGTCACTGCAGGCACAGGGAAAATATTTAGGTCTGGAGCCACAAAAAAAAAAAAAAATCTTTTATTTCTTCTGATTATGAAATTTAGCATTTGAAGCAAATCTGTCTTCGCCTGAAAGGATTTGGATTTGGCGGCGGCAGCATGCGGGGCCACGGCCGTGGTTTAGCGGGGCCCCTGATAAGCCCGGTCTGCTTTTTGGTTTCATTATCAGGAGCAAACACAGACTCGCGCGCACACACACGCACACACACACACACACTCACACACACACACACACACACACACACACTCACACACACTCACACACACACACACACACACTCACACGCGCGCGTCTGCATTCATTAGAGGCCCACTGAGGCCGCAGATAAAGCGGCAGACGGCTGAGTCGCGAGGCTCTGGGCCCGAGGCCCGTGCGACAATTGCGCACATTTGCATGTGAAAGGCAGTCGCCCAGTGTTTAAGGAGTAATTTAAAGCGTGTGGATATTGACTTCAGCAGGAGAGCGTTTTTTTTCCCCTCCTTTTTCCCTCCACCCTCCGCTCCCTCGTTCATATTCCGTCAGGAACAGCTACGCCCTTTTCAACTCCTCAGCCCCTTCGCGTGAAATATCCTCACACAAAATGCTCCTCTTATCGCTGTGTAAGTGCGTTTCCTAACCCCTACTGCTAGGCCGTCGCCGTGGCGGCGAGAGGACGCACTTACATGCCCGCGATCCATCTTCGAGTGTCGCCTCCAAGATGTTCTGGTGTAAATTAAAAGCTTCCAGATGCCGTGGGATCGGTTTTGTTTTGGATTAATATTTCCGGGATGGTTGTTGCACTGAGTTCAGCGTCGGGCCGCACGGTGGTGCAGCGGGGAGAGCCGGTGCCTCGGATCTCTTGGTCTGCGTGCTTGGATGTGGGGTCGACTCCAGCTCAGCTGCCTGAAGTGTGCGTTGTGTGTGAATGAGTGTGTCGCACCGCTGGGCTCTGTGGGCGGGTGAGCGACAGTACGGCCATCGTGAAGAGAGGGAAACGATGGGTGAACGATTGCGGACGAAGGTACCGGCTAAACCCGGGTTAATATCTATATCCTTCTACGTCATTGTTTCAGAAAAGAATCTGCTAAGCAAATAGGTGTAAAAACAGCTTCATTAAAGAAGCGGTTATCCAGTAAAACAGCATTTTTTTTTATCGCACATTGAGACGATTTAGCTCAGATTCGGGTGATGAAATTTAAAGTAGGAAACAGCAAAAGCCTCGCGGTGGTTGTTGCCATTTTAAATAGTGCACAATTTCTTATGTTTATATTTTGCTTCAACGCTATTTTAGTCATCGCTGGAATCACTGCAGTCAGCCAAGCTGTTATTATAATTCATATCATCAGAACAAATCGGGGACGGAATTAGCAAAAAACAACAACAAAAGTATGTGTAGAGAGCACTTAAGGATGTATCCTCCAGCACCTATTTATGATCGAAGCCCCCCTTTGCGTATTTTGCCGGTATTTTTATGGTGCGTTCTCAACGTCTGCCGAAAGTTGGAGGCAAGAGAGTTTATTCACAAACGTGAGAACATCAACCACCTGTGAATAAAGTATGAAAGAAAATGCATTTTTTTCCCCGCCAGTAAAAGCTGAGGAGATGGAGGAGGGACAGGAGCAGCGGCACTGCGGCGGCGGCCGCCGCCACCTCCCCTCATTCATTACCCACAATTATTCCCATCATCGCATTGTCTCCCGCAGATGGAAAGCAATACCGGTGTAACAAGATATAATGCATTACTCGCAACTTAGAGCCGCCGCTCGCTGATTTCATAATTCATTATGTGACTTGCAGAAATCCTAAATGCGCTGCTAAATGAGTAAATCGAAAAGCCTGCGATCGGGAGTCGGGGTGCCTCCGAAAGCCGCTGTCAGGCCCGTAATTGACAGCCTAACTGGGTCAGCGGCGAGGCCGGCCCCCGTTAATTTATTTTCTAAGACGTACCATCCATATTTATGAGCCCCCGCTGTTTCGTCTATCGCCGCGCATCAAACTTGCTGTGTAATTGTACTTATAATCACAAGCCCTGTCTGAGTGGTTAGGCCTCCCAAATTATTCTTTATTATTTCTTTAATAACCCAGCCCTGGAGGGGGGGGGGTAACAAGTAAAAAGAAAATGGGGGTTTCGGTGGTTGAGGGGTCGTGGGGGGGGGGGTCAGAAAAAGGAGTCCTCATCCAGTTGTCAACTTGGTTATCATGACAATGACCAGAGCGCTGACCCCGCGACTTGAGCGCCAGGTCTTTTTAATCTCTCTCCAGCGCTCCGCCGCAGCTCTCCAAGGTAACCCCGGCTGCTTGTGCCAAAAAGCTTGGCCCCCGCTGGAGGCGAGAGTGAGACACTTCTGTTCCTGCACGCCCGATGCGCGCGGGCGGGGGGTGGGCCGACAGGGTGGGCTGGCACTGCGGAGGCTTCGTCTCACCGGAACGACAAAACGCGGACGTCCGCACGCGATACCCCAGTACAGCAGGGACTGGGGGCATTTTGTACGCGTGCTTAGATCCACCCGATTTTTTAGACGTACAAAAGCAACGTGAATGAGTAAAAGTGTAGAATTTTACTGCGGTACAGACGTTTGAATGTGCCTGTGTGCCGCTCCTATAGGATTATTTTACACACCAAAAAAATCAGACTTCTTTAATTTATTACTGTGACTATAACTGCTAATGTACTAACATTATTACTGCTATCACCATCACCAGTACTTCTACTACTACTACTACTAATAATAATAATAATAAATAACGTAAATAATAAATAATGAGCTGACATCCTGCAGGCTGTACCCTTCCACACTCCCTTGTGCTTCCAGGACAGGGTGCGGACCACCGCGGTGCTGCATTGGACAAGCAGTTATGGATGGATGGATGGATAGTTGGATGGATGACAATGATTAAAAATAAAACTTTTGATTATTTCATCATTTCTCATAGGAAAAATCTTTGTCTGACTTCCCGTTCTAGCGAAGCACGAGTTCATCCTGCCCTTGGATCAGGTGCCGCACGTTCTCCACTTCATTTATCAAAAGTTTGTCCAAAAAGCAGCGCGCAGAAATGTAAAATCAATAGTCCTTGGTAAAAAAAAAAAGGAAATCCTTGAAAGATTCCCTGATGTTAGACTCTTCTTTTGGCTCACATTGTGCTGCATAAGACATTACAGTGGTTTCCTTGTGTTTGTTAGGCAGCGCTGTGTATTTAAATTTCCAGGAAAAAGTTTTAATTATTAAAGGCGTTTCAGAATTCAAGCAGCATCGTACTCGGGTGCTCATCCCCCCAGCAGCACTACGGCACCGAGGTTCATGGAAACCGGGGTTCGTGGATGACACATTTTTTTGCCAGAATATTCATCTCAGATACAGTTGATTTACTCAAAAAGACCACATTTTGTGATGCAAAGTTTGACAAATCTGTTAAACTATCTGCATTTTGATTTTTTTTGAATCTCAAACCCAAAAGGTGAAGGAAGGGAAAATGTTTATTATTTTTTTTTGGCATTTTTACGCATGACTTGCCCAGTGCTGGCTTGCAGTTCTGCAAAAACTAAAACCCTTCAATGTCGTGCAAGGATTACGGCCCCTTGTGTCGCGTGGCTTTCCGATACGATACAGCGCGTCTGCGGTGGCTCTGCAGGTAGCACCGGCGCCTCACCTCGCCTCACCTGTGATGCCCAATTGGACATGGATTCAGTCCCAGCTCAGTCTGTGTGGAGTTTACATGTCCTCCCAGTGTTCATGTGTGTTTCCAGCAGGTGCTCTGGTTTCCTCCTACAGTCCAAACGCATTCTTCAGGTGAATTTTGTCACACTGGTGTGGGTGAGCTATTCTGCACTCATTCCTCTGGTTTGTTGATGGATGGATTATCATAGGGACTTTAGCAAAAGTATCCATCACTGTAGGTCACCTTGGATAAAGGCGTTAGTAAAATAGCATTAAATAATCATATAGTAACTACGGCATGTTGCTTTGGAGAGACACGCCTGCTTTTTTCATGGATAAAACAAACAAAATACACATTATAGGTGATTTGAGAGAATGATTGTTTTCATACTCTATCGCTGGATTTGCAGTTTTGCCCTAAAGGTGCTTTATATCCCGACGTACGACAGTCCAGATTGCAGCCGGCTCACGACTTTTTTGCAGCATAGTGGGTGACAGGGGGGAAACTGCAGGTAATTTTAGTGTCAACAATAATCTCCCCAAGTCCAGCAGCTACTCAGCGTAACGCGGTTATCCCGAAGATGGATCATCTTCCCCCTCGCCCAAATCCGATCACCAAAAAAGTAGCTCCTTTTAGAAACCAGCGCAAAATTTTGAGTTCCGGACGAAAAGGCTTCCCGATCGGGGCTTCCAGAAGGTTCCTGCGCCAGAGCGGTTTAACAGCTATCATTAGCATTGCCTTAAAAGGTAGCGTAGTACGGTATGGTACAATATACCCTGTACCGGGATCCTGGCATAACAGGTCAAGTATGTCAGTGGGGGAAAAAAAAAGAGTTTTACATACAAAGCGTTGAGTAATATTTTCTGGAGTCTCATCATGAATTCTTGGTGGAACTGCTGGGTTTCACAGTCTCCGTGTTTATTTGCAGCGGTGCTGAGATACTGCCCTCCAGCAAGAAAATGTACAATGTTTAAATAAACCCACTTTAAATATATACAGTCCTGGCCGAGAGCAAGAGGCGCATTTTCAGTCCTTGGAAGGACAGAAAAGCAGACTTCACTGCCGGCTCTTCTTTCCGGAAGTAATCTTTTAATACGCTCCACTTACCAACTTTTAAAGATTGTTGTATCATTGTGACAAAATGGTAAGGTGTAGTTTTGCAGTAGGAACTTGTTAGCAGGTTGTAGTGGACACATTTAAACAGTCTTGCAAATGCAGCTTGTATATAAATATTTAACCTTACATACCATGATGTGAACCTATGAGTGATGATCAGAAGTGCAGCCACAGTTATGAGATTCGAGATGAAATGCAAGTGAAATGATTTAACTTGTTAACAACGTGTCTAACAGTTATATCTGTTTTGATCTTTAGGTTGAGGTCATAAGCTTTTTAAACACTGCAATTTATTGAAATACACAAAGAACCTGTTGGCTGATACAGAGCGTTGGTGTTAAAAGAGAGGTTCATAGCTGATGTGTGTCTTCTCGGTTTAGGCCTGAGGTTTGCAGAATGAGTCCCCTCTGTCCCTCAGCACTACTGAGTCCATTCCGGCATTCGTGATCCCCTTTGTATTTCCTATGAGACTCACTTCTAAAGGCAGCTGCTTGTGGAACGCACAACATAAAAAAAAAAAAAACAGCGTAACGGACCCCCGTTTAACACACTTTGGATTCAACAAAGAGAAAATTTTATGGTTTTTATGTTGGAACTTTCCCGTTATTTTTCCGGCAGGTACATCAGCACTTCTTCCTTTCTAACAGTCAAGTTGATATGTTCAAAGCGCGCTTTCAATAGTAAAATTCCTTATTCTATACAGTTTTAATTTCAAGAATCAAAACTAAAGATTATAGAAGATTAGAGAAGGAATAATAGCAAGATGATAAAATATTGACAGGCTAGAGGTGAAACGTCTGTATACATGATGGATAAATGCAGTGTATAAATAAGTAATAAATAGAAAAATATACAAGTATATATAGATGTACATACATACACCCCCACACATACACATCAAAAACAAAACATACAGATACACACAGTTTTTTTTTTTCATAAATTTGGATTTAACAGCTGTTTGGTCAATATCAGACCCGCTTATTTCAGTCCGTATCTACAGCTCTTTGTTGTGAAATGCAGTTTTGTTGACTTCTACAGAGCGCCGTCCCGCTTGGCCGAGGACGGCGTTACCCTTGTTTTGTGAAGTCGAGTTGAGCGTTGCCGCTAAATTAACTCCATCCTACAGAAGACAGCGAAGAACCGCGTCCGGGGATCAGTCCGGGGTGTTGTGTGGTCTCCGTGCTTCACCTCCAGGCCGCCGTGGTATTTCACAGGGGCGTTTTGACTGAGTGACTGACGCCGAGTTGTTGGCAGAAGGTGAGCTCATGACGGAGCCTCTGTCCTCAGATCCTCCACAAAATGCTCCATCTCAGCTCATGCTCACAAATATAAAAAAAAGCATGTTTTACATACTAGAAAGGTCAACAGAACCTGTTTGGCTGAGAACGGTCTTATTTACACATAAAGGTGCCTTCGCATCTCAATAAGCACGAACAATGTGAATAATGTATGCTGCAGGGCACTCAGGGGGCAGCTCAAACTTTAGATTTATTTACAGCTTCTGTTTTTTGGCTCAGTAGAGCATACAGGGTATTTATCAGGCGTATGTTGTTGTTTTGGAACATTGTTATTGTTGTTAAATTGTCCCGCATGTCTCGATGGTAAAATAAACTTTAAAGTATTAAGTTAATCCATCAGTCAAACAGTGAGTCGCTTGCGGAAGCGCTTTCAGTTCCGACGTGCGGCTTTCAACACCACGATCTCAAAGACCGTTTCATTTCGTAATGCTGACTTGAAGCTAAACCGTCTTGTGTGTGCAGAAATTAAAAAGCCTGGCAGAATTGTGCATGCGTGGCTGGCGGAAGCCCTTTCAGACCTCTACCTTCATCTTCTCGAATCCTCTAATATTTCTGGTAAGAGTGTCTTTTAATATGAACATTACGAAAGTTATAGGCAACATTCTGTGTGTGTGTGTGTCTAATGCAGCATGAACAGTAAGCGGTTTGGGTTCCCCTTTCAAGCTCTTGTTAAAAATCAAAAATTTTCTTTCCAGATATGTATTTTTAATGTTTATATGCCCTTCAGACCACTGGTTTAGCCACCATTATTAAGTCTGCATTTAGCTGGACGGAATGGGAAGCCGCACTTGTTTGTGGGACTGTACATATGAGCAGCTTTATCTAATGGAACCGCGATGAATTGAAAGCGTCGGCATGAAGGAACAAAAGTGCTGCTTAGTGTAATTTCTTGCGTTTTACTGAAGCGACTCGACACTTTTGAATAACGTTAAACATGCAGCCCACGACACGGCTGGCTTTTACTCCATAACAGAGCCAAAAATTGTATTAATCCGATCATTTCAGGTGCTGATATTTAGTATATTAACTAAAGGTTAACTGAAGGACGGTTCTTTTGCTGTTGGACAAGAGAACAGGAATTAGATTTTGTTAAAAAGTGTATTTTCTGGGGAATTAGTTTCAGACCCGGTGTTCGTGTGTTTGACGGTATATTAAACGTCTTGTTAAATTTGGGATGTGTGAGTTTGCTCGAGTCGGCGATCCTTCACTACACACACACACACACACACACACACACACACAC
The DNA here is from genome assembly GCA_900497675.1 of Arapaima gigas. Lineage (NCBI taxonomy): Eukaryota > Metazoa > Chordata > Actinopteri > Osteoglossiformes > Osteoglossidae > Arapaima > Arapaima gigas. The sequence continues at coordinate 867,547 of UFQX01000367.1, read as the reverse complement.
ACACACACACACACACAAAACCCAACAAGGACAGCGAACAGACAAAACAGCTCAGTAAACACATTTCAATAGCCTGTGCTTTATCCAAACCATTATGATAATCTGTGGCGGTCTTGAAGCACTTATCTTGTTTATATTCTGTTGTATTTAAAACAGATTAAAAGCAGATGCTAAAATATAGGGGACCTAATTTAGACTTATGTACTTTTGAGCCAAATTCCAAAAGTCACACAGCAACAGCAAACTTACAAACTTTAAAAAAACAGATTAAAAGTACTGCTGTAAATAACATCTATCACAAATGCCTCACATTGTATAAGAAATATAGGGGTAATCCTAAAACAGTGATAATAGTAGTAGCAATAGTAAAAAATAAAATACAGTCGAGCCTTGGCCCCAGACCTATGGCATCCAGTTATGTGGAGTTGTGTTATACATGTTAGAAATTACAAGCTAAATGAAAAAAAAACAATTGATATACACACAGTCCTGGGACGGTGTAAAGTGTTTAAAGTCATTGTTTTTGTAAAATATCGTCTTATCTTTGCACAGGTACTACTTCAGAGTGTTCAGAGTTCAACTACTTCTTCGGAAAATAGCGCTGCGCAGCATTTTTACCTCCGACTTCTGTTCTGCTGCCTTGTGAGCCGGTGACAAAGCCGTCACCTTTCCGTGCGACATGTCAAAGCCTGTAAAGAATAAACGCGCTTGGTCGGCAGCAACCGACGCAGTGTGAGCCACTACACTGCGGACACCAACCGCTCCTGGACACGGGGCCTACAGAGCGTGTCCACTTTCCCGATGCCATGAGCACAAGAATATGGGCTACAGGGCTGGAAAATGTTGTCTATTAAAGCAAATTATCCGCTTATCCGGTATCCACTTATTCAGAGTTGTGTCACTTTTAAGTGAATATTTCCAAAAATGATGCCATTTGGGACAGTATCCACTTAAGGGGATTATCCTCTCACTAAATATCCACTCAACTTGACTTGACTGTACTACTGTACTACTACTACTACTACTAGTACTACTACTACTAATAATAATAATAATAATAATAATAATAATAATAATGCAGAATGCAGAAGATAACTGCAGATGGCTCAAGACAAAGTGAAACTGAGGCTCATGGTGAGGTTAGGGGTGACGGCCTCACACATGACAGTGCCCCCTGCCAGAATGGCCACGACAGAAGTCAAGATTGCAGTCATGGTTCTGGAGAGGAGAACCTGTTTCAGCAGCACTTGTCTCTGCAGGGAGGCCTGGCGGTCTGGCGGGTTTGTGGGCTGCGGGCCGCTCCCTGTCCATCACCGGCGCACCAGTGAGCATGTGGTGCGAAGCTCACAGAGCATCCACGATAAATGGTGCATGATGCGCAGTTTGTGGGAGGGCTCCAGTCCCCTCTGCCAAACCCCCACAGCCCCCTGTGCCACGTCACCCCCTGGGATGCCAGCAAATGGGTCGCTAATCTGTCTGCGACACTGCAGATGCTCCTTACGGTCGCCAGCTTCGTGGCCCATTTCTAGCAGTTCAGACCTGGAGATGGGTCCCAAAGACAGGGAAGAAATCAAACCCCACTGGCTGAAAGATGCTGTTTCAAACACTTTCCAAATGACCTGTGACTTCTTATATAACCGATGAAACCGAGCAGCTGTTTAAAAGATAAGTGAACGATATATATAACCTTTACATTTTAGGCTTGAAAGAAAAAAGACTAACTGCAACAGCAGCATAAGCACTCTGGACGGTGATTTTGGTGCTCCGCGATGAAACATGTAGTTTATGACGGACTATTTAAATGGATGAGATTTTTATGTCTCGACGTTTGCGGTGCGGAATCTCTGCCTGTCTGTTCCATATTAGCCTGTGTGGATGGATCGAATGAGACAGTTTACGCAACGTACAATAAACTTGTGATTTTGTTTGAGAAAAGCTTGATGTCAGATCTGTGGTGACATTGTAGGAAAGAGGTTGTACAAATATGCACTAAACATAAGGTTTTTGTTCACTTGCAGGATTGCAGTGGACAGCCAGCAATCTAGCAGTTTGGGTGAGTTTGTCAAAGGGATGTTTGATAATCCTTAGAGTCAGTTTCATTAAAAAATGAGTCTTTCTACGCTCTGCCTTAGCCCAACACGAGCTTTCGGTGATCTGTTTTACACTCGCCAACCCATTTAAACAATGGTCTAAACCCATTTTGACTATTCTTACTGTTTATCCTGGATCAAGGCTATTATAACAGGAGGGGGACTTAAACCGAGAACCTTCAGAGGGGAAGGCGATGACCCTAACCACTGCAGTACCTCCAAATATATTGTGGAACACTCACAAGACACTTTATTAGGTACACCTGGCTGTTTACCCATACAGCTCAGCTCTGTGTAAACAGCATACAGATCAAGAGGCCAAGAGGTCCATTACAAACACGTGATTCTCAAAGTGCAGTCTGTGTGTCTGGTTCCATTTTTTTTGTTTTTACTGGACTATAGTGTGCAAGTGTGTACACAGTGTAGCTGCATATTGAAACCTGGAAAGGATTCAGCTGTCCTGAGGGACAGAGGGAACTCATTCCTCCACAATGGAGCCAAAACTAACCTTGGTGTTTTGATTGTAGACCATATGTGTGGGACCATCAAGCAGTCTGAGGTGGAGGTTTTTTGAATGAATGTCGGAACATAGAAAACGTGATGTAAGTGACTTTGGTATGATTGTTGGTGCTGCACTGGTTCTGGTATGCCAGGCACGGACACCTTCCTAGGTGTTTTGAACACCATATTGTGAACAGTGTCAATGCAAGATTTTTTTTTTTTTTTTTGAGAAGTCTGTTGTCAGGGCAACGGTGGTCCAGAGCCTCAGACTCACTGAGCACCAGGCAGCAACTGGGAACCAATGGACAGGATGTCAGTCCATCACTGGACAGGCATATTATGTATCTTAAGGGCCACTTAGAGTTACTGATTCACCTGAACAACATGTCTTTGGACTGTGGGCAGAAACCAGAGCACTTAGTGGAAACAGGAAAGCAAGCAAACACCACAGACAGGGAGCTGGATTTGAACCTACACCCAAACAGCCAAGGTAAGGCAGCAGAGCGACCCGCTGCACCACCATCAAAGACTCCTCTACAACTGAATTTGGACTCTTTTCCATTGGTCACTCTCTGATATAATAGGTTTCTATTTTAAATGAAACAGGCAAGTAATTGATAATGCAAATTAAATTTTCGAATGAAAAAAATGCCCTCCTCCAAAACTGATTAAAACTAAAAATGTTCCTTGAATAATTCATCTAAATATGGAGGATGGGTTTAGATGGCCTCTTATGAGTCGGTCTTTACGTTTTCATTTTTAATGCGCAATTAATATTAAAACAACAGGCCGCAAAGAATTATGGATTCAATGACTATTAAATAAAAATTTACAGTTCTTAGATTAAAAATTAAATTTGGTATTTTAATTGGATCTCATTTAAGTTGTTTTCTATAACTATTTGCTTATTCACTGTTACTCGAATGAAAATGTTTGCAAGTTATTCTTAGGCTTGTCCATAAACTGTTCTTTTATTATTTTTATTATTATTATTTTTATTATTATTATTATTATTATTATTAGTAGTAGTAGTAGTAGTAGTGATATCATTGTTTGTATTACTATTGTTGTCATTGTTGTTGTTCACGAGAAGAAGAAGAAGAAGAAGAAGAAGAAGAAGAAGAAGAAGAAGAAATGTTGTCCTGCTGATATGCAAAAGGACCCGGGCAGCAGAATGCGTCAGCAAGTTTCCCTTTCCTACTAAGAATGAGTTCCAGCTGGGTGCTCAGGTTACGTACCAGAGTACTTTGTTAGAGAAGGAGAGGATCCTGATAGAGTCGGCTCATCGTGTTGCCTGGTAACAAGACAGATTGATAAAGAAGGACCACTTTGGCACTATTTTCCCAAGAAATCAATATGACAGGGCCTGTGATGATCTGATATCAGCAGAAAGAGCTGTGCACGGATCATTTCATAAAGCAGGTACAGAGAAATTAGATTTCTCTCCAACCCAGACACCTAAAAGCTTTCAAATGGGTGTCTTTTTCACTCGCCTCTCCTGGTCGTCTCCTGGAAGTCGTTTCCCCAAAATTCACTGAACCGGGATGTGGCGGGGTTTTTTTTGGTAGCCTTACAAAAATCTGCGACATTTTTCCGTTAATTATGGAAAACATTAAATAGCTCAGGGTAAAAATTATGACTCTTTCACAGAATTTGCCTGTCTCTAGAGTCTCTAGAGCTACGCAATTGCTGCTCACACTGTTGCCATATATCTGCATTCCAGCTGTAGTTCAGTCTGATGGGCAAATAAAAGAAATAAGAGTGAGAAGTTATGATTTTGTAATAGGAGGAAGAGATGTTCACTAATTTTGTTGTCTGTCACAGTAAAGAAAAATGCTAACCTCAGTCTGGAATTTGTCACCATGACTAGAATCGTAAATTGAGAGAAAAAAAAGAATTGCAACTGGTTGAATAAAGATGGGGAGAATAAGCCTGAAATGAAGCGCAGTTCATGGCCTTGAGGGGGGAATGAGCACTGGAGTGACAATTCAGGAAGATGGAAGCGCTCCCATCTCATATAGGCCGTCCAGTAATCGGATTCTTGCGCAGCAGAGCGGGGTGGGGGGCTGTGAGAGAGAAGGTGGTGGCGTGTGGGTAAGACAGTGACAGTCCCTGGCTGGTGGAAGCAGGTAAGCAGCAATTGGCGTTGCCGCTTCTGTCACGTCCTTTGGACATAAGTGGGAGGAGCCAAGCAAACGGAGGGTTCGAGAGAAGCATCAGACATGACAGCAATTGATATAATACCGCTAAAAATACCCACCATTTTTTAAACAACCTGAATTTTGGCCAACTTGTTTTGTTTTTGTGTTAGGTCAGTTTTAAGTTTCCACACTAAACAGTGAGGACACTGACGGAAACAACCTCATGGCTTAAACAACAAAGTACCGCGGTTCATGTATCAGCATTTCCAGTCTCAGAGCAAACCTCAGTGCTGATCAGAGGGTGTCCTGTGTTCATGTGCTAAGAAAACCCTAACAGAACATCACAGATCACAGATTGGGTATTGGTACGTGGAAATAAATCCGCAGTAATGCCAAGGTAATGAGCTTGAGTCCCACTCCTGCTGTCGCAGCCTCAGTACTAAGGTCGAACAGTAAGGCTGCAGTAAAAGTGGGTGAATTGATGCAAAGGTAAATATGCAACTCTGTAAGTCACCTTGGACACTGAACAAATAATGCGGAAACACTATGAAGTGCATTTATTGAGTCAAATGAACGACTATTCGTATCGACTCTTACGAACCGAATGTCTTCTGAAGGCCAGGAAGGTTCATTAAAGCGATAAAGACACCTGCTTTTCAGAAGCTAAATAAGTTTTTATCTGTTTTTTGATAGAGCTTCTTACCTGGGCAACCGGACAACCGGAATAATGTGGCTGAAAATGGTGCGAATGTCTGTCTGGCGTCTCATGAAGCTTCATACACTGGAGTTTTGCAGTCAGAGGAGAGAAACTCCAGCCCCGCTGTTATATTCCTGTTAAAATTGTTTGTTACACTTATCTCTGAAAAAGCACCATGTCCCTGTTTCTGGTCGGAACTGTGAGAAAGTTGGGGGCAGAGGGACTGGGGTGTCTGCCATTTATCCCCAGGAGACAACAGCGATGCTTTTCATTAGAGCAAAAAATACAGACTATGATAAATTTTGAGACACATCCAGTCCAAATAGGTTTGGCTTAAAACGTCTGCGGTGAACATCATTCCCCATGTTATGCGTTTTATTTTCTCAGAAGAAGCATTTACCCCTATTTAAAAGTCATATTTTCAAGTTGTCTTCGGGTGGATTTTTAATTTTCGGTCGCGAGCTGCATCTATTCCTTTTCTTATTATCGACTCTTTAACTTACAGGAAGCGCAAAATAATAATGAAACCGGCAAAATGAAACAAGACCACTTGGCCAACCATTCCAGGCCAGCCAGCATTTGTTGTATTTAATGAAAAGGATAAAAAAGCGAGCGTATTTTTAATGGTGCCGTGGAGGCAACACGCCGAAACACCAGCCGGCATCTCCCCGTTTCCCTGGCGATCGTATCAAATGCACGATCCATTAATTGATCAGCCTTCTGCACGACCAGCTCGGAGTCAGAATTGGAAATGAACTCCCGCGTCTGCATTTCGGCATAATGATGAGGTAATCGGGCTAATCCGATCACGGCGCTTATTTATCCCAGGCCCGGCCGATTGTCGCTGACATGTAATATCGCCTGTTAGGCTCAAATCGCGGGTCATTAGCTGTCCCCCGGCCTCCGGCGGCGATGCATTAGGCCAGAGCCGACGTGCCGGCGTTTACCTCGGCGGTCAATAGACGCAGCCTTTTCCACGGCCATTAACAGACACCAGGTGAGAGTGGGGTCACGGCGGGTCACTTTCATTAAATGCGCCGAGACGTGGCGTCGTACAGGTTATTAAATAAGGGCTGTCGTATCTTAACAAAGGCCGGGTGGAGGATGGGGGGACCTGTCCCCCAGTGTTCAAGGAAGTCCAATATGTCCTCGCAGTACTTGTGTACAACTCCTTACGGAGGTTGTGCGTGCAGTGTGTACGATATACTCACATGGTAAACACACAGTGAATGCTGCTGTAACCGAGAGCGGATCTTTCTGGGATTAGAACATTTTCATTCATTCATCCAGGTCCCGCGGCACCTGACAAGTTATTGGTCGGGTCTTTGAATCAAGGTCTCGTAAGCGAGGGTACGGAAGTGCTTCACATCTGCCACGTTCCACACGTGTGTTCAATTTCATCCACCCGTGATGGATGACCCGCATCAACCTGTTCTGGGCTGTGGTGGTGCAAAGCCTATCCCAGAATCACTGGGTGCCGGGCTACGAAACGACACCCCGGATGGGAGGCCAGTCCATCACGGGGTGGCCACACACACGCACTTGAGGCAATTTAGAGACACCAGTTAAGCTGAAACACACGTCTTTGGACTGTGGGAAGAAACCCACACAGACGTGGGGAGAACACACAAACTGAGCCGGATTCAAAATCACACCTGACCGGCCCGGGCGACGTGAGGCGGCAGCGCTACTCCCTGAGCAACCGTGCCCCCTTTTTTATATTTTATCTAATTCTAAATAAATTCAATTACCTCCCTAATGTCCACCTGTGGGGATTCAGAGTTTCAGTTTTAGAACGTGTTGCTTGCTGAAGCGCTGTTGATGCTGCCCACCTTCAGACACGCCGCTGATTTTGAAGACAAACTAAAGCCCTGTTCATCTTATCAAAATAACGTTCTTTTTTTTTAAAAATCCCCATTATGTGATATTTCTGCTCATTTACTCAGCTGGTGTGACTAATGTGTTCAACGTTTTCTTGCGATACTTTATACACCTGTTGCCCATCATCTCACGTATCTAAATCATCGAGTCATTACAGTCCCATCCTCTCCCATTTGTTATACGCTCAGTCATTACCCTGTGATTCACTTTGGCAGCGAAATATACGTATAGAAGATGGTGGACCGAGGGTTGGACACCGCCAGGCTTTAAGTTCAGATCTCAACTCCATGTCCTTTCCTCCCAGCGTGGGATCACTGAGACATCTTTCAACACCACTTCCCCACAGGACCATTTGAGGAACAAACCTCTCACACAGATGTGTTGCTGGGCTGGATTTTTCCACAACTTTACGCACATAAATCTAAACGCTTACCAAGACATGAAGTTGACAGCAGCATCTTCTGTGTTAGCTGAATAAGTCCTTTATCAGAACACGCAAAGAGATGCGCGTGTTGGGGTGAAGGGAGCCGAGAAGATGTGGAGCGCTCTGGTCCGTGTGGAGTTTTACAGAACATTTGCTGAGTCCTCTTCTCACTGGAACTCGGGGAAAGGCTTTAATGAGCATCTCTAAATATTATATTTAATAAAGTCCATTTTTAGAGCTGAAAACTTGATTATTCGACATTATTTAATTTTGCCTCAACAAATAGCGCCGGCAACTTGTATGAAACCGAAAAAAGAGTGGAAATGGATGTAGGGCGGCATGGTGGTTGGAGATGTCACGCTGTATTACCCGTGATAAAGTCACTAACCCTGAAACGTGACAATACGGATGACCTTATACCATAAATCTGTGCATTATTTAAAGTAGCTTAGTGTACAAACATATATCGCATGTCACCTTGGACAAAGGCAGTGAAGATCATAACAATGTCAAATACTGATAGACAAATAAAGTGACCTCCCCCCCCCCCTCCCTGGACACGATGAATATTTTTCCTTTCCGCTTATAGTTTGGGTACAAAGTTAAAGCGCTGTGTCCGTCGAACGTCCGTTTCAGGTGGCCAGCGACGGTCAGCGTCAGCAGGTGACTCCGCTTTCTTGAGCGACAGAGCGAAGCCTTGTTTGTTCCTGCATTCCAAACACGAGTTTGAAAAGTGTTTTATTCATCCAAATAAATAAAGAAGTAAAGGTCTGTTTTTAGCGCACAGTTTATGGACTCGGCCATTAAAAAAGGGGGGGGGGGGTGCACACAAATGTCACGTTTCTGTGTGACAGCATAGAGGGCCTGTATTTAAAAGCTGCCCTCCTCTTGATAGCCCCCATTATTCTGCGGGAAATTGCTTAATGCGGCTATTGACAGCGAGGCGACAAGGAGGGAGCGGACCATGAATCCTCTGCTTGTAGTCAAAGTGCTGTCCCCAGCAAGGCGGGGGACGGCGTGAGCTCCGCCGTGTTCCCCAGGAACCATCACTGCTCCCTTTTTCACTATTTGGTCAAGGGGGGTGGTAGAAAAAAAGAAGCACTAACAACACAAAGGGGTAAAAGAGGCCTGACTAGGCCGTTGATGAACTTCTAGAATGGTCCTCTGTTGGCGGCCATGGACGGGATGTCCTTTGCCTGACCAGAAGCAGCTGATGCCAGGGGACAAAGTGCTGCTTTAGCGCCTTCCCATGCTGGACGGTGGCATCTCAGGCAGACACGTAGAGGTGATATAACAGCTACTACGCCTCCGTCACGTGTTTTGGACCAATTTTACAGCCCCGGTTCATAAGTGCACTTTGCTGCCACGTGTGCAGTTTCCATAGTTATTATTTCATCTTGTACGACTGATGTGGTTTTCTCTATCGTGTTTTATTAAGCAGCGGCTTTTTTGAGGCAGATCAGACTGTCTACGTGCAATAGAGGGTGGTGGGTTGAAATGGCATTTAAGGATATGGAAGAAGAAGAAGGTTTAAGAAGGTTACGTTTGAAATGAAAGTTCCTTCTCTTGCAATACCTGAGTAAGGTGTTTCCCCCAACTGGTCAAGTAAAAATCCCCTGCTGGACAAATACTTTGGTTACCTTTAATAGAAATGTTAGTCATCGGGCTTCGGGCTTCGTGGGAAACACCCTGAATGGGACGCCAGGCCATCACAGGGTCGCCACACACGCTCACACACCAGGAGCGCTGTAGCGGCAACCGGTTCACCCGAAACATGTCTTTGGACAATGGAAGGAAGCCGAAATTTAAGGCGTTTCACCCAGACGTGCTGAGAACTTGCAAACTGCACACAGACTGGGCTGGATTCCAACCCTTTCTTCAGTAACCAGGCGCCGTGTGCAGCACCACCATGCTGGCGACAAAAATGTCGGCCACGCTGAATATTAATATTATTCATATTAAGAAGAGCAGAAGAGACGAGGAAGCTGAACAAGGATTGAAATGTCAGATCGGCTCAGTGCACGTCCGTATGCGGGAGCAGTAAAGCACGGGGACACGCTTTAGATTTTCAAGCGTTTACATGCGAAATTAAGAAAAGAAAAGGGAAAAAAAAACATTTTCCATGATAAAACGAATTATGTTTAATGAATAGAGACAATTTAAATCCTTTTTAATAGAACGGTTAACCTTTATTTAATGATACATTAGTTCACCCATTAATTTAATTGAGTTTTTTTTTGCTTTTTTTTTAGTTACATTTAACCGTAATGTATGCACAGAACAAACGTCTTTGTTGTGATAAAGACATCATGCATTTCTATCAGTTAAATGCTGCTTGCCGCTTTTTTCAGCCACGCGAAGTTTACTGGCCCTAATAATTCAACTTCAGAAAATAATGGCTAAACAATTACTTATTCTAATTATGTTGAGCAAGGAGTGTTATGTATTATTTTTTTTTAATAGCACATCTCTAATTAGCATATTTTCATTACCCCAGAAAATGAATAATTTACAGGTCCCTAATAGACATGAATTATTCTGTTTTGTGCCGTGATGGATATAAGGAGATGCTGCGTTCAGCTTGGCCGTCTTTAGAGGTGACGTGAATAATTATCAGCTTCTCGACCGGCTTTTGCTCAGCTGTCTGCTGCCGTACGCGACCAGACCGTCACGTTTCGGGCCTCCTCTCACCGGCTTGGTGGTTTTTGGCACGCCAGGCCTCGGTGACACGGCCGCAACCTGCAAACACCTACCGAGAAGCAAGGAAGCGGACGGCACCTCGCTAAGCTGTGCTGAGATACCAGCGTGAGGAGACGCTTCTGTTCCGAGCGACTTTTTCCCGCTGCCGTCGGAGTAAGGAGGAATTAAATGATACGTGCTGTGCAGTTCTGTCCCGTGTCGCAGGTATCAGTTGACCTGCTGTCTAAAAAGACACTTTTGTTATTGTTTTCCTCTACGACTGAACTCGGTTTTGAGACGCCGCATAGCAACAATTCAACTTAGTGGGATTATTTATTTATTTTTTTTTACACTTTTCTCACACTCACACTGAAGCCAACATATGAGAACAGGTCTAAAAACAAATAAACAAATATGCCTTCATTTTATAGTACGCTGTGTATCATTTACCTTTTTTACATGTTGCCATTTTCGGTTATGATATATAAGCGGCAATTCTTCAGTATCCGAACTCTCCGCATCCAAATATTCCCTCTAACGGCTTTTTATATCGCTATATGTATTAAAAGGAATCCCAATGTAAACGTCTGCTACAACAAATTTTTATACAACGTTTACCCATACTGAAAAATCAAAATAAATACTGTAAAGTGTACTGTAATAAATGAATACCGCATGTATTGTAATAAACTCTTGCATCCTGATACAGAATTTATCCAAAGCCAGACATGTGTGTGCACGAGTGTTATCAGTGGTTTCTGCCTGTTTTGCTTTGTCTGAACGCGTTTGCGACGCATCATCACATACAGTGTGCATTTCATTTGTTAAAACAAACCTATTTATTGAAAAATTTGCGCAATTTGCACATTTGCGTATACACAATACCGTGTACACATGTACTGTGTGTGTGTGCGTGCGTGTGTGTATACACACACACAGTAATTGTTCAGTATCAAAACTTTACTGCTCCCTCAAAACACATCAAATACCAAATATTTTGGGTACCAACTGTCCATTTCCCATTATTTTAAATGGGGGGGAAATGTATAAACAACGTGCTCCCAGCCCCTTCGGAGAACACCTATATGAGTGTCAGCCAGTGATAAACACAGCCACGATAAACACTGCAAACACCAGTTTCCTCATTAGAAACAAGTAATGTTGTCATTAATTTGCATATTTATAGCGTGCGGTTTCAGTACGTACAGTGCAGGAGATTTCACGTTAGTTCCCCCCAGTGAGAAGCGGTGGTCCGCAGGACATTTTGCATTCTTGTTCAGACGTTTCACATTGCTAAAAATAATGCTGTGCTGCATTAGTGAACTTTGGCGCTGCTGGAAAGGGTAATGAGAAGTGTCGGCTATTGCCGAATGACAGAATTTTAAAATGTGTGGGCAGCCGAATGATTGATCACGCAGGCGCTCCCACCACGGGTCACACTGATGACTTGTCAAAAAACAAAACTGTTGATGTTTTTACGTACCAGTCTGACACGTTTCAATATATTTCCCTGTTAGCGGTATCAATATTAGCGAACTATTTTATAGCAGGCCACCTGATCTTTGGGCAAAAGTTGCAAAGTAAAATAATGCGAAAAAGGTTTTTTTTTTTAGGCTCGTGTTTTTACATATCGTCTAGTCACACTCATCTAGTTCTCCCCACGTTCTAGCAGTTGGTAAATGTAGCAGGTGACAAATAACACATTCGAATGTGTCATTATTTATTCAGGCAGAAATAAATATGCAGAAGCCAAAGTTACCGTTACTTATATCAGTCATGAAGGCAGACAGAATGTCGGATAATAGTGGAAAGGGTCAGGATCGTGCCTTCAACTGTTTATTTGTTATTTTAAAGTTTTTTTTTTCTTTTTACTGAGGGGGAGCGGGTGGTGCAGTGGACAGGGCTGTATTTTTAAACATAAAGGTTCTAACTTTAACTCCCCGCTGTCACCGTACCCTTCATGGGGTTAATACTCCTGGATCGATGCCCGAAAAATGTACCACTGTACAAATGAGTAACTTCAAGTAGCTTAGAGTACGAACCCCAAATGGCCGCAAACAAAGGTGTCGGATAATGGAACAAAGAGTTCATTGTTACGTGCGTAAACAACATTTAACATCACCCCGCAGACAAAACTCAGTCTTCTTGCTGGGATCTGGGATCTGTTACATACAGACCACGAGGGAAACAGAACAGGCGGAAAAATAATTACGGCCCTTGTTGTGTGTGTGCGCCCTGTGTGGGACCCTCAGCGCTCCTGCGTTTGGTTTTCGCAGGAACATGGAAATGAATTACAGTCTCACTTGTCAGATTTTTGAACATATACATTTGTTTGCCTTTAGGTACAAAACCGTTGCTTCTTATTTTGTTTTTCGTTCTGCTGTCATGTTATGCATTTCCAGGCCTCGGCATTTTTTGAGAATGAGGTGCAGTCTAGGAGTCAGACAGGTGTTGTTGTTCTTGTTATTGTGTATATTTATATATTGTGCACGTATAAACATACAGTACTGTGCAAAAGTCTTAGGCACCTGTGGGAAAAATGCTATAAAGCGAGGATGGTTCCAGAAATAATGCCATGAATACTTATGAATCGATAAACCTTCTAAAAAGTGCAGTAGACAAAAAAAACCTCAATCACATCAATATTTGGTGGGACCCCCCTTTGCCTTTAAAAACCCATAAATTCTCTTTTGCAAATCTGCATGCAGTTTAAGGTAGAGGTCGGTAGGTTCTTCCAAACATTTTGAGGAACTGGCCACAGTTCTTCTGCAGACTTTGACTGTCTCTGCATGTCCTCCCAGACTGACTCGATCATGTTGAGATCAGGGCTCTGTGGGGACCATACCGCCTGTTGCAGGATTCCTTCTTTTTGCTCTGGATAGTTGTGTATGACTGAGATTGGGTGTTTGAGGTCATTCTCAGGCTGCAGAAAGAATTTGGGAGCAACCAGAAACCTCCCTGATGGTAGATAAGAATCTACCTGTACTTCTCAACAGACACTGAAGTTGCACACCTAACTTTTGCACAGTACTGTATACACACATACGCATACATATATACGTGTGTGGCTGTGTGCGTGTGTGCGTGTGTGTGTGTTTGTAGAAGTATAGACAGCCGTGATTTTTGAGGCGCAAGTGTCAGCAGGGGGTTTGACTCATTAGTGCAGCAGGTATATAGCAGACCTCCCCTGTTGCTTCTGAGGAGCTTTCCTGCCTTGCAAGCGGAAAAATTAGGAACAAAACAGGGAAGCTCAGTGTGAGAAACACTATGGCGACAGTGGATCATTACCTTTAAGGGGGGTCGGACCTCACTTAGAAAAGAAATCATTTAAATGCACAATGTGTGGCGATTTCTTCTTCAGGAGCCGAACGTTTGAAGAGCTCATCTACTGCAAAGGTACATTAGTCATTAATTCCTCGGTTCCGTACGGGCGCCGGTAAATAAATAGCTGCAGTGAAATAACATGGAAAAAAAAAACAGAAATAGGCAAATGAGATTTACCGCGGCATAAGCTTTGTATGCGGCCACCCATTCAGCACACCGGCTCTCATTAGTCCTGGAGCAGCAGCTACTTATTCATTAAATACATGACGCCAAACAAGGCTCTTAGAACCAGGAGGCCATTAGTGAATTCATAATGAATTTGGCAGCAAAAGGTCCCAAAAGGTGAGCAGCTTTCGGTTGCGCGAATGTGCAGTTACACGGCACAATTCAATTGTGTTATTCATTAGCATCTGCGCATTGGCTGCCTGAAACTGTGCTGAAATCCGGGCGACGTCGCCCGCTCGGCTCCGAAGGCGTCGGCCGACGCCGCTCGACAGCGTTGGCTGTTGTCCGTCGACTGGAAAAGAGGCGGTTAGTGATTCAGCCAAACATATTGCAGCGTGGAGCTGGTCAACAAGGCCTGAGGAACGGAAAGTTTTAGCCCCCCACGTTGGCGATACTAACTTCCTCGCACCATCCGTCAGGGCCACGAGATAGTACGACATCCCAGGAGTCGAAGCGATCAGATGGCGGACGTAGCAAAAACACGCTTAGGTGGTGACACGAGTTACGCAAATTTACACAGATCCTTCATGTCGGTTGCAGAGATTTGAATACGGTGCGTTGTGGGTCTGGGGTCTGGGCTGTAAATGTTACAGGCAGGTCAGGAGTTGTGGGAAAACATTGTAGTAATGCTGCACTGAAGAGCAAGGAAGACCTAAAGATGAACTAAACAAGGATAAAATATCTGTCTTAAGATGGTGGTAACATGTTTTGGTAATGGTACCATGGGAAACCACTTGAGATCTCATCTCCCACTTTCAGATTGCAGCCTTGAGCTGCCAAAGTTCCTCAGATCTACTCCTGTTGTTCTACACTTTCTTTGCAACCCTGACCTCACCGAAACGTTCACCATCCCATGTTTGAAGATTCATCTCAGTGTGAAGATTTCACTTTGCTATAAAATACACCTTAGCGCACACCTGGCCTCTTCTCCAGTCTACGGGTCACTTCCATTTCCTAAACACCAGGACCTAGAGGAAAATGAAATGAAATTATAGGGTATGTTTTTGAAGGCCATTTCAAAACTCCACCGCTTTAAGTTTTCAGTGCTGTGCTTGGCCTGCATTTCTCTGCTGTCTCTCACTGAGCTGGAAATGAAATGAGGACAAATCAGAAAGATCCACCCCTTCATCTTTGGCTTATAACCGTACACTCAGTAACCTGGTGCTCGAATATCCATCAAAACACCTCCGACCGCCCTGTAATCTGCAGCTTACAGAGCGGGTTGGCAAAACGTCCGGCAACAGTTACTACGTCCGGCCTAAAGGTGGACGCGGACCGACAGTTCCCCTACAGCGGCACCTGTCTGAACACGCGGCGCAGAGCTGACGGAGATGCGAGGGGTTTCGGCATCCATGTCACTATTGTGTGACTCGCGCGGATTGTCTACCAGTGGAACGCTGTTAAACCGGACAGGATTTAAATTGCGTGTCTGGTGTCGCTCTGGACGCCGTTATTGAGAAAATACCTGAAATGTCGCACGAATCTTTGCGGAACCCTTCACCTTTCAGTTGTTTAGCCGACGCTTTTCTCCAAAACGACTCGCACTACTGCGCTGCTTCCAGCGAATTACTTATTTTCACAGCCGGCGGAATTTAAGGCGAGTTCTTCGACCTAAGATGCTACAGGAGGAGGCGGGACACGACCCTGCAACCTCCCAGTCCAGAGACAACGCCTGTACGTTTACACTTGAGCACTTCACACTGTCTCTGTACAAAAAATAACATATCCTGCCCCTACGAGCTGAAAACACGTTTGTCGCGTTGAGTCCTACTGGGCTCACTTACAGCTCTTCTCATTTCTACTGTTTTAATTATGTTTTACATCTGTGACCCAGGAGACCGCAGTTTACGACTGAAAAACCCTACGTGGAGTCGAAGCCCTGCAATTAATTTTGTCCTTCGAGACGAAGAAAGAGTTTATTATTTGTCGAGGCGGCGCAGCAAAAAGAAAATCTGTACGCTCGGCGTGAAGGAAACACATTACACCTTCTCCTTAAGCCTTTGTAACGTTTGGGAAGAACCGCAGGCGAGGAGCAGCCGCCGACTCTCGTGTAACCGTGTCAATAGCTGTAAAGATCGTGATCCGTCTCAAAAACGAGTTTATGGAAATAAAACTACGTGTGCTCTTTATTTGGGATGTCAGTACCGCGCGTGTTGGTGAACAGTGTCTGTGTGCTGACGAAACATCATTTACCCGGTGGCCCCTCTCGCCTCAATATTAACCGCTTCTGATGTCCCGGTGTTAGGCCTAAATGAGATCTAACAGCTCTGTAATTTGAAATAAGGTTGCCATTGCTTGGCTTGAAAAAACTTGTTTTGAACTAATGGATGTTCCTCAGGAGCGTAATGTAATAATTTCGCTGAAAGCCGGACTGAGGGAAACTGGGAACGGGAAGACCGGCGGAGGGGGCAGGGTGAGGTGGGGTGGTGATTTAATCTCCTCGGCCGTGTCCCTGGTCCCTCTTTTCGCCGAGTCGTGTCTGACGGAGAGACAGCGACGGGTAGATTAATCAAAATTAGATTTTCATACTCCAGTTCCTTCGCCGTGGCAGTCGCCTTGCATTTGGTTACCCCTGCACCGAAATGAAAGAACGGGGGGCGTTAAACTTGTCCGAATTCATAATGATCCTCGCAGCCGGAAAAAAGGGACCCCCGCCGTGTGCGTGTGTGCGTGCTCGCACGGATAGACCGATCCCGAAGTACGTTGTGTTTTTACTTTCAAACATATTCTCAACGCACATTTGTAAAACTGGCAGAGAAAAGAGACGGGAGTCGTTCTCGGGGAACTCGGCGATCGCATCTGCAGACCTCATCACTCTTGGCCCCGAACGGCCCGCTACGCCGAGAGGACATCATCGCTTGATTCGTATTCATTACACTTTTGGAGGCTCGGCTCTCAAAGCGGCGTCTTTTTTTTTTTTTTTTTTTTTAATAAATTTCGCACCTTTAAAGTACACGTCCTAATAAACCGCAGCTCCACCACCCAGAGCTGGACTGCTGGAAGGCCTCTCCATTCTCATAACTACTCGGTCTGCCTTTTACATTATTTGCACAACATTTTTTTTTTTAATCCATTCAGTCCTTGTTTACATTTTTTTCTAAATTTGCAAGCTGGGAAAGGTATACAATTTACAGCATTTCTGATCTCACGCTCTTCGCTGTCTATATCTGCTATGGAGATGTTTACGCTCTGTAGCTGCGGGAAGTGCAGCTGAGTTTGGCTCTTTTCTGCTCGAGGCTCCCTTACTTCACAGAATTACTATAAAAGCGGTTAGTCTCCCAGCGAACGTGTATATCTTTTTTCCTTGGGTTTCACGGTGCCACGAGATTGCGGCTGCGCCGCCGGTTGACGGCAGTCGCCTCCGAGGGAGCCTGGAATTTCGGAGCGCCGCTCGCCGTGTTACTTCCCGGCCTGTTAAGTCGGTTTTCTCCCTCCTCTAGCAAAGATGAAAACACAATTACTTTAAGCGCCCGAGACGTGCACTTCCACACAGTTGCGGTATCCATCTTTTACGGCTATCTCCTCAAAAGAAAGCGTACCCTTTGGGGGCTGCAAAGTGCTGTCTTTGACAAAGTGCTCGGTGAAGGAGAAAGCGCCGGGCGTGTTTCACACACAGACACACATGCGGGCGCACACACAAACTGACATAGATGTAAGGCCCGGGCTGTGCGGCGCGCAAACGCACGGCGACTGCTGCAAACAAGCGAAAAAGCACGAGCCGGAGTGACACTTATGATTCGGGCCGCCCGAGGGGCCACGCGGCTGTTAACCCTCCGCTTTAAGACGTAGGCCTGCACCGCAACGGTAGAAGCTCTTCTGTGACAACTGCCACATCCAGGAGCAAGACAGGCTTTTTTTTCCCCCCCCCTCTTTTTCTTGCAGCCGGCTCCGTGGACTCTCTTTTTTTAACTTACCGGTATAGGATTACATAAACAGCACTTATAAGCCCCGGCTCACAAGGAGCATCTGCTTAGCTGGCAGTGGCTGTTGCAGAAGCCCTGTTCTGTCCGCGGCATTGATCGTGAGTAATGGATCTGGCGTAGGCCGATAATGTATGATGTAATTGTCAGAGGGGTTTAATTATGTTCTTATTACATGTGGGATCAGGCCGTACCGGGGGTCCGATTTGTTCGGTCTAATTTAGACTCCCAAGACCTTCCAGGGCCTGTGGCCGATCGTACGCGCGCGGCTCGACGTTCCGCCCCCTCGACTCGCTGGAATCCCGGCTCGCCGAGGGCTTTCGTGCGAAGCGGCGAGATTCCGGGTGTTTCCAGGCCGAGCCCCAGACGCCGGGAACCGTGCGCCGTTACTCAATCGGGCGTTTTGGCCGTGCGGCGCCGCCATCCCTTCAGGCCACCGAGGAGGGCGACGGTGACTCCGCTGCACGTCCGTATGCTACACCGAGCATCGCTTTTCAATTACCTGCAAAGTGAGGCCCAGATGAAAGAAAGGAAGAAAGAAAAAATATCCCTCATATTTCTTGTGCAAAACACACAGGCCAGTCGCATGCAGGAGTAAAATATACTTTTTGTCATTCGCTTTGACAGTTGTCCTTTTAAGCTGTTGACTGGAGGTTCTCGCACCCCCCGATTCTGAATCGCCGGTAGTTGCAGAAACATTGACTTGACATTTCATTTGATTATTTTTTTATTTGTCCTCTTGAAAATACTTTAGACTGTACTGCCTGCGAGTTTTTTTTAGAACGAAAAAGAAACGTCCCAGTTCTACTTCCCTCACCCCCCCTCCCCCCCACCTCCAAACTGTCGCTGTCATAGCATGTTCTCCTCAAGATATGAATCCATACGTTGGGCCTGCCGTTGCCAGACATTCAGGGAAACGAATCCTCAGGAGGAGAAAGACACTCTCGGATCGACGGTGTTTCTTAACTGCGCTCAGTTCTGTGATGCGCTGCTGTTAGCTTAGCTTTGATGTGGCACGGCAGCAATATTTAGGGTCTGTAGGGAATGTTATGTAACTCGCACAGCTTTACTGCTTACTGTGTGCAAATCGGGGATGTTTCTTTTTTCATTTTAAAAGCACCACTGAGGGCTTCGATATTTTCAAATGACATCACACCGTTCACTGCAACGTGCAGTCTCGAGATCTATAAATCTCAGACTCATCTGCCGGGGTACTTCTCGCTCTAAGTGAGGCTTTTGTGTAGCCGAATTCATCAAACTCCAAAAAAGCCCTTAATAATTTGAAAATTTAAAATTCGGTCTGACAAGGCTTGGAGAAGCAGGAGAAGCGATGCCAGTGTCTCACTCCACGTTCACACCGGCGCGCTTTCTCACACACGTTACCAGCGCCGCCATCTCACTTTCTCGCCCAAACACACAGAGTGGAAGACAATAAAGTCCGACGACACGTAACTTGTTATTCCTGTGTGCACGTCACTATGGACGGCGCGCGCGTTGCTGTCAGTGCCGCCCGCGTGTTCCATCAAAGGAGCCAGTAGCTGTATGTATGTGAGCAAATGAAAAGTATTAAGAATTTATAAGACCCACCCAGTGAAATAGAGCCCCTTTCACTCGACTACGACCGGCATGCTATATTCCCTGTTACGTTCGCCTGTCCGACAGCACCGACAATATTTATACACTAAATACAACCGCTTTAACGGTAAAACGCGGCGATAACATGCGATTACTTTTTTTTTTACGACCACCGCTACATTTTTTTGACCCAGGCTCTGCCGGGTAACTCAGCTAGTACATTTCAAAGTGTGGGCGACACAGTGAAATTGTACTTATTTACTTGCTTTCTGTTCTGGATGTTGGATGTTGCCATCATATGTGTGCATTTATACATTTGCGAGTGGGAAGCGCTGGTAATGGTGCATACAAACAACTGTGTAGGGACATAAACACAGCTGTTTTGAGGCTTACGCTCGTGTCTGATCCCTTCCGCAACCGGCTAGAGATCCCAGCAGAAGACACGACGGGATCCTTTAATTGGACAATTGCTGTTCGTATCATTTGATCTGAAAGCCCACATTAAGGCACTTCGTCTATCGAGAAACCCAGCGAGGACCTCGCAGATGCAAGTGCGACCTGGTTTTTAGCCCTAATAAGGCACATTCATCATGTTTTTTCAGGCAAGGATGGGGGGGTTGGAAGGAGATGGAAATCTTGTGCTGTCCAACAGCGCTGGGGATGCATTAATTTGACACATGCAAGGCAGGTAGGCTAAAGGGACCAGGAGAAGTGGGCTGTAATGGTGTCCTGCAGGAATTGGCGAGGTTGACTTTAACAAGCACACGAGGCGCCCGGCTTCTCCGGGGGCGGCGGGAGGAGATGCGATGGGTAATGCATTTGTGGCACGACCGCCTCGTGCCCCGGACGCAGCTGGGCGATGCGCACTTTGCACTTAAAGCTGCTTAAACACGTCATTTAAATGCATGTTTAAGAGCAGTCCGCGAAGTTCATAAAAGCCTCCCCTCGGCTTCTCCTGGAAAAAAAAAAAACGAGCAAAAGAAACCGATAATTAATGCAATATTGGGTCACATTTGAGAACAAAGAGAAACTGAAGCCAAAAGCAAAAAGCTGCTTACTAGAAACTAAAAAATGTTTATATATATATTTGACTCTACACATCTGTACGTCTTACAGACATCGACCAAAAAGACATGTCTGCTCAATTTTTATTGTGACAGTAATTTTTCAAAACAGCAAACAATTTGCATGAATTACTCAATGAATGACTCAATGAAGGTTCGCATAGTTACAGCGTTGAGCTGTGATCAAAATTCATGAGCAAAATATCAAGCCCTTAAAATGAGAAGTTAACTCATGTTGAAACTTGATTTTGTCGATACGAACAAGAATTTCGTCTAAAAATATTTGTTTTTTTTCAGGGTGTATATAGAGCAACATAGCAACATGCTATTTGTTTCCAGCTCCGCATGCGATGATAAACCGTATGTGCAAAGTTTACTCAACTTCACCAAAAAAAAAGCCTGTTCTCTTTTTAGTGGAAGAGAGCAGCTAACCTGACAATAACTTACTTTGAACTGTGGATCTTCTGCCCTGTAAATATGCCAGTTTTCCCCAAGAAAGATAAAATATTTCAGATGGAGCAAGTTGAATCGCTACGTAGATTTTATTACCTGTTTTGAACCTTGGATCATGTGCATCAAAGTCGCATTTATCTTCGTGGCAGCTGATGTAGTATGTCTTCTGTTTTGTTGACATCAGAATTGTGACTGCGTAATGTCAAAGCTTCTCTGCGCACACAAACCAAAGTATGTTCTGCATCAGCGAAACAAGGCTACTCTGTCTCTGAAATGCAGACAGCTGCTTGGGAATACTTTGGGGGTTTTATACCAAGCCTGAAGATGTAGAGTGGTGGTAGACTGGATTGGTGGTGATGGAGAATAAGGAAAGGGGGGGGTGAAAAAAAGAGACGCTGGCTTTAAGAAAGAAAGAGGAGGTTATGAGTCTTGGCTAAGAAAACAGCAGGTAGTTGGGATGTGGGTAGTGATCTTGCATGATGTACGTCACTCCAAATATCCTTGCTTCCTAGTCTTGAAGACTCGTTTCTGATTGAACTTCTGAACCCCACTCCACCAACAAGCCCATCTGCAAGAGAACGAGGTGTGGAGAAACTGAGCTGGTGTGTGTCTCAGCGTGTGGCGGGTCATGAGCATGAGTCACTTCAGATTAGGTACGCTCTCTGGTGATGTAGTGACCGTGGGCTTGAGCCCACAGATGGCCGCCGGGTGCACGGGAGTAAATCCAGGACCGTTCAAGGTCCTGCCTCTCGCTAGGTGGGTCAGTTGAAGCCTGTGAAGATTTGATACAAGCTCTGTCCTGTCCTCTGCTCTTCTCACACTCCCTTTGGGATTGATAAACTTAGAATGGCTGCTCCACAGGCATCTCAGCTCAGCCAACGCAAAAAATCCTGGATTATTATGTGAGGAGCTACAGACTGCTCCGTGAGAAGTAGGAGGCCTCTGCTGCACGTTGCTTTTCTGCGAGATTTAGCAGACGAGTTCCACAGCTATGTCTCTGACGTTTTTTTTGAGCCGGTCGAGTTAGTCGTGCTATAAACGGTCTAGCGAAGACCTCAGAGAACGGCGTGTAATCAAAATTTCTGCGAAAGGAAATCGATGTGCATTAAACTGGAGTATAATTCTGGACTTCGAAAGTGTTTCTTAAAACTACGGAAAAACCAGCTGCATTGTATTTTATTACATCCATTTGTCCATTAACAGCGACGCAGCGTCACAGTGATTCGTAGCTTCTCCTGGACACCATCCCCTACACCATCGTCCATTTTCATTAACCGCCTTTCCTGGTGGCAGTCCAAGGCCTGTCCTGGAACCACTAGGGCACAAGGCGAGGAGGGGGACGACCCCAGAAGGGCTGCCAGTCAGTTACAGCGTGGCCACACACAGTCACTCACACTATGAGCGATTTACTGTACAATGACCACTCAACCCAAAACACTTGACATTAGACTGCAGGAGGCAACCAGAGCACCTGGCTGAAACCCACGCAGACCCCATGGCCGGGTTCAAACCCATGCCCGTACAGTTCAGGCACTGCGAGGGAACCCAAGTCACTGTGCCACCCTGGTGCCCTCATTCAGTCACATATTTCAGACACCATCCCAGCTGAAACATATGTCTTTGGATTGTGTGAGAAAACTGGGGCCCCTAAGCTCAGTCTAACCCATATCCAGTTGCAAAGCCCAGAAATTCTAATGCTGTTAAACTGAACCCACAGTTTTACATACAGTCAAGATGTCAAGCAATAAATCTGCTTGTAAAGATCAATTACACCGTGAGAGAAGTGAAGAATATACACAGTGAGCCCAGGAGAAAATACAGACTACAGTTTTTGAACATCACAATCTGTTGTCTACAGATAGTAGAGAGCAGAGAGTAAAAATAAATTGAGATGTGCACAATATACAGGTGCAATTATACTGTGAAAGTGTGGATATCTATCATCTGCATTGTAGAACATGAACAGACGTGACATTTGGAAGCAGCTTTTCTGCCATTTCCTGCTACAAAATCACATTTTAATGGTGAGAATTTAACATGGAGCCTCATTCGGTGGATTAATCCATCGGGCAAAGTCAAGGTTTCATAAAAGGCAAGTTTGTGCCAGTCTAGTAAAGTAATTGGATTTTTTTTTTTAAATCACAGCAAGACCTCGGAACACGACTATCCGTTCATCTGTTTCTGGTATCAACCGTCCAACAGAGTCTGCTGCGTGACCCGGCGTCAAGTAATCCATGAAGCGTGCACCTGCTACAGTGCTGGAGCACAATGGCAGAAAATGCTGAGACAAGAATATTAATAGCGCATAAATTAGCTATCGATTTAGTGGTGACATGGTTGAAAAGGAGTGAAAGGAGATGCAGGACCAGGCGAAGGTGTATAGTTGTAAGAAGGGTATTTTTCATCAGGTTCTTGGACAGCATCACACAGAACGTGCTTTGAGGCCAAATCGCGCGTTTGGAGTTGTGCATAAAGAAGTTAATCCGTCTATTTACTCCCGACAGCAAGGGACAAGGGCACTGGTCCCACCTTTGGCACATGGAAGAATGAAGAGTGTATTCAGAGGGCAGATGGGGTTCTGAGATGTTGAGAACTGTAGAAAGTTCCAGAAATTGGGGGCAACTCACTCATTCTGAGGTTTGTCTATAGTTACATTTTTTAAAAAAAGTGGGGAAAACGAGAGTAGAGGGTAGGATAGGGGTACAGCGCTCACTTCACCAAGTTTAACCCCCTCTTCTTGCTATAGAATGCTTGGTCAAGGTTCTTGTCCTGCCGTAATGTGGTAAAAATTACCCAGCTGTACAAATTGGCAAATCATTTTAAGCAGCTCAGTATACAAACGTAAATTCGTAGGCCGCTTTGGAGAACGGCCTCAGCCAAATGAATAAATGATGACGAACGACAGAGACAACAATGCGAAACGTGTCACACCCGACGGATCTGAGCTCGGTTGATGACAGCAGACTGGGGATGCAGCCTCGTGAAATTCAGAGGGGATGCAGTCGAGCGGTTATGTAAGAGGCAAAATGAGGAGGGTCTTTGTCTCTAACTCAGCCCGGCGGCGCGTGCACATTAAATAGCAAGAGGCCAAACTCAGTTTCCACGAGGCAGGTTTAAGTCGGAAGTGCGTAAGTGTTACAGCACGACATGCGGATGTCAGATGGTCCAGAACAGCACGCTGGCGAGAGGAAGGCTACTCAACACAACGCCAGGGAGGCTTTTAATGAAAGCCAGACTGCGCAAAAGTCAGCTACGGGCAAAAGAAGTTGTGCGGCAGAGTAGGGAGGAGGCCGCGGTCGGCCGAAACTGCTTGGCCAGCTTAAACCCCTGCCCCCGCGGCGGACAGATGCCAATTACGTGTTGACTCTAGAAGTCCAGGTCTCAGCGGGAGGAAGACGCGGGGCACCTCAAACGGGAGCGTCTGCGATGCGAGATAGAGGACCCGGTCGGCGGGATTTTCGGCGGACTCACCCGAGGGTCTCGGTGCCGTCTAGCTTCGTGAATTGCGGTAATATTTCTCTCCTGCAATTCGTCACAACAGAGACTGAAAGGCGCTGTTATTTGGAGCAAACGCCGCGTCGGGCTGAAGCAATAGTCATAATATTGCTTCTCCGTTGAAGACGTGCAAAAGCGGGTACAATTCGGAGCCTTTCCTTTCACGTGTTTATTCATTCCGTTAGCTTGACAAGGGAGGAACGGGTTCTAAAAAAAACGCATCATCCCTGTTTGTGTTGTGACGCAGTGATATGATATTAGATGTGTTTCTGTGTTATTAAATTACGCTAAGACTGCAAAGCGAATGGGTGTCAAAAACAAATTTGTTTTTAGCAACTTGTCCCCATCTTTCCTTTTTCTCGCTAATGAAACTTCACTCTCAGCTACAACTTTTTTAATGTGTGAAGACTGAGTAAATTTTTTTTCCCTTATGCCGAATGGCTGTTAACAAGCAGACGCCGAGGAGGGGGGCGGCTGGGGTGTTTTATGAGTTTCTGAACAGTTTGCACTTGCATTTTTAAGGTTTACGCTGTAAGCGGAGACTTCGCACAGATGACTACGGAATCTTACCGTGGCTTTTGCTGTTTGCCAAACACACAGGAGGGGAACAAGCTGCTAAAACGCCACTGTCAGGTGGTTTTCGGCCACCATTTATTTCAGTAAACAATATTCAGTCTCTGCAAAATTATTTTTACAAATAATTTTAGCTGAAAAGAATCGCGTCGTTTTTTTTTTTTTTTTAAATATAAAAGTTCCGTGCAAGATGTACACCACCCGTTTCTGCACATATACCTTGAAACCCTGGAAAACACCTCTGGGGCATCGGTGTCCTCAAGAGCCTGGAGATGTACAGTGTTTGCCTCTGGATTCCTAATGTGCTGCAACTCAGTCAGCAAGTCCTGGCGGAGCCCTGGGTATCAATCTTCCGCAGATCAGGGCAGAGCGTTTTCTTTTAGTCCCTCCAACGGATCGTGCTGCTCGAGCCCTCCTCTCCCTCCCTTCCCTCAGCCCCTGTGACCTCAGCCCTTGCATTAAATCTCTCCGCCGTCAAACCGAGCGGCGAGGATGTGGAAGCTGTGAACTTGTGGGAAGTGAGATCGATAAGCCAAGGACGAGGCGAGAGAACTGCCCGGAGACATGTGCACGCAGGGGCGAGGGCCATAAATCCCTTCCGGTTTTGAGCGCACGGCCCGGCGGTCCCCCCACGTGCGAGAGCGCAACCCTGCCGTACACAGCGCGGCGCAAACAAACCACACAAATCCATATTAATAAGGTCACGAGAAGCTCTGACAAAAGATCGTTCGCCTCCTTCCCGAAGAAACGCAAGCGGCCCCCGTCGCGCCTATCCGCCACGTTTGCTCTCGGCTGCCACGTAAGAAGTGGAGTAAATCCAGCCCAGTATCCCAGGTGGACTATCAATCCCCATCTCTCCGTGGCCCAAGGAGCCCGCTGTTTATCGTCGGCCTGCTTGAGAAGAGGAGGGCAAAGCTAATAGAGTCAAACCAGAGATAATATGCAGAAACAAAATGTTTCAATACTTTGATTCCAAGGACAAATAAATATATACAGACACATGTTCATACGCATGCAACGCACAGCCACACCGGTGAGACTCACCAACTACATTTATTCTATACATAAATAGTAGGACGTCGTGTCCCGTTTTCTCCGTTGTTATTTTCCCCTCCAGCATTATCGGGCTTTATCGTCGCGTGTGGAAATGGAAATAAATTGCATTTTGGCAAGTGGCTCCTCAGGATAGCGGCAGCAGGATGGGTTCTGCAACACAGAGTACGATAAAATGTCAAACAGAGGCCTCCTTTAGACCCGGGCCCGGAATTAAAAAGGCGCATGTGCAAACAAGGAAGCTCCACATCAAAATGGTGATCGGAGCGGAATTAAGAAATCGTTGAAATGGCTTGGAAGTAATCTGGAGACAATTCAAAGTCATATATTATATATCCGTCCTAACGTGACGCTTAGCGGCAATCTCAGATGCACAGTGAAGTAATAACAGTGACACAAACAGATCGAAACATGAGGAAAACACAAAGGAAAGCCTCTGCACGTGCCACGTTCGTTTTACTGCGAGATCCGGCTACGACTGCTAAATTGTTTTTTTTTTTTCCTTCTAAGTGACGTCCCCTTTTTTGAGGTAAGAAAACGGACCTTGGGGTTTTCTGACCACCGATTCTTTCTAAACGCTGTCATAATTTGGACAGCGGCCTCTCATGGTCTTAATCTTAAACCAGAGGTGAACTGCTTTGTTTTCCTTCGATTTTATTTACAGCACCACGGAACACAATTTCATTTCTCTTCTTTATAACTGAATGCTAACGCAT
Organism: Arapaima gigas; assembly: GCA_900497675.1. NCBI lineage: Eukaryota > Metazoa > Chordata > Actinopteri > Osteoglossiformes > Osteoglossidae > Arapaima > Arapaima gigas. The sequence continues at coordinate 840,736 of UFQX01000367.1, read as the reverse complement.
TGTTAGTTTGAGTTTTTTCCTTTTTTTCCCCCTTTATCGCACTTTTCTCTCTGGATAATGAGTCTAACCGCTGGAACGCAGCCAGTTTAAGAAGAACATGAATAAAAGGTGATGTAAACAACACTGGTGTGATAAAGTGCTTGGAAAGACAACGGTGTCAGTATCTAAATCAATATTAAATTAGTTTTGTGATTATTTTCCTTCACATCAGAGGGTCCTGGGTTTGAATCTCTTCTCCTGCTGCAGTACCCTTTATGAAGGTCCTTACTCTGAATTGGAAGGGCAAGGGTGCCCTGCTGCTGAAATGGCTGAATCATATGAAAGTTATAAAAATGCATCAACTAAATAAAGGTTAAGAATATTTAAAGGTGTACAAAACACAGTGCTGGATGTTTAGGGTCTAGCGCAACTATTTTTGCGAAAACGCTGCTGCTCCTACCAAGGGGCACGGTCGGATAGTCGTGCAATAGGCCTGCAGTAAAGTCCCATTTACTGCCTTGCACCCTCTTGCTAGTTGTGTCAAACATAAAAAAACAGCAAAGCATCGTTGCGTTTTTCCCCTCATGTTGACGCAGGTCATAGTGCAGAACGGCAGTTTTGGAGAACATTTAAAAGTTTACCTCCAAGATCAATTCTGGGAGTAAGTTAGAGCGACTAAACGCCTCCGTTACGGATTCCCATCTCGGCGGCGCGTCGCTTTTGTTGGGACGCGCAGGCGCCACGCTCGGCGAGCGCCTCGTGGTTTCACGTAACCGGCCGCCGATGACTGACGACCTCTGTGTCGTCCTCCGAGGTTCCGCCGGCGGCTTCACAATAAATTATCCCTATCGTGACACCTGTGACTGTTCTGGGACTGGGATGACAGTTCGAAAATGAGTTTCCCCCATGTGGAGAGACAAAACGTGTAACCAAATTATCCGATAAACCCCAGTTATTATCATACGTGAAGCAAAAAAAGCTTTATGATTTAATGCGAGCATTTTTGAACTCCAAACCCGGCTGCGGAGAATTCTGCAGCAGCGCCACATGCGTGCGGTTTTGCGGCACAAAAACAATTCTTGAGTCCCATTAACTTGACTGATGAAAATCTTTGATTTGACATCGTGCAATTATTTTAAACTTAAAAAAAATATATTATTAATATGAAATTAAATGTAAAATGCAAATCGCATTACCTGTCCTCATACTTTATAGGCCGGGCACTAGCGCATGTTAGATTACCTCTGAGACACCTGTGAACCGAGCCGGCAGGTCAGCCGCTCCTCCATTTGTTGACAGTTGACTATATACTTTCTCAATAACATTTGTCAGTGAAGACCCCCCCCCTCCCGTTTTCTACACAGTTCTGCTGAGGCTGGTAGTTTTTGTTTTTCTCGCTCCCTCGACATCTCCTTTCTCCCGGTATTGAACGGTGACGAGGAGAATGTATTGCGTTTCTCAAACCCATATCCAGCACTTCCCCAGCGGCCCCCCGAGAGCACGGGGGGGGTCGGGGGGATGATGTAAAAAGAGGAGCGGTAATACTGATTTGCCGTGGGCCGCGCTAATACCTACAGCCTAATGTGAGTGATGTCATTTTCCATTGTGATTCACACACAATATATGGGTATGACTCATCCAATGGCAGAAAGCAGAGGAAGCACTAAAGACTTTAAGCAGATCAGCCTGTTTTTGACTAAGCAACCATAATAAGATTCAGTGGAATGAGAAGAATCCCTTTTTTAATTTTTTTTTCTCAAAATGTTGACTATGTACTGCTGCATATGTACCACAACATTTGCATAAACAAAAAAAGGCAAGCCATAAACAATAGCAGTAATTGCTGTTATAGCTCATTGCTTATGATATCATCAGAAAAAGTCATTAAACGAAAAAATACTAAATGCAAGCTGACGTGCAAGACGTTTGCGTGAATTAATGTTCAAGCCTCCTGAATGAACATCAGACAACAGCTCGTGTGGAAAATCGGCGACAGGGCAGAGGACTAACTGTCCGAAAATATGTTACCGGTGTGCGCGAAGACCATTTTACCGGGGTGCTTGAATAAGAAGAGTCCAGAGAGGATGTACAACCCAGAATCAGAATACCCCCCCACCACGCCAACAAACAGTTCATTTTAAACGTCGTCTCTTAAATTCAACCTGTTGAATTATCAGCTTGACATCCAGATCTGTTTGGTTAATTTCACAGATTCAAATGTTTAATCCCATTATTGCCGGCAGTATTCAAGAATTCAAGAACGTTCCAGAATCGTTTATTACGAACACCTTTATGCAGCAGGTATACAAGAGAGAAGGAAATGTCCACAGATAATAAAATATACAGTACTGTGCAAACGTCTTAGGCACCTGTGGGAAAAATGCTATAAAGTGAGGGTGGTTCCAAAAATAATGCCAAGAATACTTGTTAATCAATAAACCTTCTAAAAAGTGCAGTAGACAAAAAAAACCTCAGTCAGATCAATATTTGGTGGGACCACCCTTTGCCTTTAAAACAGCATCAGTTCTCTTATGCAAACTTGCATGCAGTTTAAGATAGAGGTTGGTAGGTTCTTCCAAACATTTTGAGGAACTGACCACAGTTCTTCTGCAGACTTTGACTGTCCCTGCATGTCCTCCCAGACTGACTCGATCACGTTGAGATCAGGGCTCTGTGGGGACCATACCATCTGTTGCAGGATTCCGTCTTTTGGCTCAAGATAGTTGTGTATGACTGAGATTGGGTGTTTGAGGTCATTCTCAGGTTGCAGGATGAATTTGGGACCAGTCAGAAACCTCCCTGATGGTACATAAGAATCTACCTGCACTTCTCAACAGACACTGAAGTTGCACGTCTAACACTTTTGCACAGTACTGCAGTTAAAGATCTGCATGTGTGGTGATATATGCAATGTTAGGTGTCTCACCTGTGTCACAGTATACAGTATTCAGAATATAGAACGGCAAGAAATTCTTTTGCATGGAATTATACTCATGACATGGGTACATCTTGCTTGTGTTCGACTTGTATAGCTAACCAAGTACTGCTATTGTACCGTGTTCAGTGTACAGCTTTACCTTTCAGCAGATCGGTGTCCTTCTTACGGGTACAACAGCAGAGCCCTTGAGCTTCAAAGCGAGAGAATGGGTTGACCTGACAGATACCTAATTTGGGCCTTGCAGACGTCCATGTGACGTCTCCCCAAAAGATGCTTGCAGCGTAGGGGGTGAAGTAAACTGCTACCTCTCTTCTCTGTTGAATAGCAGTACCGCGAGCACAATAATCACACTTTTGTTGTGCAGTTTCCATAAAATATGACAGTTATTGGGGCAATTTATTAGGTGTTTTGCATATCGCTAATATACGATAGAGTCAAGGTTCCTGGTTATGCCTGGGAGAAGATAATAATCCAACATCTCTGTAAACCCAATGTTTTTATCTGCTTCAAATACCCAATTACATCATGTGCAAATTTCTGGACCAATTTAATGCAATCCCAAACCTTTTCAAAGAGACCTGACCGGAAGTCAACCGAAACCACTGACGGCAACACCGTTTCCATCACGTATATAATTTAACCACTTTTGTCTTTATTAATAGGAACAGTTCCAGCAGCCAGTGTTCCCTTGTAATGATGCACAGAAGAGAAAAGAGGTTTGGAGACACCAAGGTTTCTAGCATGACGAAATTGCTAAGATGAGCAAGATCAAGCCCAGGATGATGTGAGCTCAAGCATTTAGGTGGCCTGTGAAGACACACCATGCTTCTAGCCTCCAGGTCATCAAGGAATGATGTCCATGGAAATTCCAGGCCTCTGTGCTGGTGGTCCAGGTTTCGATTCCCCAGATGAAGAATTCAAGGTCTCGTCTTGAGCCGCCTCACGAGTGCCTACAAGTACACGTGACATAAATGGAGCATATTATCTCGCTGTTTGTCAGAAACACCTCGTGGTCTAGTCTCCATCTCTCCAGATCTTCTACGCTGCTCATAACGTCTGACACCAAACAGGCCTTGTGTCAATAACAAGTGCTCTGATTCACAGAAAGTGAAATGTATGCAGTGAATAAAAGAACAGAGGACAGTGAGAAAGAATCAGAAAGCAGTTTCCCAGACTGAAGATTTGAAAAAAATGGTGTAAATGCTTAAATGAAAGTGTGAGGAAGAGAAAGAATGACTGTCATAGTAAAGAAGCTGCGCTATTGTCACTGTAGTTCTTTGTACAGTATATTTCTCTCTTCATCTTGTTTCCAGACTGTAGATAGCTAGTTCCCCCAGGACTCGTGCAAGTTTGTTTAATTCTGTGTGTGGAATCTTTTTCTCACAGCTAATAAAAATTGTAGACTTTCAAAATTAATGAATAAAGTCATTAGTTTACATCAAGCGATATATCCAGTCGAGCATTTCCAGCTTTTCAAAAGCGAAATCCGGCTATACGAGGACAGGGAAGGACTGTTGCACTCGACGTGCAGCACCAATTTACATTCACCGTTTCACCGTTTTGCCCGGCAACGTATAAAACTGCCGCTATCTTTTAAGTTGCAAACGCTGCACTTGGTGGCAGACATGGAAATAGTTGAGAACGTTTGCCACTCGGGATCAAAGATCTTCAAACGTGTCGCTGTATGTATGAGATCAAGCGTCAGATTTCTTTGAGCGATGCTACTTTCTATAATAATATATCGATGTGAAAGCTGGCCACAGAGTAAGCAGGAAAGGAAAAGCAAAGGTTCCTTTGAACTGTGGTCTTGTGGGGAACGTTTAAGGACAAAGGTTGGCAGTCCGGAAATTCTTGGATTCGCTCGAAAAGGGGAAAAAAGCTGGAGGATAAAGAAGACGAGGACGACCGGCAAACATGGATGGACTGTATCACTGCATCAATAGACAAACCCCTTTGAGCAGTAAGGACATAAGCAGAAGACAGAACATTGTCAAGGCTCGAGGTTCAAGGAGTCCCTCTTATATCTGGTTTCGAGAGTCGAGATCGACTCCACTGGAGAACAACAGCGTTCCAAGAATACAGCAGACAGTGTACATTCATGCAGCCTTATTTAGTGGGGTGGTGGCAAGATACTTTCATTTGTGTTTTTTCCAGGGCTGTTTTCTTGCTTACCCAGCTGGACGACAGTGCTGACTCAGAATGATGTCCCTCAGTGATGTCTCAGAACTGTTTCTTGACTCAGAATGAGTTGCTGAAACGTCTGTGTTCTTAAACCCAAATACAAGTGCATCCAAGTCTGCTGACCATCCTGTTTATTTCAGGGTTTGCTTTTGCGTGTATTTGTTGAACAGTCTTACATTTCCATGTCGCCTATTGCTGAGAACTTGAACTTGACAGCACCGCAAAGGCACCGTGATCAACAGCAACAGCATTCAGCATCACTCTACTGGAGCAAGTTAACCAGTTTCTGAAGCAAACTGGATGACTGGTTCCCCGTATATCATGTGGTGAGCTGGATGCCTCTAGAAATATAAAACAAACTTCAGACGGAGTCTGAATTTATACTTGAGGCGAAATCACGAAAAGATACTCTTGCATATTGAGTCAGTCGTGGTGGGGCGACGAAACCACTGGGTGGGTTTGCATAAGAACTGAGGTGAAGTCACAGAAAAGCTATCATATTATGGTTTTCATTTTGATAGTTAAAAAAATTTCTGTGATTTAAGCGGCAGAGACAGCTGCTGCTCATTAGAGGCTCACGCGCATAGAGAAGTCAAAGTTGGGCTTCGAAGGTTTTGAGGAAACGTTTGTTCATTCATTCAGCGAAGATCATATGGATGTATAAACGTCTCCTCCGCTTTCCAGCAAACTAAGTCATACACCGTTGCTCCTAACCAATCTCAGAGCTTGCAACGCATAGCGATTTCGTGAAAGAACGTCGGCTGATCCGGAGAAACAAGGCGAACGCTGGAAGGAGGGTTCAACCACGCGATGCAGCTGAAGCCAGTGGGGAGTCTCGTCGTAATGGTTCCCATTGCAACTTAACGCATCTGCGACAAACAGCGTGTCTGCATTTTTGTCGTGCGAGTATGTAAATATAAAACATATCTCCAGGCAAAAAAAGGATTCGGTTTCACAGATTATGTTCGTACACATTTCTGAATAAAACAGGTCAAGATGCAAAAAAGCAGCAGGAATTTGAAGAAGCGGACAGACAAAAAAGAATCGCTGCAGTACTGAGCATGGTCTATAAATATTCACTTGGTGAAGTCTCTGGAGGATGTTACTTTTGTTCTCTAAAAACTCAGAGGAGGATCGAACGATCATTTAATATTCTTCTGGTATCGTACTATTTATATATTACGTTTTGGCAAACTTGGAAATGATGATTCTGTTCCTCGTCCCTCCTTCTGCAGGCAACGTCATGTGCGCGTTCGTTCGGCTTTGAAAGTTTACATTTATGAATTCCAGATATTAATTCCATGTTAAGAAAAATAAGATAACATGCAAAACCACAATGTGCCCATGTTGAAACATTTTGCATAATGAAATGCTCGGAATCACTGCTATACCGTGTTTAATATGGGGATGCGCAGCTAAGCTTTTTAATGAGGTCTAAAGGCAGTTTTACCGCTTTGAAGATTTCCATACTGAATTGGATTAATTTGGACTTCTTTGAGGAGGCCCCATGCTGGATGTGAGAAAAGTGTTCACACCAGGGTTGAGCACACAGCACACAGCCAGGCATGAGAAAGGCCAAGCTGGGGCTGAGTACTCATTCATTTTAATGGAATGGAAATAAAGCATCGCTGGATCAATACCATGTGGATCAGAAGTTTATGCTCGACTTAATATGCATGGCCTCCACAGCATTTCACACCGTCAACCGCTGAATCTGACTTGCCTCGCAGAAGCGGCTTGAAATTGCCTGAGTGTTACCTGTCAGACAGGTCTTACCAGGTGCTTTGGTTTTCTCCTCAGTCTATCTCAACAGGTGTTCCACAGGGCTCAGTACTGGCACCCCTCAGAATGTTGGCTTCAATGTCCAAAAAGGGCCAGAGTCCATTTCTTTTTGACACTCATCTTGAACGAGGCTTCTGTGAACAGCTCTGTTCATACAGCCGGCAGCGAGTCAGCCTCATAACCTCAAGGTCGTGAGTTTGACCCTGTATGGGGAACAAGGAGTGCTGGATCTCATTGGAGTACATCTGACCGAGATATTTACCCTAAACTGATGCATAAGAAATTACCGGTCTGTGTTGATCACTTTAACATTGCAAGTTGTTTTGGAGAAAAGCTTCAGATAAATGGTAGATAATGGAATACCTCAATGTTGGGCAGCAGGTAGCTTACTGGTTAGAGCTGTTGCCGCTGGACTCGGAGGTCTCAGCTTAGGTCTTCAGCAAAATGACCCTGCAGTTCCCCGCTTAAAACTACCTAGCTGTGTAAAATAACTATGCTACGTTGGAGAAAATGATCAGCTAAAATAATAAAATGTAGATGCAAAGCTCCATAAACTTCCACTGTACCACCTGCAGTAACATCCTATCAGACTCAGTTCTATCAGCAGCTCTTTATCTTTGTAAGATGTGTATATGTTCTTCCCGTCATACAGCGTAAAAATTGTTGGATCGAGGCAAAAATTTGCCAAAATGTCCGGGTTACTCGTCCTTAGTTAAGCAAGTCCCACTATGCATCGCACGGAATTGGTCCAGTCTGCAAGCATTTCATGCATTATTATTATTAGTAGTAGTAGTAGCAGCAGCAGTATTTATTATTAGTATTAATATTATTATTATTTATTTAGCTGATGCCTTTCTCAAGTGCGATTTACAGTGTTGGGTTTGTACAGCACAATTCCGGCAGTTTCCTGATCTATACAGAACGGTATTCCTACAGGAGGTGGATAAGTAGCTTTACCAAGGACATTAGACAACGATGAGGGACGAGAATGGGGGATCTTCACATGGAACTACCCAAAGTGTTTTTTTTAATAATACATTCAAGAAAGGTAGAGCAACGTATCTGTGGCAGAAATTTGGTAGAATTCTACCAAAAAGCCAGCAGGGTCTTGAAAAACGTCAACAATTGTCACTTTTTCTCTGCATCATCACTATGGAGACTGTTCGGTCGAATAAGGTGTCGTTTAACGCCGAGGATCCGAAGGAAGGCACCGTTTTAAAGGCAGATGAAATATTCTCCAAAATGTTAAAGGGGAGGGGTTAGTCGCTTGGATCCTTAGGCTAAATCATGTACAACAATTCAGTTTCTGATGAGGCATGAATACATCTGGCGAATTCTGTTCAGCAGCGATTTATTTTAATTGTCACACAGGGATTAACCCGCTATTACGCTGCGCTGAAATGGGTCACTGCATTGGAAAATTAAAGCTGATGTCAGGCGTTCATTTTTATTCTATTTGTAAATTCAGGCCTGGGGACGGAGATGTGCTGAGTATGTAAATGGTTGGAAACCCCCCCCCCCCATCATCGCCAGCACCGCACCGCCGATTCTCACACTTACACTCACACTCACACACACACACACACAAAGACAAGACAGAAGAAACAGCAAAAACTTTCCTTCCACAGAAGGCAGCTGCTTCTTAATATGCTGGATGACGTCTGACTTTGCAGAAACCGAGCTTTGGCTGCGGTTCAGAGCAGAGACCGTGCAGAACCGTGCGCTACGTTCAGGGTGTGTGTACATATACCTGTGTGTGCAAGAATGCATTTTTTTCCTTTTATTAATGTTTTTTTTTTCTTTTACTCGTGTAAAAATCCCGCCCTTGGTAACGTGCCCCTCCTCTGGGGATTATCTCCACTAGCCCTTAAAATCCTATAAAAAGCCATTTTCTACATTATGACCACAAACATACACCGGGTGCTGCTATTAACGTTCACAAGAAATACCTCGGACCACATCAGACAGTTGTGATGTGCAGAGCAGAGTAAAGGACGGAGTGTGTTTAGTCAGTGAAGAAGTGCAGTTATAACCAAGACGTTTGCTGGTTCAAGAGCTGCAAGCGAGTCCTTGTCGGTCCGATAATCAAATGAAATGAATATATTCTGCCGTAGAGATTAAAAAAGCCGGCGACGGAGAGAAGCGAGTCGGAGTCAAGGGGCGAGAGGGCCCCGATGCCTCTGTGTCTGTGTCACTCGAGCCCCCTGCGGAGATGTGTAACTAGTAGAGCGTCGTGGCTTCTGGCGGCTGGGATCGGGGCCAAAAAATCTCAAATCCGTCATGCCAGGCCTGCAACCAATCTGCCAGACACACCAGCCCCCTCCACCCAGACGCAGTAACTGGAACCGACGTGCCTGCTACCTTTTCTCAAACGGTTCCTTTCCTTTTCCTTATTTATTTACTTTTTTATTTGGGACGGCACAGCGCCTGAGTGGCTGGGTGTTGGTTCGAATCCAGCTCAGCCTGCGTGGAATCTGCATGCTCTCCCTGTGCCTGCGAGGGTTTCCTCCCACAGTCCTGTGGTGTGTGTCCCAGGCTAACTGAGCAGCGCAAATTGCCCGAACTGCCCGCGAGTGTGCACGCGGTCAACCTGCAACGGACCTCTGTCCCATCCAGGGTTTACCTGTCTGACCTTAAGCTGCCACAGATTCCGGTATAGACCAGACCACCGCAGTCCGGACAAGCTGCGGAACGTGAGCGCATTTGTAAAACGCGATGACCTCCCTCGATCCAGCGGAGTTTTGTACCAGACCTGTAACAAAGGTGACACCTTTCCACCTTGAGGAAGAAAACAGACGAGTAAGAACGTAACAGACTGATGCAAATCCCTTCCAGCCCACGTTTTACCCCTCATCACGTTGCGTGAGGTCAGCTGCCCATAATGTGAACCGATTATATTCACCGGCGACTTTATTACGAACAAGTTGAACGGCAGCCCACGGACAGTACGTCTCAACAGTTGGATCTGATAGTCTTTTTGAGTTTTTGCGATTTTGCAGTTGCTGCTGAAACCACAGGTGTCGGGGAAACATGTTACAAATTCAAGCGTTTACATAAATATCTTCTGTCCGTCACATCTACGTTGGGCCTCATCTCCGTTCTGCTTACAAATCCCCATCTCTCGGTTCCGAATTGCTGTGTGGGTAATGGTAGGTGTTTCGATAGCGTAGCTCAACAAACAGTTTGACGCAACCAGATCTTGCTTCCCCTTTTGCTACACCGTACTTCAGCAGCCTTATGGAGAGGAATGGCCTGAGAAGTAACGCTGACCACTGGTCAGCTGTTCCGTGAGCTCAAATGGAAGTGCTGCATAATGCGGGGCTTTCGAATTCTAAGCGGCTCGATGTCCTCGGGTACTGAGTCAAGGGTAAACAAAGCAAAAATGAGATCGTGGCACTCAAAAAAATACCCCAAAATGTCAGTCAAGGCTGAAAATGAGGAGATGCTCCGTTCTCAGAACATCCCGGCATTGACTTTTCAGGAAACGAAAAACTACGCAAACCTGAACAAACAACATCAAAATGAAGCCGTAAGATTCATTTCCCTACTGATGTCATGAAATAAGCGTTTGCCGCTGTGTCTGCGTTGCTGAATCTAACAAAACCGCTAAAACAGAATTATTTTGTCTGTTTTTCCAATCAGCAAGACAATAATTTGAAAAACTCATTAAATTTACGCTTTTCAGGGGCTATTTATTGTAAGATCGCTAAATAGTTTATGTTTCATTTGCATATTTCCCAGGAAATACTATTACTGAGTTTTAACACGACTCAGGTATTTTGGTCACTTCCACAAACCAGCAGTTAAGTTGCTAATATTGGTGAATATTAGTTTACGCAACTTTCAAGTTTATGGAAGTGATACTCCTCCTGTTTTTATTGTTGAATTCAGTGATGTACCATTTAATTTGCCTGTTTCTTGCCACATTTTGTATCAGCACCGCAAGCAGGTACTTTAGATGGGACCCAGCAACTTGCAACAAAACACTTTAAAACTCAAAATTTAGTTCACTGGCGCAACATTTCCTTAACATTCCGCTGTTTGTGTCGCATTAAAGCTTTGACGGTTATTTATTTATCTGCTCGCACTCGGGGTCTTCAGTGACCACCGCTGACCTCGGCAGAATTGGTTTTGTTGCTGAACCCCTGGCTGGCAAGAAAAAGAGGAAAAATTAATGTAAGATGGGCGGAAGATTAGAGGGAGCCAGACGGCGTGTACAAAGAGCGCCGGCGCGGAGTGAGAAAACTAGCTCCGAGCGAGGGGTTTGTAAGTTCACCGAGATAAATGGCCGCGATGACTTACTTTGATAGAACATCTGTAGAGGAGCAGGGGAGAATGACAGGGCGGGGGCCTGTGAAAAGCTGTAATTTAATAGCCTAATTTCCTGCCTGGCCCTGAAAAAATATCTGTCTGACGCTGACAGCTGATGAAAATGCACCCGGATTTGATTTGCTTCCTAGGAGAGGACAAGTTCAGGCCCATCTCTCTCTCCCCAACCCCGAGGTCCCGGACGAGGCGGCACGAGGCCTCTCTGGCTCCGCTGGCCGCGGGGCGATGGTACCGCAGCTCCCGTTTGTCCCCTCGATCCCTTCCTTTAATGACCCCCCACCCCCCCGCAAACATCGTTCGACTGCCATTCTTTTTGTTTTACTGTCTTTTGGTCTTATTCCAAAACTGGTGGGAAAACAACTACACTCAGCGAATTCTCTGAACAGTGTGTCTTTTTTGTTATCGGCAACGGAAAGGGTCTCGAGGCACTTTAATGGCAACGTTTCGCGAGAAGGTAATTCAGTAGCATCGTGTGAGATGATTCAGTGGTTCTAAATTGTGCGAAAAGTTCTTTTGCGCTGTGGATGACACCGTTTCTGCTCCAATTTGCCCTTTTAAGTCGACGCCGTCAACATGAAATGTCAGCGTTGAGAGCCGGAGAGCAAATGGGAGACTGAGTTCAAGCGTTTAAAGGACTAGTAGGTTTTCAGCTGACAGGGTAATGACTGAGATCGAAGGAGGACACGGTCCTAGACCTCTTAAAAGTGAAATAAAGATGTTGCTAAAATTTAAGATTTGCTGAAATTGTCATTCATGCCTGGGGTATTACTGAGTAATGTCTGCAGCGCATGGCTTTTTATGTCTTTTATTTTGAAAGGTGATGACATACTGTATGCAAGGGTTAGGTCTAAACCTAACCTTATCTTTCTCCCTACCCCCAAAACCCTAAGCCTAGACGCAAGGCCAAACCCCGGACAAACAAACCCCATCCCTAACCCTTCTCCTAATCTGATCCATCCACCCACCCCCCTCTCCAACCCCTCTCCCAGCTTCTGACTCTGCCCCTCACCAGCGCTTCAGCTGCAGCCCGACTCCACGAGCCGAACTCACTCCAGGAGAGGAAAGACATAAAGCGAGGATCACAGTTGCAAAACCACGGGCAGAAACAAGAAGGCTGCTGTTTGGGGATAAGGTTGACCCAACAAGGGACCGAGAAGGGAGAATGACAAGGAAAAGGGGAAGAATTAAAACAGCACCAGATGAACTGCTGGAAATCCATTCGCCCACAAAGAACCACGAGAAGATAAGGGCACAACATATGGACATACACAGACGCTACAGTCCCAGCGGACAAAAAAAAAGCTGAAACTTTGATTTCTACTTCCTGAAGCCAAATAAAATTCACTGAAGGACACTTAAAAGGCAATAAAATCTACTCGAGTGGAGTGCGCGTGCTTTCTTTGCTTCCAGTTGGGAGGCAAGTTCCTATCCTGACCTGTCCAAATTGTTCACGTTCATTGGAGAGTCAAAAAAGACGAGAAATTTGGACGTGAACGAAGGCCACCTCTAACACTTCAGACATTTTTCTCAGTTTATCAAAGTCAGTTTCCAGAATCTTTGTACTTTCTTGAACATCCGGTAAACCAAAGCAATACTTCAGTACCCCCGGGTAAGTCACCACCGGTACTGCACCTCAAAACACGTCGGGTCGCCGGGCCCAGCAAGAGTTACCTGTCGCGCTTGAAGGCGTTTGTCATGTACGCCTCTGCTATTTGCGCCCAATTTGATGGGATCAATAGTCATTCAGCTTTTGAGAGGATGAGTCAAATGTGGAATGATCACTGCCAGCGTGACGTGGGTCTTAGTGAGCTTTGTTTTCCAAAGCATCGCTCCTCATCCTCACGTCCCGCTTCCGTTTGACCATCCATTCATAGCTGACGGTCAGAGACTGTGTCGCTTTTGTTGCAAAGCCGCCCCGTAACCCCTCGACGTGCGGCGACGTCATAATCAGGTGTATTTTTCTTTTTTTAATAATTCGGCTCCGGTCCAGAAAAAAACGGGCACCGGCCTCCTGATTCTAAAACGTCATCATCGCTCAATTTGGTCACAGCAACTAACGTGGGACGAAATCGATAAGACATTCGCGTCACAAATGTCGCCCACAGCTGCGCGTTGCTATTGCGCGGTTTATATAATTTAATAATGGTTATCGGGAGTTTATTTCCAAACCGAGCCGTGCAGGGAACGGACGAACGCGATCAGATTGACACGGCTTGGCTGCCCCCCTCACAGCGGTTTCATAAGCAATTTCAATGAGCAGACAAAGCAGTTAGCAAACAGCGAAGATGCGGGTGAGAGGATTAATACATTCATGGCGTCCCTGAAAGACGCCTCTCGTGCGCTTCGAAGGGAAATTTGAATGTTTTCATTCAGCCGGGCGACTCTCTCGCTGTCATAACCTGCCAGATACAGTCTCCCCTTTTCCCCGGGAATCCAGGCTCTTCTCGCATGTGTTTACATGGCCCGTTTCAAAAATAGAACCGCCGTCTTAATAGTCGGCGTAACAGTTTGAAATTGTTTGCACGCTGAAGTTCATTACCTTGTCGGCGTGTAGACGTTCAGCAAACTAAATCTGAGATCCTGAGCTGAATTACCATACTGTGAAAGCAAAGCGGGGAAGGGAAACAAGTCGCCCGACGTGCCGAACTTCCCAACGTGTATTGGACTGTAAAACGGCCATAAACATGACTTGTTTATTTGTATATTCTTGTCTTTTACTTAGTATCCAAATACCAAGTCTTGGGATGATCTTATTTTAACTGCAACATATAACTATGTTCTATAAAACCTAGTGCTATTACCACGCATGATAATAATAATAATAATAATAATAATAATAATAATAATGATAAGAAGAAGAAGAAGAAGAAGAAGAAGAAGAAGAAGAAGAAGAAGAATCCGATGATGACGACAATGGACAGATTAAAAATAAACAAGCAAACTTACTGTTTAACTCTTTTCTGCTCTTAGGAGGTTCACGTAAAAAGTTAAAGTGTTTGTTCCTTATATGTTAGATTAATTACTTTTTTCTTTTAGAGGCAAAAAGGCATGAGGTACCAGGTTCTAGAGGAAATGACTCATATCCCCTCCAGGCCAACAATTCTGTCTGAGTCAATTAGTCAGTATGTGATCACGCAGGGTATCTTCTCCTCGGATCGCTCCTCCAAATCTCTCTCCCGCTTTACTCTTTAAAGCCGAGAAGCCACAGACCGCCCTGAACTGCTGTTCCTGTTTACCCAGCCGGGCCGCGCTGTCACGCCGCTCCGAGGGGGGGACCTGTGGGAAGATGTGGATGAACGCTCGCTACTATTTTTAGCCTTAGCTGGTGAAATGAAGGTGAGTCAGCCACTGGCTGTGGACCACTGACCGAGAGGCCTGGATAGGTGAAGAAATAGAGAGGTTCCTTTTCGTTCTTCTCAAAGCCTGAGGGAACTGTTGAATTTACCAGCAAACAACTTGTGTGTGTGTGTGTGTGTGTGTACGTGTGTGTGTGTGTGGGGCGGGGGGGGGTAAAAAAAACCCACGTTACCTAAGGGAGGTTTTTTCTTCTTCAGTAAATTCTTTTATTTTTCTCGTGACAATTTGTTCTTTAATTCATTACCTATAAACGGCTCTGCAACTGGCACCATCCTGCTGCCAGTGAAAATGACCTTCTGATGACGACACATCAAGAGAACAAAAGCCAGAAACGGGGGGGTTTCCATGTTACCTGCAGTTTGTGTTTCACAGGCCTTTTGGACCTTTTACTGACATGCTGTGACTTAAGGTGCAGAGAAATAACTTTTTCCTTCCGCATAAATGCCTGTTAACCTTCATCACATCTCCACCTGCTTTGCACGTCGAACTGCGTCAATATCAGGTGGACGTTTTTGATAGATGTGACATCATAACACAGAAGTAGGTAATATACGTCACGTTATTATAAGCTACTTCTCAATTTATTCAGCTGGGTCACTGTTCCTGCATCAGCTCAGGTTGGAGTATCTTGGTCAGTGGTTCCACAGCGGGAGGTGGGATTCAAACTGGCGTCCAACTGCAAGGAGATGACGTTCACACTACACTACCTGTTGCCCCATCATTACCTGGGTTCGCAGTGATGTCACCTATAGCGACACACACATACAGCAGGTGCCCCGCGTCTAAGACAACACAGCATTCCATTCAGAAATTTCCAGAAGGGGGAAGAAAGTGTTCCACAGACTTCAAGCAGCTGCAAGATAAACACAGCGAGCTTGCTCTGTAGATCAGGGTGCGAAACCCCAGCTCCACAGGCCACAGGGAGTGTAAGTAATAACATCACCTCAGCACTTTATTAAAAAGTATAAATATAAATTAACATAGTGGAAAAAAACTCCCTGTCTCCAGCAGTCTGTTGACGCCCTGTCTTCGGGGATGTTTGCAACATTTTTTTTTTGTTTTAATTTTTTTATGAGATCATAATTTAGTCGTCTCACCACAACACTAGTAAGATAAGACGGGTAGTAACTAATGGCAAGACAGTGGCTCAAAGGGACATTTTGTAATTATTTATGTTATATCATTAGACATGTATAACCGCCTTTGTTTATATGATCCTCATCTACACCTATTTTGCAGACATGAGTCACAGCAAGGAACAAAGGCTTTCTTCTTGTTTATGAAATTCCACGGGTATCACTGTAAACAAGCGCTGCGCTGTTCCCAGCCCAGGTCTAGTGGAGGAAAAAAGCCTCCTCCAAATGAGTAAATAATATTACACTGTGCACAGAACACCTTAAGTGGCCTTAGAGAAAAGCCTCAGGCAAATGATGATAAACAATGTTCAGTTCATTACAAATGTGAAATTATAATAATATATTAATTTGATTAATTTTTTAGTGACTTGTACCTGGTTCTTAAATCCTGGAGCTTAATTCACGTGTGTTATATGACAATCATATGTTTATTATCATATGATGATGGCGATTCGTAGTATTAATAGTAGCAGTAGTAGTAGTTAAAATATAGCAATACAACAACAACAACAACAACAACAACAACAATAATAATAATAATAATAATAATAATAATAATAAAGGGTAACAAGAGAATGAAAAGCCCCAGATTTCCATAGTACAGCTTTTGGTGTAAACTGTTCCGTAAAAGATATTCTTCCAGTCTCCGTTACTATAGATCCCTCGAATCCGAAACAAAAGTCATTAAAAGAGTGGAGGGATATTGCAGAGGACTTTCAAGACAATTGGCTTGCCAATAACGCGATTAAGTCATCGATCCTCCCGCGAAGCTGGGGGGCCTCAAAGTGCAAAATGACCATTTAATCGAATCAGGGAAATCCTGTTATTGTCAAAATTACTGATCAAAGTTTAGGCCAGGTGAACACTGGAGTAACCTTCTTGTTCGTGTGGCAGCACAAAAATGTATTTATTTGAGTTTGTCTTCCGCTTAGTGCTGCCTAAGTGGGGGAATAGTTCGCAAACCCTCTGGAGACTCCTCACATCCAACACAGAGTCGCGCGCCCCGGAATCAATAGAGTTACATTTTCAAAAAAGGTCAGAATACTATTCTGTCTCATAAAATAGAATACAGTACACTTTGGACTTAGTTACACACAATGGTCTGTTTCTGCTGAAGCAGCGATTATTCTCTCTTGCTAAAATAACAGCATCAGCCCAGCCAGGAGAATCGTTCACCCGAGTGTAATAGTTTGTTGTCCGTGCGTATAAATAGAGACCTCAACTGTTTGGTGCTACCAGATTATGATGCAAAATGTGGATTTCACCTCTGAGCTGCACTTTTAATTTAGCCCTGGAAAGACACGCCGGGGACTTACACACCTTCTTAACCCTGTGACTGCAGCCATGATTATAACCGTCTTCTCACATTTCCTGAAATGAATTATTTTTCATGGACCTTTTTTAAATTAATGAGGCCAGATGAAATATCACTTAATTTCACATTTAATTACGGGCTATAATATTTCTTTCATCGCACCGCCCGCGAACGCTATGCGATTTCATCGGCTGTCGAACGTTCGCGGAGGCCGGACCGCCCCATGGCGTTCTGACGCGAAATCCAGCTGGAAACAGACACGGGCGTGAAACTGGTGGGACGCAGGGGGGTCGTATTTCGCGAGCTGAACTGCTGCACACAAGCGGCGAATACGTCTGCTGACTCCGGCCACGCGTTTCACGTTCTTCCCGCCGAAGCTGGAGGAGTTTGATGAGACTCTTCTCTCGGCAAGGCACGTGTCTTATAGGCAAAGTCTGAGCTGCTAGGGAGTTTCTGAGGTCTCGTGCTGTCAACCCAGTAGAATTCGCACCCACTTCCATCACCCGGCACACTGACACAGATTTCTGTAAACTTACGCTGCCTGCATCTCCACTTTTACATCCTTTTCGTCAGTTTTACCACTTATTTTACCTTTAATTGTCCACAGTGCAGGTTGACACCTGCCTTGCTGTCAGTGTGTATATATAGTGCACATGTGTGTACAGCCAGACCTTCATAAGTGGCCACCGCTTAAGTGGATATCCAGGTTTAGGGGTTTCTGGTTGGGTGGTCTTGTATTGACTGCAGCTAAAAGATAGTAATCGTGTTCCGCTTTAGTGAATATCCATTAACTGGATAAACCCGTCTAAGAGAATCCATCTTCTGGGTCCCACCATGCCTTTGTACTCCACACAACTGGATACATGCACACCTTAGTGTGTCCTGCCAAGGCGTCATCCTGCTGCAGATGCCTGTTACACGCTTCTGTAATCCCTTTACCTTAACCCCCCCCCAGACACGCCGCACCTTCATTTCATTCATATACGCAGCTGTTTGCCGAGTTTACTGAGCGCGGAACTTTAACTACGTCAACTTTACCGCAGCGTGTTCAAGTTGAAGTCACTCGTTGCTTGGAACACAGTGAAGCGAAAGTTTCGCGAGCTGCCTTAACTTTGGTCAAGCTGTAATGTCGCAAATTAAACGTGAAAACTGTGAACGAATGGTAGAAAAACACGAACCCGGGCCTCGGGCGACAAAGGATTGGCCGCGCAAAACAAGTCGAAGGCGCCTTTTTGCGTCGGTTCAGCCAAACCGTTAAAACCGTTCAATTACAGATATTTACGTGAATATGAGTTTTGAAATAAAGGCACGTTCTCGGCGTTCCAAGACGTGACCGCCGTACTGGATAAGTAAATACACCGTCCAAGTGGATAACGTTAATCTGGTCCCGCGACGATTCACTTAAACGGGTTTTACTGTATATAAGTGTACAGAGCATTTAAAAAAAATGTATTTACACTTTAATTTCCCAAAAGTGCTCTCTGACAGGCAGGAGCGCAGCCATACCCACCGCCGGGATTACTGGCCCAACCTCAGGCTGCTGAGGATGCAGTTACGGCCCAGAACTCCTATTTTGCGTTTTCATTTATGTTTTTGCACTGTTAGTTTTGTTTGTTAATAAAAAGGGCACCCTTAACCCTGAATCCCTGATGTGCCACATGTTCCTTTATAAACTTATTTACGGTGGTTTCTTGGTGCGGCCCTGCATGTGTACAGACAAATAAGTAACATGCCGGAGTCCCCATGGTTTCGAAAAAGCGCCTCGGTAAACATCAGTCAGAAAGATGAGAGGTCTAGCGTTCAGGTCGGATAATTCAAGTCACGTTACGATCGTCGAACTGCCACGACGGCACCTCGATTGTCGGATTTTCGCTCCGCTACGAGGAGGGAAGTTTACGAGACGGCCGTGAATGAGAACGGGAAAATGAGCCGAGCAGCTGATGTCACCCGGCTGGAATGAGCTGAATGACTCCCTGCATTGTCTCCCCACCAGTATGCATCCTTATTAATGATGTCATGGGTTACAGTTGCCAGAAATACCTGTGGCTATAATCATTTATTTGTTAGACTGATGCTTTTACCCACACTGACTTACAAAGTCAGGTATGTGTACTAAGCTGCCCATAATTATTTACCTATTTATACAGCTGGGTAATTTTTACTCAATGAATTCAGGGTAAGTACCTTGATAAAAGGAGCAGGAATCTGACCCCTGGACCTACTGACTGCAAGGTGAACGCTCTATAACCACATGCTGCCTGCAGGCATAAATACAATAAAAGCACAATAACAGTTTCGTACATGCCCCGCAAGAATTACATTAGATTTTATGCTTGGTTTTAGGACATGGCCGGGTCACACAGTTCAAACGCGTGTGTACGGGGGAGTGGATTACCGAAGAGGGTTTGGCGTCAAGGCTGATTTAATACATCTTATTATTAATATTTTGTTTGCGATTTTTAGAGGAACCAGGCAAGAGAAAAGCACAGGCGATCACCTGCTACCAGGGAGCCGTACGCCGAAAGCCTCCGCCTTCGTTCAGAAGAACTGCGCTCTGGGACCTCTGCTCTTCCACCCTCGATCAAGGTGCTTACCCTGAACCGATACCGTAAAAATTACACATCTGCGTAAATAGATAAATTGTTTTAAGGGGCTTAGCGTACCACCCTGTCACTGCGAATCAATTTGCATATATGTGAATAAGAGGAATAATAAGAGTCAGGTGAGGCAATAGGTTTGCGATGCCCTGATGTTCTCTCGCGCAGCGGCAGGCATGACGTTCAGCCATTATTTATTCATTCATCTGTTCATTTATTTGTTTGTTCATTCATTTATTGATTTTTTTTTTTGCTCCACATTGGACTAACCTAATGGCCAGAACAGTTGTTTTATCGATCCTGACACCACACTGTGGAAGACTCGCACTGTAAAGAACCAACAAGCAAGCAAACACAAACAACCTGCATTAAGGTTTAAATCTGCGAGCGAAAGCATGTTATATCACAGCTGCAAATTCCCATCTTGCTAAGAGTAAATCTCATTCCGGCGCGCCTTCCCGCGAGACGCTGGAGCCCGGCTCGGAGCGTGTACTGCCTGTAGCAGTCGGCGGGAGAGCGGGGCCACCATTTACGATAATACGGGAGTTTACCATTACTGGCGAACAAAGTGGCGCGACCTTCCCGGTGGAGTAGATAAGCCGGTAGCCAGGCGGCGGGAGCAGCGTAAAGTATGGTAATGGAAGCTGGCCTTTTGAACCGTGACTGGCACACAGGAGAAATCGGAGTAGGCCTTTGTTCAGGTTAGCTAAATGCTAAACGCCATCCTAGCAGAGCACTTGGGCCGATTTTCTGCCCCAGACCTTCTCATCTAAGCAGCCCAAGAAAAACACGGTTCTTTTCCCCCGTCCCATCGCTAAGACCCAAACCCGACTGAATGGAGAATGTTTGTTCTAGGTTTAATGCCCGATTCGCTCGATGTTTGTCTGAATTTCATGCTTCGTTCGGCCGCATTCCAGGAGATTCAAGCACCGGCACGGCCTGTCCTGGTCTTCTCTGGGCATCTTAAAAAACCCTTTTTTGAGTAACTAATGGTATTAAGTGTGGGAGAAAATGGGCGCTCAAAAGCGTGGCCCCGCTGTCTGATAGTGGATTTCATGCACACGATAGTATAATCTGCTGGCTCTACAATAGCACTACATGGCAGTCAGCCTGTATAAGATCATTATTATGTTCTTCAACGCGGCTGAAATAGAGATGGTCATTTTGCATCAAATCACGGTCTTTGCTGCACAACAGGGACGTTTTAATCCTGTTAGTCATGCATTTATACTGCAGAAGCCATGACTGTTTTTGTTTATTGACAGCGTGTTTTCAAGGCTTTAGAGCTGCTTGGAACCAAGGTGCTCATTCCATGCAACTGCTCAGGCCGGTGGTCTCCGTGTTTTACATTTACTCACGAATCCAGGTGCCAATTATTAGGGTTATTTTTACTGCGTCGATTCATGGTAAGTACCTCGGTCCACAGTACTACACCCGGAGTTAAGATTTGAGCCCAGGTAGATCTCAGGTCATTCAAACGGAAGATAATGGGTCAAACCACTCTGAAACCCACTGCCCCATTCTGAACGTTAAAATGTCCATTCTCGAATTTTTATTCGTCATTTTCAGTTCAACAAGGGTTTAAATCAATAATTTTTTTTTATTCTTAAGTAACGATCCCGAGGCTTGGCACGTGCAAAGTTATGAGGACCACATGGATTTTTACTGTCATGTTTCCCCTCGCTGACTAAAGGATGTGAAGGTTTTCCCTGTTGTTGCCGTCCACCAGCATAACAACCCTTACGTGGCCCCCTCAGTATTTGTGTGTTGTGCAATGCATCAGTAAGAGTACTCAGTGGAGTGATAAACAAATATATTTTGGTTTCTCCAACACCTGACAAGTTCACATTCCTCTTCCGTGTGCAATAAATTTTACTGTGGACAAACACCAGAGTGGGCTCACTTCCATGGACCGGATCCTGAAGCCACAACTTCACCTCTGACAACTGCTCTAGTTTATACGATGACTGATGTCCACGCCGTTGACAAACAGCACCACCATGCCTTCCCACCACCGCCGCCCGGTGATTTGCGCTTCCCCTGACAGTGATGCTCCATCTTTCACTCCTCGCCCTAGCATAAAACTGCCGGGACACAATACTAACCGCGGCCAGCAGGTTATTTGAGTGCATATTGTTATTTGTACGCAATGAAAGCAGCTGAAAGGAATATGGGAGCTGCACACTGATTGGTCAGTCCTCTGGATTGGCAGGTGATTCTGACCAGTGACTGATGCGACCAGGAAACCCCAAATAAACAGGTACAATGAAACGGAGCTCATCACTCTGGGCTACTTTGGAGGTAAAAACTTCAGGCTTCATAAGGGCAACATCTGTAAAGTGTTTTATGTCAGTGGTTGAATAATATATTGCAATTCTGTATTCTGTGTCTTCTATATTACTATTAATGGGAAACTCTGGTTGCACTATGAACAGGCCAGGAAAATTGAGTTAAATATAATCTAGGGTGGACTTTTATAGCCTCGAGCCTAATGATTTTAGAACTTTAGAACAGGCTCCGAACCACAGTGGCCCTGACCAGGATAAAGCAGTTAATAATGATGGATGGATGGATGGATGGATGATGAACCAGGAGAAATTATTTGGATTTAGAATACAGTGCTTTCCCGTATGTGCTGTCAAACTGCAGAGACCCTTTATTCTGATCACTTCCTATACAGGTAAGTATCTCCAAAAATAGCCAGTGATGTAGCTCGACATGGACTGCGATGACATCATCCGTGCGATAAGAGAGAGAGGCCGGTATATAACAACGATGTCCGTCCCCATTAAGAGACCGGCAGGAGCTGCACAGTGTCACATTAACCTGGGCAACCGAGGGAATTTGTTTAGAGGGCTGCAGGTGGCGTTGCGGTTAGTGGGGTCACCTTGCAATCGAAAGTCGTGGGTTTGAATCAGCGTTCCGGCTGCTGCACCCTTGCTAAAGGCACCTAACCTGAATCCGTACCCTGCTTTATCAATGGGTCAATCGTTTTATGTTGCCAAGTATATAAATATCACATTGTTAGAGACTGATAGAGGAGGGAGTTCTGCAGGAACTCAGAGGGCTAAACATTCGGCAGTCTCAACACATAGAAGAAAATTACATTCTTCCTATCTGGGTGGTTCTTCTGAGAATTTAAATGATGAAAGGAGAGATCTTTTTGGTGGAAAGTGCTGCCCTGTGAAGCGCAAGAGCTCGGCAACAGAGGCAGATTGGAGACAGTTAACGCCGAATTAAACGCTCCTCTTAGTTCCCCTCTCTAATTAAATATGTATTAGGAAACGGATTCATTCTTCTTAGATTAATAAGTTCCGTAATAGAGCTCATTCGTGTACACCGACGACGCTCCCTGGAGAGAATTACAGCCATTATGGTCATTACGGTTTTCTGAAGTCGGGGTCTTTTGGCACAGCGGGCTGAAAACATATGGCGAAGGGTGGAGGGGGCAGCCAGGTACCTCGCTTGCTGAGCCCTCTCCTGCTCGGGCCTTGACCACCGCAGTTACTCACACATGTTCTCCCAGTTTCTAAATCCTGTAGGTGACCGTGTAATTTTGTGAGGGTTAAGGTGGTTAAATTAGAATATCATGTTTCAGAACTGTTTCATTTAACTTTTTTTCATCCGCGAACCCCTGGTTTTACATGCATTGCTCCTTCCGAGCTCCTCGTCCGTTCTCTGGAGTTCAGAGTCCTTAACCAGTGGTGCCCATGCAATGTCTGCCCGGACCTCTGAGACAGAGGGTGACGAATGGCCAGGCAGAACACCTGTCAGGTGATGTCATCCTTAATAACCGCGCCGGCTCCTCCAGCTGCCGTGCCGCAGTGCCGACAAGGGCCTGCTCTGAGGGTCCTCCAATCTCCACAGCTGCTGAAATGAGCTACTTTGCCTCAGGCCATCTGTGTCTGTGTGTCCTTTTTCCTTCTAAATATCTGTGTGTGGTAATACAGCAGCTCTGTGCTACCAGCCTGCAAAAGTTCAAGGACGACCCCAGTATTCCCGCCTTGGTCCCAACAGCCCCGATTCCTGTGAATGGAGCCCGTGGATTCGCTGGAACTTGCTGGAGTGAGATCTTATATTTGGGAGAGAGATGAGCTCAGTGGCAGTGTGTCACTGAGAGATAACATGCATGTCCTTCTGCCTGCAACGTGGCTTAGAACTTATAGCACACACCACAAACATTTAGGGTTTAAAACATGCCATTTATAAACAGAACAGCGGGGTTTTTCTAAAATCCACGAAGAACCTCCACCTCATACAAGTTTCAAGCAGCAATGTACCCTTCTATTTCAAGGTATTTAGTTCCAGCAAAGTTTCAAAACGGCTCTCGAAAGGTGAGAAACTGAGCTACGAAGAGATGAAATGCAGGAGAACATCTATTCAAGGCATTCATTATCACTAAACCCTTGTCCAGTCCTGGGTTGCAGTGGTCCAGAACCTATCCCAGAAGTACACTGCATGAGACGGGGCGTGGGGGAGGGTCCACCCAGGACAAGACATAGGTCTCATACAAATAGCACAAATACACACTTTCACATTAAGGGCAATCCAGAACAGCCAAATCACTGGAAACACATGTTTTTGGTTGGACTGTGGGAGGAAATCCTCGGAAAGATGGGAGGAACAATCAGCCTCCATGCGAAAGTCAGGTTTTAACCAACGTCTGAAACTTCAGTCTATGAGCGGTGAGGCTCCAGAGCTACCCACTATGCCACCAAAGAGTCCCGTACGACAACACGTGAACATACACCACCTCTACATACATTGACAGTGTTGATATCTCTGTAAGTCTGTCTGTAATGAATGGTACATCTTTTCCAAGGAAGGAATATGGAACATGATTCCTCTCATTTAATCTCCAGCAGCATTGAGATATTCAATTATTTGGCAGCACTTTGCGGGCGTTTACGACATACGTCTGAAAAGACTTGATAGAATGATCTCGGCACGATGCCTCGCATCGTTTCCGTAATGGGTTCCACTTTTTTGGTGATAGAGTAGCTCTTGTGCAGATGGAAACCAATTTAAAAAGTGGCTCAGACTCCATGTATGTATGTCTATATGATCACACAGAAAACAGAGAGGCAGGCCCTTCACATCTTAAATCAAAAGTAATTTTTCCCCCGGATAGCTGTGCTTTGTAATAGCTATCGCAGTGGAATAACACTGATTTAATCCAGCCGGCGATCACTGTCTTTTGACTGGCGGGATTGATGAGCTCGACGGAGGCCTCTCGGCTGAGGAGAAAAGGACCGGATCGGAATACGTTCGAGCCGAGTTATTTAAATTAATAACATGAAACGAAATAAGCTGTCCGGCAATTCGTGCGCACTGTGTCTCCAGGAACGGTGGGAACATTTCCTTAATGAATATGTGAATTACTCCGGTACAGATGGGCTCGTGTGTCAGAAAATGAGGAATGTGCGTAGCCGGGTCAGCGCGGCCGCGGAGACCTCGACGGCGTTTCATTTCGCATGCGAACAATAGCACATGTGCTGAAACCAGCAGATTGCGTCCCTTGAACCTCGACTCAATCAAGGTCGGGGAACTGACCCTTTTAAACACTCGCCTGTCACACTTTTAATTGGGAATAATTTAAAACAGTTTCGCTGCATTTTTTATCGATCCTCACCGACTACCATTGAACCTTTGCTGCGTTGGCAAAATCTGATTTTGAGCTACTTCAAGCAATATACCTGATTGTTATCGATGGTGTTTTACATCATTTGCATTTAAGTTGTTTGCATGGTGCTGCAAAATGGATATTTTTTAATAACTCTACCTGGCTGCAGTCAACACCATTACACGTTTAACTGTATGTCAGTAAATACCAACTGCTATAAGTCCAGACCAATATTTTGGAGGGGACCATAATAAGGGTTATGAAAATGATGCTGTATCCTAATCCGTTAGGTCATCGGTGGAGAAAACCTGCACAACGGCCTTACACTTGAAGGTCCCAGGTTTGAATTCCACCTCCAGCTGTGGACCCTTTAAGCAAGATTTTGGAGGGAGGGCCAGCGAGTCAAATTCAACTCCTCCGCTTGCATGGTTTCCGAGGTAAGGGAAGGAACGCGTGTTTGAGGGCTGCAATCACGGGGAGAAGATAGAAACCCCACAACACGTAGACAGCCCAGAGCTGCGAGGCACCAACCTGCTCCTCCACCTGCTGTGCCACCGTGTCCCTTGATCGAGGTACTTGAATCACTATGGTGAAAATTAGTTTGCTGTGCTAACTGGAAGATGGCTGTTCCTCACGGGTGTGAGTTGCTTCGGAAAACGTTCTCAGCAAAAAAAAAAAAAAAAGTGTATATTTTTTAAAAGTGTATATAGTGTCTCAATTGCTGGGACTGAGCTGCTGTAGTTCAGCTACGCTGCTGTTGCACAACCTCTGTTGACTCTGCACACCATTTCCTAAGTCCAGGAAAAGGTGGATAGAGGAGAACTCATGCAAATTAAGGCCAGAAAATGAGCTTTTTTTACATGGAGGACATTTTACATAACATCATGAGTCTGAAAAAGGACAGGCTGTCTCGTTGTATTTCACATCGTATCTGGATTAAAAATCTAATTACCGGCTGTACACAAAACGGACCAGCGGTGCAGATTTTTTTTACAAGTCCCAAATCCCCGTGTCACAGGAA
This sequence comes from Arapaima gigas, assembly GCA_900497675.1. Lineage (NCBI taxonomy): Eukaryota > Metazoa > Chordata > Actinopteri > Osteoglossiformes > Osteoglossidae > Arapaima > Arapaima gigas. Next base: position 814,478 of record UFQX01000367.1, on the reverse strand, counting down.
AGAAACCCTCCAAAGTCAGGATTAATTTGGCAACACATAAGTTAAAGGCGGCTGCACACCTGTACAGTGGGGCTCGCACACCTGGCTGCGAAGACGGACTTTTCTTTCACGAAAAAGGTAAGAGATGGTTGTAGATAACAAGCCTGTGCTTTAACTCCAGGCTGGCAGACACACGGATGATAAATTATGTGGGAGATCTGTGGAGTTGCCAGAGGGCCCTCTGGTGCCCAGATAGCACCACCTTGTGTCTGCTTGTGCAGACTCTGTAATGACGCGCACACGCGTGCGCAGGACCCCCGACACGGAGCTCCGCGCGAGGGGGAAACAGCCGAGCGGCACGCTGCGTGCCCGTATTCTGGATTCATTTCCCCCGTCCCATCGCATCCGGTCAAAAATATTATTTTCATTTCAAATCGAAACCTTGCTACTTCTTTACTTTGTGTGCATTTATGTGTTTGCAGGTTTTATTTAAATTTTGTCTGGTTTGAGCTTTAAGTTTACATTCATCAAGTCAGCCCACAATAGCTGACTTTAGTTGGTACATTCGCATTTTATAAAAATAAATTCTCAGTGTTACATTGAAAGAATATAAGAATGAGACAATGTACCTACTTAGTTTTTATACAATTGCAATTATGAGATCTGTGTGTGTAGATATTATAAATAAACTTAGGTAATTAATTAATATTAATATTAAAAATTAATTAATAATTGATTTTTTTAAAGAAAATGAACAGGATAATACAGTGGACACTCAAAATACTGCTTGGACTGGCAGGACTAGAACGGCAACAATATAAATATATAAGATTTACTTTTTTGTTGGTCTACAAGACAGATCACTTTGCATTTGTTCATTTTTTTATTGACCTTCCCTATTTTCTCTGTTCTTTTAAAGCTTCTCTGGGGACCGCCACAGAGGAGGAACCTCCAAAGTGAAGGACTCACAGGTTGTCTTCAGAGGCCTGGTAATGGAAAATGAGGTCTCGTCTACCAGTCGGAACCAGGAGTTATAGTGCGGGGGCAGGGCCAAACTGGGTCTCAGGGGAGCCCATTGGCTGGGCAGTCCCAGGTGGCACTAAGACCCCCTGTGCACCTACGTACCAGGGCATGATTTCTATGGCAGAGTTAAGCCATCAGAGTTAAATCAACTGTGGGAGAGCTGCTGTTTCCACACACACACACACACACACACACACACACACTGTGCGCAATGAGATTCTCTGCTCCTCCGTGTGTTTTCCTCCACAGCACTAAGCAAGAAATTGGCTTGGCAGAAAGTGCATGGGAGGACTACAAAAATCTGCCTACGACAATTTCATCCCTGCAGACTTCAGGCAGTCTAAACTGGGGAGGGAAAAAGCCACAGTGTCACAGAAATATATACATATATATACATAACCACTATGGTTCAAATGTACACTAAAACATGCAAGCATGCTGTTTACATGGATTTCTCTCCCATCTGGTTATTTTTCTCTAAACGGGTCCTTCATTACATTCAATGGCTTCTACATCTTTGTTCTGTTTTCTTATGCAAATATGCATAGTAAAGCACATATCGATCATGTTTCCAAAGCAGCAGCCAATCCTTCCAGTTTTTGCTCTTATTAGAATAACTTATCCCGGCTTCCTCAACAAAACAGTAGCTCCAATGCATGCAGCTTCTTGCTGTTAGTTGTTGCCTTCATGGCAGAAGTCTTTTATCCTGCGGACCTCATGTGTGGATGCATGCCGGGGATAAAGGGCTCGCCAGGGGCTAAAGCAGATCTTGGATCAGTATCAAATGACCATGCCTGGACTTCTGAAAGCAACAACAAGCGTGTGGCAAATTTCCGCAGACTTAGACGCAGATGGCTGCTCTGTTGTGTCTCTGCCACTTATTGTCACAGTTAAAATATAAAAACATGCTTGGTTAAATATAGAATTTACGGCACAGGCCGACATCTCTGCATAAGATAAAATTTAGACCCAAACAGTTGTGATTTGTTTTTCATTGTTTCACATGAAAATGGATGAACAGTGAACTTAACACTTAGAAACATTTTTTTTAGAATATAAACACACACACACACAGAAATATATATATATATATATAAATATACATGCATATACTTTTATCCATTATAGGTATAGGTAACAGTTCACCTCAAACAAATATCTTTGGACTATGGGAGAAAACCAGAGCAGCTGGAGAAAAGCCACATGAACACAAGAACATACAAACTCCACACAGACTGAGCAGGATTTGAACCCATGTCCAACCCAACAGCACAGGAGCTCCGAGACAGCAGGGCTTTCAGAAGAGTCTGCCACTAGTGTTAATAAGATAATCTTGCACATTACCTTGATGAGGTTTTCCCATCAGCTACCTGTCAACTGCTAAGCTGCCGGAATCTTAAAAGAGCGAAATCTTCGATAAGGAGAATTGCTATTGACATGTGACCTCCTGCGGCAAGCGAAGGGTCCTTCGCTGCAAGAGTCCGGCTGTGTTTGAACCTTATTCCGTATTCTAATGTGAAAGGAGACGGAACATGAGGAACAGCACCACCGAAGACAAATCGGTGGTACTTTGGCACGCCGGAGCGTGACCATACACACCACCTGGATTATCTCCTCCTCCTGAATAGGACACCAGGGTTGGGTACAGATGTACTATTTAACGGACAAAAAAGGACTATAGAGGTCAAATGGCCATGGTCTCTACTGGAACCAGGCACGTTTGGCCTACAATGGACACCTGTCTGATGTGAGCGCAATTGCAGCTTCTTAAATGTCAACGTCATGGTTGTACGTTCAGTTATAACCACCACGTATACAGAAATGTATAATATTGTTATTATAATTCGCCTACCTATCCTGCTGTCTGTATAGCTGACGCCTTCGATCGAGGTTGAAAACGGCTTATAAAGTTACAATGTTCAGAAGGTGACAATCTGGGATCACCACGCTGCTGATGACACAAGACCAATTTATACTTGACCGGACACAACTGGGATTTAACTACAGAAATGTATGAAATGCAACAACAACAGCAAACTAAATGCAATAAAGATATTATGGACGATATTATGGACGGATGATATTATGAAGGAACGACAGTTATGAGAAAGATTGTGAGTAAAAAAATGGACCTTTAGACAGACAGCAAGTGAAAGGATGTGTCTTCAGATGGTGCCACAAAGTCAGGAGACTTGTTCCACAGTACCTATTCAGCCAATGTGTGTTTGTCCGTCACAAGATGGACGTCGTGACCCCTTAACCATAGAGTGCAGACATAGAGACTTGGTCCTGTCTTCCTAACATACACAGAACCCACAGATACTCAGAACAGTGAGCATGTTCACTGTTAACAGTCCTCTGTGACAATATCAACGCACTAAATTTGAATTCAGGAAACTGGAAACCATATTTAGGTTAGAGAAATATGAATCCACCAGAGAAGATTGTTAGGTCTTCATTGGAACTAACAGAAGTGTCAAAAGAAGGGAGAACCCTGGAAGGTCACCTCCGTGAAGGCTGTTCAGAAGAGCCGGGATCTCCAGGTATCTGTGTGAAGTCGCATTCAGAACAGCAGGTGAACGGAATGGAAATTGATCTGTAAACCCCATAAACTGTCTTTGTAGGGACATCCCCAAGAGTGAGAATGTAACTGCTGGCTGGGGGTAGAAATTATTTGCTGCATTAAAGTTGGAGTCACTGGAATGTCACCACACCTGTACATAAACCAAGGGATGTGTGTGTGTGCGTGTGTGTGTGTGTGTGTGTGTGTGTGTGTGTGTGAGCGAGAGAGAGTGGCTACAAAAATCAGTCCAATATATACAACAGGAGACTGAATTCCCACTGGCTGCAGCCTAGACAAGTTTCTTTGTGTTTTTGCTGTAAAGCGGCAGCAGTCGCCCTGGGAAACTTGTCCGAAAGCAAGTCCTGAGTCTCCTGCATTATATATGGGTTCCAGGCTGATCTTGGCCACAAACGCAAAAGGCCTGTTTAAAGGGTATGTCCGAGTCAGGACACGCGACGCAGCGGCTGTCACGGTGCTCCACGTGTCACTGTCACTGCTGTCTTTATCAAAAACCCGCATGTATGACTGTCACAGCATAAAAACTAATAAATAAATAACCTTTGGAGATAATCTAGGGGTTTCATAAACAAAAATAAAAAATAATACACACCAGGTCTGCTGCATGCGGTGAATTTATGGATATAGAATAGATGCACAAATAAAATATTTCTGCTTGCTACAACATTGTGCATCTAGACCTGTTGTCTCTTCAGTTCCCGTAGGAAGATTTTGTATAAAAGGGAATTAGTTTGAATTCAGCAGGATCTTACTGTGTTGCAAATCAGTTTGTTCAGAACCATTATGAACTTCATCACGGTCATATCGGTCACTTTCAATAGGTTCTTCAAGGAGGTCTCCAAAACACTTTCCAGCTGTAATCTGACAACATTTGCACACGTTCGCTTACAGCACCAACTGAAATATTTAAGGTGCCCGTATTGAAATTTATCCGACAAATCTGGGTTTGTGGAAAAAAAAGGATCCGGCTATGAACTACCGTAGAAAAGTACAATAAGCACGTAAATAAATAAACAGAACTAATGATGCAGAATGGTTCCAATTTGGTGAGGAGAATAATCAATGAATTAACGTGGGACTCGATGCTAAACCACTTTGGAGGTCACAGCAGCGCTTGTTCGCCCCGGTTCCTGCAGCGCTGTGTGTTCAGGCTTATGGCACACAATTGATAGTTGCCATTAGGAAATGATCAGGCCGGCAGTGATAAATTATTTCCCATCGATTGAGGCCTAGCTTACATTTCCGAGTTTTGGGAGAGAATGAATAAATTTGCTTTGAAATGTTTAATGCTTGACTTCAAGGGAAAAAGTACAAGTGATGCGTTCCTGCACGTCTAGGAGCAGTGAGTGGAGGCCTGTTACTGGCACTGCGCTGTGAACCCAGCTGGCTTTCCCGCTCCTCTTCTGAAACCATAATAAAACTGATCACATTTTTTGAGGGTTTAATGACAGCCAACACTTGTTTGGTTCTTTTTAACTGCTGATGTGTTTCTGTTCTTCATTGGCGCCTTCTGCAGACATTTTCAGCAAGGTTCAAAATAACATATGCTAGCTATTGGATAAGCTGTGTCCAGCATCTCTCGACATACGAAGCTCAGTCTCTGCCTGCTTGTTTGTTTGTTCCTTATGCACAACTTTGTTTTTCTAGCCCGAGATTTGAAATTTGACACAGAGGAACGTCTCACCCTAAAAAAGGTTTCTGCGTGGTTCATTAAACGTCGTATCCACACAGGCCCATGTCAGCACAATAGAATGCCCAGCAGGACACCGAGATGTTTATCCTGCCCCCTCAGTACTGGGAGCTTTTTGTTTTCCTTTCCTTAGTTGTCAGCTCACTTATCTAAACATCTAACCATCTCTGTTGCCTTAAAAATGGGGAACTCTGTTGATGTGCTCACTTCTCGGTTGTAACACCACTTGGAACTGTGCCTAGAGCTCTTTGTCACTCTCGCGAGAAGAGGAGTACGCAGAAATAAATTAAATTCACTTTTATCCATTTAGTGCACATCTCTGTTCAAGCTATTTACAGTGTTAAGTGTGCACTGTAAAGTTTGCATGAATTTACGCACTTATATCCCTGGATATCTGTAAATTGAGAAATTCAAGGTTCAGCCACAGGTCCTTCAATTGCAAGGTGACAACTTTAGCCACTCGACCACCTGCTTCACCGAGTGACTTCTGTACGCGGAATAGCGAAAGCAGATACGCAGTGTTTTCTGCTCAGCTGTAATTTCGGTGATCCACTCCATTTAGGGTTCATATTCATTATTGCGGGGACCACCAAGATCTGATGAGGGCCTAACTATTTACCTTATATAAATAACACCATCTCAGCGAGATGGTATCTCACCCCCTCTGCTCCTTTCTAATGCGAATCCCTCTCGTTTCATTTCCTTGCCCACCCCCCTTTCAACTGTTTTTATATGATCACCAGATGGACAATCCTCCCCTCATACATTCAGTCTGTGTGCATCATCCAAACCTGATTCCTTTCCAGTGCAACCAAAATATGGTATAATGAAAACATGTCCAAATTTTGCACCCACAAGACAAGGGATGCCAGACTTTTCTGCCAGTTCATCACCTTCAGTAAACGCAGTGAAATGAATTAAACATATCGGTGCCAGCGTATTGCCCAGCATGCACTTGGATGAAATATTGTCTGAGTGTGGGGGCACAAAATACAGATGTAATGTATAATTAGCAAAAAGAACAAATTAATGGGCTAATTAAGTCCTTATTACTCAAGTTTGCGGTAAAAGCGCTCCGGTATCCTCCTCCCTCCAGCTTCCCCCAGGATATAAGTTTGACAGTCCTGTACCAGATAAATGAGTACCTTTCCTACGTGATGAGATGGTGCAATATGTTTCAGCCACAGCCTTCAGCAAAGAAACCCGAGGAGGTGTGAATCCGGCGGAGCAACTGGCAACTAGTGCTGCGGCGTGCAGAACTATGGGGTTGGATTAAAGAAGAATCCAAAAGGTTGGATGTCCATCCTTTCAGCATTAGTGTACAAAGAATAAAGGAGAAAAGGATGTCTTCTATTCAAAAGTCCCGAGAGTTTTAATGAGCCTGCGGAGGGCTACTGATGCAAGGAGATCGGCAAAGGATCACAGTCTGTCTGCTTGTTATTTCTGAGACCTGGAAGAGGGATGAATTACTATTCGGAGCACTGGTGCTGAGGGGAGGAGCCGGGAGGCATGGGGAGAGACAGGTCCCTGCGTGTGATGGACTCGCAGGCCGCGGGGCACCAGCAGGGTACGGATGGAGGTGGTGCCATGATGCCCGAAGTTCCACATGGGGGAGGGGGGGCTCCCACTGGGCTCAAAGAAAGCACCTATCATTCAGCTCTTCACTGCAAGACAAAGCAGGATATCTTAAGGGCCATGTTGGCTCAAGGCTGGGAGAAGGTGAGTCATGACAATATACGATCGCGTTTTTACAACAGGCTTTCTCTATATTTCCTCTGGTGCACCCATGAATCTAGTGACATGGCATCTGTAAAGTATTATGGCCTTTTTGTTTCTCTCATTTTATTGGTGTGATGTGAGAGTTCCAACTATAACTGAATCCGGCCTAGTGGACTGGGTAAATCAGGGGACAGAGGGTTGACTTCATGCATCATGGCAGACCTGTGTCTAACTTGATCTAGCACTTGGCAACTGTATGGATCTGATCACATCCTCACATAAACCACAGCCTTTTAGCTCAAGGCAACCTGGAAAGAATCATCCATCCATCCATCCATCCATCCATCCATCCATCCATCCATCCATCCATCCATCATCTTTAACTGCTTTATTCTGGTCATAGTTGAGGAGATCTAGAGCCTTTCTTGGCATCAGTAGTTGTTGAGCTATGAAACAACACCCTGGATGGGATGCCAGGCCATTGCAGGGTAGTGGGGCAGAGTCATATTTTAGGAAAAATACACAGTGCTGTTCAGATTTCCCAGTTCTTTCCACATTGGTTTGATGTACACCTCATGACGGGAACAAGCAGCACAAAGCTGCATTTGATTTGGTTTGTTTGCAGGAACCAGTGAAAATTTAACTGCCTATGCATCCTTATTTATGTGTAAGTAAAATTTAAATTTATATATAGATTTTTGTCTGCCTAAATAATAAAGAATGATTTCATATACTTGTGAGACCAGCTATTATGAGTTATAGAAGGTATAGCATGTCAACATTGAATATTAACTCAGGACCCAGACTTGAATTCCACCTCCAGTTGTAGTACCCTTGTTCAGTGCATTTACCCTGAATACATATGATAAAAAAATCACACGTTTCTAAAAGGATAACTCTAACTGGCTTGGAATATAAAATAAATATGAGTAAGCTACGTGAATAAGTAGTTCTAATAAAATATATATGAACAAAAAATAATGGATCTGTCAGGACTTACAGGAATGCATGCATATATTTTGCTTTTTACCCCAGTTTAGTGTGCTGAAAATGAAGACTGCACCCCCTGCCTTCGTGCCAGCAGCCCTTGGTACAAATTAAACACCTCTCTTTCTCTCTCTCCGTCCCTCTCATTCCCTCCTTTGTTCGGGGATGCAGCTTGTCAATAGCGGCAGCGGGATCAAACATGTGGGGCAGGTGTCTGCTGGAGTCTCAAAGCAGGCCCAGCGTGGTGTGTCGAGTGGCTTTCTGCAACCTTTTACCCCCGCCCCCCACCCCCACGGCACAAAGCCAGCTTTAACCCCACCCCCGGCAACCCCCAGCAACCCTCCTCCCGCTCCCATTCCCCGCGGTGCTCTCTTCTCAGAGAGTCTCCTCTTCACGCCTCTGGTGGTGTATAAAATTTCTCAGACGACTCAGACCGCAGACCCTCCTCCTAACAGGTGTCGTCGGGGTGGGGCACTCGGGTTTCTGCTGCTTAAGTTGAGAGAGGTAATTGGGGACAGGCCTGGGACATAAACAAGGGGGCTTTTAGCGAGGGGGCTGAGGACAATAATCAGGCCTCATAGGTGGCGTCTGGGGATGCCCGCGATAATTGCAGTATTTAATCTCCAGGTTTCCCCTGCAGCCACGTCTTGTTATACTTTACTGACCCACATATACTCATCGTGCTACTTTTTTATTTGGTTAGCGTTTTTTCCCTGTTGGTTAGCGGACCGGTGCTGCCCAGCGACGGCTGCCATTGTTTATTGTGATAAGGCGGGATAATGAACAAATGATGTGCCACCTGGAGCACTCGCAGGCTGCTGTTAAACTTTGGTTATAAAAACCCCTTCCACTGCTATTGATTTACTGGCAGTGTGCGATTGCCCCCCAGGGCCCAGGTCCTTGCAACGGCCAGCAGAGCTCTTACTGTTTTACAGTCCTTATTACACCAAACAAATAAATCTTCCGCACATTAGTTCACATGCTTTCACCCCATTTCCCCCCTGCAGCAGGTCACAGGGATGGACCCATGGCTGGAACCCAGGGTTCGAGAGGCCACTCCTTCCGCTCCTTCTCGCATTAGACTGACCAGCCCCCCCCACCAAGGCCAGCTGTTTTCTGCAAACAGCTCTTGAATGTTCTTAAAACCAGAGCTCTGTTAGTGCTCTGCAGATACATGAAGAATTAAACAAACTTTGGCTGCTTTGCAATCTTTGCAACCATTATTTAGATGTTTTTTTTTTTTTACCAAATATATGGACGCAGTATAATTTTGAAACAATTAATTTATATATTCTAAATTGTGTCAAGGATATTAAATACTTCCAAGTTATATTATCATTAGATGAATGCATTATGTTATACTATTAGTTTTCCCTTTAATATTCCAATTATACTGCAATTGTAACTATTAAAAAGTTAATAACACTATTTAATAATGCTGTTTAATATACTACTTAAAATGAATAATAAACATACAATAAATTCTAATTAAAGAATTTGTAAGAAATGTATATCACACTATTAATACTAGCAGTGCACAGCAAACATATTTGTGGATAATAAATGGTTGTAAAACTACAATGAAAGACTGAAAATGACAGCTAATAAAATGAAAAGAACAGAAATGCGCAATGGGTCTCAACATCAAATCACTAAGTGCCGTTTTCCTTGTTTTAACTGGACTCTGAAGAAATGTTAATACGAGGTGGTGTCTACAGTGTAAAAGCGTTGACTCGTGTTCACGTGGCTGGTTTCGCATACAGTTAAAACCAGCCAATTCAATTCTGCTCTGCTGCATCAAAAAAGAAATTAAAGATGTTCTATTTCAGTTTTGAGTTGAGAATTTCCACACTTTCTACACCGGAATAAGACATACCTGCATATATATCAGTTGTTGCTATGGCAATGGGATTTTATAAGAATTATATCTGAAGTTTAGCAGAGTATGTTCCTGTCAAGAGCACTGCCAAGCAGCAGAAGGCTGTGCCAGTATCAGGAGCCATATTTCTTAGATTGGTCAAGTCCATGCCTGGTGTCAACTGGATGAAAGATTCCCTGATCGGAAGCCCTTCACCTGTCTCCTGGCATTCTGTCCTCACCTGTCTATGGTTAATACCTCCTCACAAGTCCTGGGTTCCTCAGCTGTCCCATTTCCAGATCATCCTCATTGTTTTTGCTATTTTGTTTGTTCCTCGGGATTCTTTAGCAGCTTTTCCCACCCCTACCAACCCCGTGCATCAGAATTCCTGGTGGTAAACTGGGCCTTGGAGGCCAAACAGAACATCCAGGAGTCGAAAAGTAAATGGATGGCTCTGCTGGCCTACTTTATGGAATCAGCATAACAACCAAAGTGTAATTCGATCTGCTCACGCAGCTCATCCAAAGAAGAAGCAACATTTTCCATATTCCAAATTACCTTCATTTTCTGTATAATAAATATAAATCCTCTTTTGTCCCCTTGGTTTATCTTGTTGGTCCAGTTTCCTCATTCTACAGTGAATCTCAGTTCACAACTAAGATCTCCATACTGTCAAAGCCAGGGGAGCACAATTACAGTACTGTGCAAAAGTCTTAGGCACCTGTGGGAAAAACACTATAAAGCGAGGATGGTTCCAAAAATAATGCCAAGAATACTTGTTAATCAATAAACCTTCTAAAAAGTGCAATAGACAAAAAAACCTCAGTCAGATCAATATTTGGTGGGACCCCCCTTCGCCTTTAAAACACCATCAATTCTCTTATGCAAACTTGCATGCAGTTTAAGGTAGAGGTTGGCAGGTTCTTCCAAACATTTTGAGGAACTGACCACAGTTCTTCTGCACACTTTGACTGTCTCTGCATGTCCTTCCAGACTGACTTGATCGTGTTGAGATCAGGGTTCTGTGGGGACCATACCGTCCGTTGCAGGATTCCTTCTTTTTGCTGAAGATAGTTGTGTATGACTGAGATTGGGTGTTTGAGGTCATTCTCAGGCTGCAGAATGAACTTGGGACCAGTCAGAAACCTCCCTGATGGTAGACAAGAATCTACCTGTACTTCTCAACACACATTGAACTTGCATGCCTAAGACTTTTGCAGAGTACTGCATGTCCCCGGAACTTTCCAGACACTGGTTATTTGTGCAAAATGGCAAAAAATGGGCCCTACAAGTTCACTTATCCACAGCATCACAATCCTTCATACTCCCTGAATTTATAAAAACCTTAATTCCTGTGTGGTTTTAAGGCCCAAGGACTTATTAATTTTATTTGATTGCATGCGAGAACACACGTGAGTAACTTTTAACAAAGATTTTTGTGTATTGCGTCCTTGCCTGTGGTAAACAGGTAAAGCCCATTTTCCACCCAGCAACCAAGCATCATGTCAGCTATTCAGATTTATTGATTTGCCCCAAGAACATTCACACTCTAGCACAGTTTGGCACTTTTTCTCTACCCTGAAGTGCAGGCATGGTTCTTGATTTATAACCTCATAATTATGCCCGGCCTCACCTCTGCTTGTTTGTTCTTATGCTGGCAGACAGTAGACACAGTCTGGGAACTGGTGGACTCAAGCAGAGTCCCAGTCCTTTCTCAAGGTTATCACTCAGATACGGTGTCAGAGGGCAGAGTATTTTTTGTGTGAGATTACCGGCGACATCGCCTGTTTTATCTCGTCTGAGGGGATGAGACCAGAAGAGCGTCTTTCCATGGGGGGGGGTCTGGATGGGGGCACACTACCTGTCACACCTGCAAAAGCCAGTCCTGTGCCAAGCAGATCCCGCCAGGCAGGTGACATCTGCTGTCTCCGCGGTGGGCCTTTCACCTCACGGACCTCTGCCACGTCAAGCACCTGTGAGCCGGGTGCCAGCGAGCGGCGCGCGGGGCCCTGTTGCCGGCGGAGCATTGTTGGGAGCGATAATGGACATGCACCCCCTGTGACTTTGACCCGTAAAGCATGAGCCGTCATCACGCTCACCGAACAGAAATACCACCAGGAAGCCGTGTTTGTGCTCCATACTCCTCCCTAAAGCAAAACACATTCAAATGACCTTTTTTCTGACTGCTACTCTCAGGATGAACTTGTTCCCACTTAACTTTAATAATATATCAGACTAAATGTAAAAGGAACTGAAAATCAAAAATAAATAACCAGAAACTAAAAAAAAGTTTTTTTAGATGTTGAATGATATCCCATCTGGAATCATTGCGTATGAGTCATCGGAAGAAGGACTCAATATTCAATACTTGCTAGAAAGGTCAACTTTAGAATGTTTTAATCGTCACACATAAATTTTACAACAGAAACACGAGCATTGAACATTTGGTATGTATTAAATACTGAAGCCCTGCCGAACATGCTTAAATACTTCCAAGATCCTTTTTATAGCGAAACCATATGTGCAGCAGTCAGAGGCCGTGGTCCTCAAGTCCGTACCTGAAACCTGAATCATCTCATGCTTCTGCTTCTTTGAGGTATTTCCTTATTTGAAGACGAGATGTCACTTATTTTGCTGAGAACACGGTAACTGGAAAACAAATCTGTTTCTGCATCTGTCAGGAAGCAAAAGAAATTTGAATCTGATGAAATGAGGAAACCGTAGTGCAATAAACTGCAGAAAAATCCATACGTGATAAAAAAAAAACTAATCTACAAATCTTCAATCTTACAAAATATAAACAATAAAATTTCACATTTTCATTCCACCTTTCGCACCATCCCTCTCCCATTTCCTCTGCCTGATGGAGAACCTTCCTCATGTTATATTACCACTTCAAGCCCCTCTCTGCCCCACAGAGACCCTGTGCATCCAGTGTGCCCCAGGGGGTCTGCAGCACTAACCACAACTGCAGCAACCATGGACCTTGCAGCTCAGTCCCAGGGCCTCTGGCTCGCTGAGCTGCATCCTGGGATCCGATCAGAGCCCATAGCCCACATCTAGTTTCAGGCCAGGCCTAATCTGCGAAGCAGCTGCAAGACAGGGGGCGCCGGGGTGGGCAGGGAGGGTTTACACACAGTGTTGCCTTCTTGCCCAAATTTGCATTCAAAGGCCCTCCAGTAATCTGAGAGCTTATTCGAATCCCAGCATGAGGTGCGGAAGCAAGAATTCCTCATCGGTCCCCGGTGCTTTCCAAGGTAGTCTGTTCGGCCACCATAAATAAAGAGTTAAGATGGCATTGGCATTCGCGCCGCCGTCTGTATATCATCAGTGGCATTTAATTGACAGAGACCGATTTCTTTCAACATCCATGACGCAAATCAGCTACAGCACAGCTATCAGAGGAAATATGAAACACGTGTCACAAGATCAGTATTGGCACATTATTTTTTTTCAGCAAGAATAGAAAAGCACGGGAGAATTCCAAGACATTTATTGCCCCCCGATGTGATGAGGACATTGTCTTATGAATCATAATACAGTAAGGGATGAATCTAGTCAGTTTGCCTAGTAAAACCCCCATCTTCCCAGCGTATTGCTTCATTCTGTCGCTCGGCGCACCAGATTTGTGACGTCCGTGAACCAATAGAGGTGATATTTCCTATTTCTCCAGTTAAATTTAGCATCATTTTTAACCATTGTGCAGTTCACACATTTGCAGAGCGCAGCTTACGACGCGTATGCGGCACTACCTACAGTTATGAACCCATTTTTACCGCACCAGTTCAAGGTAAGTACCTTGAACCTGGCTACAATAGCAGGAGCACGGATTCAAACCCAGGTCCTTGGATTTCAAGTTGACACCTTTAACAACAGTACCTGCTGCCTGTCATTAATATAAAAGTATCTCCCACGTCTAAGTTAGCGGAGGCCTCCTTCCTTTCAACTCGTTCACATCCTTATTATCAGGTTTTTTTTCTGCTAGGTTTGCTATACGGTGTTTTCCTTACATCAAATGTGGATTAATAATTTGTTCCTCTCCAGGTCGGATGTATGTAATTCCTTCTGACAAATAAGGTTTCTGCAGGGACACCCCCCCTTCATTAATTCTTGACAATGGATCTGATTTGGGATTCAGAGCGTTTCCGCGTGGACCGCGAGCAGAAGCCTGACCCAGATTCGCAATTCGCAGCCGCACTCATCGGATGCTTTTTAACTTGTGACTTTCAGCTGTTTCGCAAGTCGAAATGAGCTGTGGGTCCCGCCGCACAGGCGGAGTTGTTAACCGCCGCTAAGCCACATTAACGTTCCAGGTATTATCTTTGCAGGTCAGATGTTGTGCTGAGAAAAAAAAAAACAAAAACTCTGAAATCGGAGACTTTTTTTCTTCAAAAGCATCGAGTTTGGAGGCAATAATTAACTGTAACTGAGGGCTAAATTCATCAAATCTTCATAGAGTGCTTAACACTGGGAAAAGTGCTGCAGAATGCCAAACAACTTGTCGGAATTTTCACCGAGCGAGCAAAATCATATTTGCCGGCATTAATTCTGATTTCAGGGGGACCTTTGTTTCGTTGTGCATACATTATGGTGCTAATGCATTTTGTTTTCTAAATTTGCAATTTAGACTGCTAGGAATTTTAATGGAGGATATGGTGCTGTTCTCTGAATTTATTTATATGGTTGTATGTTGAATTTGTGCAATTATTTTTTCAGCGCCTTGACTGAAAATCCGTGAAAACGGAATTTTTTAAATAGTCAAGACCGTACATCTGCATGCAAGAAGGTGAAAAGTGATTAGCCATACATAACATAAAATAAATCTTTTTTTTTTTTTTTGAAAACCAAGAAACAGCACGTGAAGAGTTCATCCAGATATGCAGCATCACGTGTGGTTCACAACTCCTGTAGAAAAGCAGGACATGAGGTCAAACCCCCAGGCCTGCCGTAGCACCCTTGACCAATGTACTTATTCTGAATTATAGTTATTATATGTTATAATATAGCATTATACGTGAGTTATGCATACAGTTGTGTGCAAATGCTTTGGACACTCCCGGCCGCTTTACGTTTCGGTGATATTCTACATAAAACAATATGAAAAAAACCTCTGCATCAAAAACCTTCAACGTGACACTTTTCTTTTAGTTTTAATGCACAGTCACTATTTTAAATAAACGAAGGAGGTCAGTATATTCCTTTCTTCTGCTCGAAAATAATATAGTAAAGGTACAGTATAATGTTCATTTTACAATGCTGTAATCGTTGTTACTAACTACAGTATTTTTTCTAGAATGTTCTAGAATGTAATTTACGGCAAAATAATTTTAAAAAATTACGCCACCATTTTGCCGTGATGATTTTCATCACCCCAGTATCTCTAACTATTGGCAAATGTACCTTATGTGTTAAATGTTAAAATAAAGGTTTGCATTTTAATGCGCTTCAGCCCCACGGGTGATGTTATCTGACTGCCCTTGACTGACTGAATTCCTGATTCAAATTTTATACCGACTGACCAGGATTAATCACAGCTGGTGTATCGACCAGCTCCCTGACCTCTGACCTTTCCTTTCACCCTCCGCACTTGCTGCCTGTGATTTCTCGGCGGCAGGTGTGTTCCCTGCCAAAACGGCAGAGTTCACTCGCCGCCTGATGAGACGTTCTGTCACGGGGCAGCGTGTAAATTGGACTTTGCCGAAGTCCGTAACAAGCTATTTAGTTCAGGAGCAACTGCTTCTGCCGTTCTTTCCACTTCCTTTTGAGTAATATTTGTAATACATTAAAGGAAGTGCCGGCATCTCATTAGACGCAAACGGTGGTCTCATTATATTCAAAGGTAAAAATAATGAAGTTAGTTAGTTATGGATTCCCTTCCACACACTGACGGTTGTTTCTCAGAAACGGTCAGCTAACTGAAAATGTACATTTATATTTACTGCTGAAAGTTTATATATAGGAACATGAAAAGCTGGAGATATGCCAGGGATTGAAAGAACTGGAAACTGGAGAGAATGTGGAAGGTGAAAACCAAGCCATGGCTCCTAAGTTGGAGGAGGGACTCCATCAGATCCCAAGTATGACAACATTGGTCTCGGTCCAGAAGAGTGCAATCTTAGGAACAGCAAAAATGCTGTGTTGTACCTTCAAACCCCCCAGGCCTCTGGTAGGAGGCCCAAGTCTGAGGAAAGCAACCCCCTGCAAGGGAAAAATTGGGTGAGACAGGAATTTATGAGCTGTATGCTGGGGGCAACATGTTATAGTGGTGGGGTGGGCTGAGGTTTCACTTCAACCCTTGTCACAAAGTGTGTTCTTGTTTTACTGACTTTAACAAAAGTGTTAATGTTTTTGATGCTGCTTGTAAAGCAACTGAGTTGGATTATTTTGCACATTTATAATATTTTGCTACCCACCAATAATTGCTGCATTCCCACAATCCAAAGTTACCTTCTAAATCTTTCCTCCATTTGGTGGGTGCTACCTGTTGGTCTCAGACTCTGTTTGTGGAATGATAAATGGCTGGAACTGCTGATGGTGGCCTGATTATCTTATTTTGTAAAGGACAGGTAAACACACCTTAAGGATTGCTGAAAAGAACGGGGAAAAAATGATTTGATCAAAAAAGCAGATGGTGGTTGGCAGTTGAGACCGAATAAAGACCGGACTCCGCTAAGCACCAGGGAAAATAAGACAGCAATTATACACAGCGCATTCAGTACTTAACACAGAAAGCCAAGCTGTACAATGTCTGCTGTAACATGACCTCTGTGAGATGAAGCAAGTTTTGATTCTGTTCACCCTGAGCTTAAGGACCTTGACAGCTGATGGGGAACCACTGACCTGCCTTGTGTGATGGTTGTCTCTCCCTAAGAGAGATTCCTCCTGGCAGTCCAATTCAGAGGCTGAAGACAGGTCACACAAACACAGAAGACATTCAAACCGCAACATGGAGAAATGGCCGGTTCTCAAAAGGTTGTTGCAGCATGAATAAATAAATGAATGAATGAATAAATAAATAAATCTTGCAGTGCCACATGCAGATCTGTGTTGGTGGAAACTGTAAATCAGATGAGAACTATCGTGTCTCCTCACCTGCCTGTGGTTTTCCATCACCACTTACCCAGACCCTGCTCACTCTTCCATGCTACGCAACCCCCTCATCTCCCCAGCTTTTCGGTAACAGCCCTCGTAATGGTTGACTGGTTGACATAACCCTGTCAGTCAGCCAGCAGATGGCTGACACCTGAAAGGGGTGTAATTGCTGGAAGAGTACGCCAGCGGACACGGACGATGACCCTGAAGGGTCGGGGCAACCTGAGGCTTTGAGGCGTGGCCAGTCGCAAGGAGAATTCTGTCCAGTGAATGGTTTGCTCATTTTAAAGGTATTGGAGTGTTTAATTGTTGGACCAATCGCCAAGATTTCGATTATCCCTCAATGGAAAGGTCCTTTGATGGTTTTAAATTACTTTGATGGTCTTTCCTGTGTACAACGGAATATGCTGGAACACCAAAAATGAATGCTTCAAATAACATTGCAATTATATGCTTGTTCAAGTCTCCTTAAGTTCTCTCAGCAGTTTGAAATCTCAGCACCTGATTCTTATTTGACTGGAATGATGGTCAGAAGGCAGCAGCGTTTAAACTGCATGTATTTTTGTAATATTAGAGTAAAATTCTTGCTTCTCGAAGGAAATGCCCAAGATTTATTATGAAATACTGTATAAGTATTTAGTGGAGGACAGAAGCCAAACACTTGAGACTGCAAAAGGAACCAAAAAAGGATTCAAACCAACAGACCAGAAGTCACTGAGCATCATTCCCCATATCATCTCCTTCAACAGTCACACCCCCCCCCCCATTGAGGGAACCACCAAAAAAGAGCCACACCCCCAGTTCTATGATCTGTGATGGGATGCCCAGGGGGCCACGACTCTATGCAAACATGCCTCCGATGTGACAGGGGACACCATATGCTGCTCCACCCACCCTGCCAGTCAACCCACACACGCACACACACAAAGGTGGGGAAGGTTCCCAAGCAGCACAGGTTGGATTACCTGGACCCTTTTTTAAGTAGCGTGCCATATCGTATGACTGTCCGCCCCAAGGTCACCTCAAGTGATCAAGCAAACCAAGAATACACACCCAGTGATTTACATCCCTTATGTCCGCTTGAGATGCGACACATGCTGGCAGCACATAGATTTACATTGTTTGTGTTTGCATGCAAAATAGCCATGATACTGCCCCCAAAATGTTGCATAATAAACAACTCAGACTCATTTCTTTTCAACAGTAATATGTAGCACAGTACAAAGCACACGTTGTACAAGAGAAGACAGATCACTCATCATCTATTTGTCTATAACCACTCGTCCAGTGGAGACCCTCAGTGCTCCAGAAACTATCCCGGAGGCAGAGGGCGTGAGGCAGGGTACACCCTGGAGGGGATGTCACTGTATCGTAGCAAACTAGTGTAATGGCAGTTTGAGGTACTCTAAAAAATCCATTCTGGCATTAGTTAAGGCATAGGACAAGAGGAGAGTTTGCAAAGGGATAATTTCGACAGGACCTCCCGCATACTTGCCAAAGTGACATGTCATCATGCAGCTCCATGCTAATAAACACGAGGAAGCACTGCATTTGCCGTCTTGCTTCCAGCGCTTTCTGCACAGCGGCTGCACAGAGATCACAGCCACCATGCAGGGGAGTAGCTGTTCCAGAGCAACACTGGTTGCGATGGTGGTGGTGGTGGTGGTGGTGGCGGCGGTGGTGGAGGAGGTGGCGGCAGCAGTGGTGGTGGGGGGGTGTATTTTCGCTTGTAATTGGGCTACCTTTCATCTCGTCTGACAGGAGGAGCAGGCGAGAATGGAACCAAGAGGGAATGATCGCTCCCCCTCATACACACACACACCCCACTCCATTTCCTGGCCCAGACAAAGCTGAAGCAGCCTGCTGGAGACGCCGCATCCCTGATCAAAGAGCCAGGAGTCGGCAGCGGAGCCCGGCTAGCTCAGCAACCTGATTGCTCCTGGATAGATGTGTCCCTTTGATCCGGGCGCTCTCCCGCGGCACGCCGAGCTGTTTATGCAAAGGAAGGCCATGCATTTGAGGAAACAGGCTCGTGGTGCGCTGGAGGAAACGTCGGCTGACGCCTACACCGGGAGACAGGAGGATATTTGCCGTAATTACAATGTGTTTGATGATGTTGCTTAAACACCCTTGACTCTTTGCATTGCAAGAAAGTGCAACCTTTAGCATTATTGCAAGAATCCTTGTTATGTCCCTTTTGATGTGCTTAAATCACAATAAAAGGTCATTAATCCCAAATGTGAGGGAAGCTGGTCCAAGATATATTTAAATGCGCAAAATTACGCTAAATAAAAGCAGAGAAAAGATTTACAAAACCAGATTATTCTTTTCCACATTGTCTTTCTCAAAAGAATGAATAGCAGACCCATTTAAAAAACTGCAGGTGAAGGGAGTGATAACTTTACTAAAAGGTTTTACTAAAAGGTTCCATTCAAACTCTATAGAATATCTGAAAAGAAAAGGAGCTTTAGAAAATGGAGCATTGGGTAGCTGTGTAAAGGAGACAGCAGTAAAAAATAAGTAAAAGGATGCAGAGTATTTTAAATAAATAAATTATAGGAGGCGGAGCATGTAAAATCTATAATATAAACCAGGGATGATGGACCATTCAATGGAGTACAAACCACAGCGTTATAAAATACCATATAAACGATGGAAATTGCTCTATATATATACTAAGGGAGGTGGAACATTTGGAAGTTTCAATTTAAACCATAAAAAATATAAGACGCGGCATAAGCTCCAGGAGGCGGAGCATTCATCACATAAGCCAAAAGAGGCGGAGCCTCTGGAAACCCCATGAGTAGAAATGTCACTCCGTTCAATGCGGTTCAGGTTAGCAGTGTGGCCAATGTTGCCACCTTCCATCAGCACAGGATGACAGGAACAGGCGGGCCTCTGCCCCCTTCAAGGGCACCTCTGTCTCGGCAAGCCCTTGCAGATGGCAGGCCTGCATCTTGCCAACAGATGTTCAGAGGCCCCGCTGCTTGGAGACACAGTCAACACGGCAGCAAAGCCCAGAACTAGCAAGAGGTGCCAACAACAACTCATCTCCTGCAGGCTTCGCCCCAGTCACAGGGCTGCTCGTCCGTACATTTCCTCAAAGGAATATGTAGCATGAAAAAAAAAAAAAAAAAAAAAAATATATATATATATATATATATATATATATATATATAAATGAAGAAGGAAGATAGTTAAGAAAAGAATTCACAGGAAAAAAATAAAACTTGTCTTTTCTTCTGGCACTTTTATGGTTACAGTAAAGTTTAAAGCATCTTCTCCATATACAATAATGCATTAATAACCATGATTACTGACATTATATTACACTTTTTACTGGAGAACATTCTTGACATCAAGCACATCCAGTAATAATTCAGTTCATTGTGTGCTCCACCGTTACTGTTTTATTTTATTATTGAGCCAATTATGCATATAATTCATACTTTAGATGAGTTAAATTATTACTCATTCCCAAAGCCGTGCTCCAGGTAAATGTACTCAATAAATTTAATCTTTCTCAGGGTAATATTTGTTGGCTGGTTTTTACAGATGATACCTATTAGCGGAGGTCAATGAAGTTAAACAAAAGACCATGGAAACCACTAAAATAGTGTCACAGAAAATGATTTCATTTACTTCCAGGATTTGTGAAAAGGTTTTGTTAGCATGAATTTGCTCATACAAGATCCTCTTTGTAAAATTTTGTATTCGGTCACTTACGTGTGGCTGTGGCACCAATGATGATAGAGACCAAAAGATTTCCCCTCGTGTGTCCCACCAACTTTGTGTCAAATGGGTTCAAAATGAACAAAGTTTTATAAAAATGTCAATGGTTGGATGTTAACTAAAGCAGGCGTTGCTGGTTAATGCCATAGCAATGTGGAGCTATTTAGTGGTTTAGAACCTG
This sequence comes from Arapaima gigas, assembly GCA_900497675.1. Lineage (NCBI taxonomy): Eukaryota > Metazoa > Chordata > Actinopteri > Osteoglossiformes > Osteoglossidae > Arapaima > Arapaima gigas. Next base: position 793,636 of record UFQX01000367.1, on the reverse strand, counting down.
GGCCTTTCTGCTGTTTTGGAATCTGAAGAATAACTCCTACAATCTGGAAATTTAATATGAGATTTGCTTCACTATATCTGAAGCCTCGAAATGAAGTCTAACAGGTGATACACACACACACACACACACACACACACACACACACACGCACACAAGACTATATAATGAAATAAATAGAATGAAAGCACTTCAGGATGATGCAGGATCTGCAGGGTGTGTAGATACAGTGGTACAGGGATAGCTTTGGATCCACCTGTGTGGTTTCTCCCATACCTTTGTACTCCATGTCAGCTTATCAAAATTACGCGCCTTCATCAAAGCGATCCCTTCTGTAGTGCATTTTAGAAGGTACCTGGATGGTGAATTACCAGGGCTAAAACAATACAGGTAAGACTGTATGGAAAATACCCCAGAGTGTATATTGTGTCCTGTGTGTGTGATGCTGAAAATCAATAGCATCCTTTGTGTAGAAATACAGTGTGTTCAACAGATAACAATTCAACATAAATAAATAAACACAAGCCCACAGCTTGTTTTATTTATTTTAAAAAGATAGTGGCCAGGATGTTTTTTCCCCGAAAATGACTTTGCCAATAACATAATCTGACAATGCGTTAGCCATGCCAACATGTTGAGACAGAATGACATTTTATTAGAGCGCAGCATGTTTCAGAACCTCAGAACTGTATTGATTTTTTCCAGCATTATGACTTCACAAAATATATTCATGCCATTTAGAAAGTAAAAGCTTTTGCTCAAATGCCTGGGCAGTGCCAATAAAACCCTGCTGAGCTGAATGCAAGATGGTTTTATTGTTTTCATAAACTGATGTGTTGCTGTTGGAAGAGAGTCATTAAAGCAAAGCGTATATCTTGGAAGTTCTTGAACGCAAAGTGAAAACAGTCCTCGCGCCGTGTTTATTTATTGACAATACGCGCTCGCCTTTCGAGACCAGTGAAACCTGTTTTAATGTGCGCCTCTCTTCTAATGTTTGCTGCGCACTGATCTCGCCACCTTCTGGGGCACAAGATGAATAATGCAAATATTTATTCTTTTTTTTACAACATTTTTCTGCAGTCTGACTTGCTGTGATGGGTTCATGAATGTCCAGGGAGATTCAGCAGAGGCCCGGGGATCAACATAGCTACATAGTCTTACTGTTCATATTTATATTCATTTTTGTATTGCTTTTCATACAAGATGACATGTCCAGTTTGCTGCGTATTGGAATATATGAGAAGTCAGATGTAACATCGATAAGATACATAATACTCTTGGTTCTGAATTGTATTTTTTACCTTAAAACAATCTATTCGACATCCAGTATATCAACAAGCGAATGTTTTTGACATTAGCAGCAGACTATTAGGCCTCTGATGTCATTACAAATGCACTATAATTATATTTAAATGAAGACTTAAACTAGACTTCAAAAGCTGTTAATTTTTTTTTTTTTAAATTGTCAGTGTTGGCACAAGTCCCCAGTAACAGTCTGACTTTACAGTGAATACATAATTAAGAAAGGATCCCGCCTTCAGCGCCGCATACCCAGCAGGCACTTTTGATTGGATAAAATTAATATATTTATTAAAAGACTGACCAACCTCATTAATCTAATTATTGTTATATTAATAGCTTTGGTGATTTTTTTTTTTAATGAAACAGCTGTTTTGCAGGACCCTTGCAAAGATGTGTGTGTGTGTGTGTGTGTGTGTGTGTGTGTGTGTGTGTGTGTGTGTGTGTGTGTGTGTGTGCGCGCACTTTGCCTCCACCTCTTCTTGGGCTGAAACACCACAGCACACCCCCCACCCCCACCCCGCTGCTCATCACAAACACACCCCTCTGCCACAGAGACCCCCGGATTGTGTGCTCTTATAAATGAGAAATCCCTGGTGCGATAGCAGGAGAGCCAACGTGCCCCACCGAAGGAGACTGCCGCCTCTTATCTCAGGCGAGATCAGCTCCCTGTTGAATAAGCAATGGCAGCATCCGAGAAGCCCACTCCATTTCCCTCCCCCATAAGACGCGGGGGCCGCCCCCTTTCGATATTCATTATCAACTGGGCCCTGCTCGTGCACAATAGGCAGGCCGCGCTGCTTCGGGGGCGCGGTGATGGATGCATTTTCATGGAGGGCCTGTTATCTTGCAGAAACAGCTCTGAGGCCTCTCCACATCTCCATTCTCTACAGCTTTACACAATTTTTTTTGTTCCTTTTCATTCCTCACCAACAGCCCCCCCACCCCTTCACCACACCACCACACTACCACCACCACATCACCGATTTTCTGAAGGTCACTCATTAATAAACCAGGGTTTTAATGGTGACCCCTTGACCCTAGCCTTGAAAGGCCTGGTCTCCAGGCCAGGGTACCTGGTTACCAAGGTCAAGGATGTTGGGATACAGGGCTCCTCTAAAGACACCCACACCGTGTCTCTTCAGATTGATGGGCTACACCACGGCGTCGACTCGATCAATTCGTACCAATCAAAGCAAAAAGCTCCACGATGACAGGTGAGCACCTTCACCTCTGATTTTCTAAATACTGTACAGGGAAGATGCAACATGACCCGAGGGCCATTGCTGATGTCAAAAACAAGCGTTCCTGTTATAGCCCTGAATTTAACTGAACACTGTTAGACATGTAATTTGTGGTAAACAAGTACTATGTCAAAAAAATAAACTGAATCACTACTCAAAGTGATCCATATAGACAAAGATTATTCTGTAATAATCTTTTAAGTTATTCTGAAATGTGGTAATCTACAGCACAAAAAAAATCACATACATTCTTGAAATTATTTCCACTGATGTCTTTTCTTCTTCCTCAAAAAGAGCCAGTGTTAATGTTATATCAAAATTATTTTCTTAAAAATAACATGCATTCCGACTGAGACTTGGTAATAATTCCTCCTGTGACTTTATGAGACATTATAAGTATCATTAGCACTGGAAATGTTTCTCCACTGTGTTTTTACCATGAATTTGTTTCTTTTGGCCATATAAATAAAACACACATCAGTTTTGGATGCTTGCTTGTCGCAAGTGGAGTTTATTCACGTGCAAAAGACAAAATAAGTCATTTTATTGTGTTTTGTGAAAATAAGCAAGCACACACCATGCATATAGCAATTTTCTTTTTTTTTTTTTTTTAAAGTCCATACAATAACCTCCTTGATCCCTGGTCAGGCTGTGCTTCTTGCCCACCCCCCTCAGCAGTGACTTGATGTATCGCATATCTTTTTGTTTTTCCTGTGTGGTTCCTTTTAAGCTCAGGGTCAGGGGGCGCAGTGAAGTAGACCCCCCATTTAAACGCTGACAGAGGTCTTCGGACGCCCGAAGCTGCTCCCATCTCCGCGGCTTGTGGGAGAGGGAGGCCCATCGGACAAAGGTGCGGTTTGTTGCTTTTGCTTTTGGGGGTGGGGGGGTGGGATCAACTGAGAGGCATATTCCATGTTCAACTGACCTTTAGGCCAACCGAATAGAAGAGGTTTTTTATAAACCTGCCAGACGAGGCAGGCCGCTGCAGCACAGGAAACACACACGTTGATGTCCTTTCAGGTCTGGTTTGTCTGCGATGCTCACGTCCAAACAACATGGGGCGTAAAAAGTACCTTTCAGACTTCAGGCTAACATTACAAAATGAGATATGCTCTCATAAAAGAATTAACCTATTTTGCCAAAATTAAGGTGAAAAGTGCGTCCTTATCTTTAAATGCATTTAAAAAAAATCCCAAGAACATCCACCATTACAAGTTATTTAGCTGACACTTTTATTCCAAATAATTTGCAGCAATTTAGCCATTATTCTCACTGTAACAATTGATGGTAACTACTTTGGGTATTACGGAAGCAGGGCGATTTGAACCAGAGACCTTTTACATATGACCTGCTCTAACACTGCACACTCTACTGCGGGCAGTGGGTGGTTAGAGATACCCCCTTGCACTCAAAAGGCCCTGGGTTCCAACACCATGTCCTGGTGTAACACCCTTTATCAAGGTACTCCGTATTGATACTGCAAAAAAATACCTGGTAGTATAAATAGCTGCATAACTGTAAGCAGCTTCACATTTAAAGCTGTCTTGAAGAAAAATAATAAATACAAACATGGACATGATATACACAGTATACAAAATACACTCCTATACAGTACGCCTAGTAGTTTGCAAAAGGCCTGTCCATTCCTTTGCTCAGCTACAAAAAGCCACGACAAGTTTACACAAAAGCGCCTACCTGCGGTCCACTAAGGTAGAGACGGTAAATCAAATTACGCGGTCCTGCCATCTTAAATCATGAAAAAAGTGAAATGTCGATGCTGCGCTGTCGCGGGAGGCAATTTGTCTTGAAAACGCACCAGTCATTTGCAATATGCACACTTTTCCTTTTTGACATGCGCCAAACATTTTATCAAATTTATATAGCCTGCTTAATATTTAAAATCTCACTCCTAATCTTATGGTCTGGGAGGCAAATAAACTGTAAGAGGTCAGGGAAGACAAATGACAAGAAATCAGAACTGTGAAGTTTACGTTATAGATTAGTTTAAACAGGCCCTATCCATAACTGTCGCACGATTAAACGCTGTAATTATTTATAATTGCCAATACATTCATGTATGAAAACATGAGGCATTTAACCCTTCTGGAATGTGTTGCCCCTATCACACAGTGCCCCGACGCCAGTACTGCAAAATTTACTACGGTCAGACTATGGTAAACAAACTGTTCCCTTAAGGAAAATAAATTATGTTTTTCCTTGATTTATTATTTTAATGGGACAAAATGCTAATGTGTTTAGGAGACTCACAGGGTTTGCCTTATTATTTGTACACTAGCTAAAGAATGACTGTGTCAGCATTTTCACCCCGAATGGCTCATGAACACATTTCCAACAAAGGTCACAAGTGACTGAGGACTTGTTTGTCTTCTATGGTAAATGGAATTCCTTAGCATGGTAGATAAACACAAAATTACATAAACCACTTTATTATTTTTTAGTGACACTACTAAACATATGTGTGTGTGTGTGTGTGTGTGTGTGTGTGTGTGTATGTATGTACATAACCAAAAACCAGCATCCTCTCAATGTGGATGGATAAATAAACCAATAACTGGATAAAACAGGCCGTGAAGGTATAACTGGCAAATTGTCATGCTGTCAGTAATCTGGTCCAAACTCCATTCCAGTGCAGATGGCTTGGAGACGTGAGACGTCCGTCCTCATCAGCCCTACATAGGTCTGTGTCTTTGCAGAGAGCGGCAGCAGAGCAAATCTGTAAACTCCTGATCCTTAAGTTTAAAACAGAACGCCCTAGATTCACTTCCATCCTCCAAAATCTGCTTTAAGTGCTCCAAACCAGAAAGCTCCTTAAGCTTAAAAAAATGTACTAAAATGCTAAAAAATGGCACACAGGAGGGGGGTGGGGACTCCAGTAGCTCTAGCTAATGGTGCAGCACCTCATATCTTTCTAGGCTGTGGAATATAAGTGGTTTCCCAAGTTTGGATGAAGGTCTTCTTCAACCCGAGTCCCAGACTGACAAGGTATCGACAACGTCTGGTGGAAGATGACTTGATTAAGGGATGTCTCGGGATGAGTATCCAGATGGTCATCTTCCATGGGTCAATGCTCTCCGGAATTGACAAGGAGGGAGATGGTCTCCTTTGAACTCTAGTGTTCAAAACAAGCATTGATCTGAATTTCCTCTCTCTCTCAGATGTCTCAATGGCTATTAACCCCTGATCACTCTTGAAAAAATTACTCTCTCTGTCAGTCTTGGTCCTGTTCCAACCCACAATGCATCTGCACATCTGTCAAAACGCTGCTGAAGTCAGATGTCTCGACCAAACTGCGGGAAAGGCAATGACAAGCCCATCTTCTGCAGATACTACATGTTCAAATTACGTTGGGTATTTAAATGTAAATACGGTGAGTTCTTCTCCTGCTATGAAAAGACCCCTGGCAGTGTGTCATAATGTGATACTTGATGTTTAATGTCTATGATGAGCCATACGACAACCATATAAAAAGTCTGATTCTTCAGCAGTAGCACTTTTTGCTTTCTGCTCCTAACCATAAGAGGAGATCATTTTGAAGATATTTGGGCCACTTTTGAATGTCAAGAAGAGGGGTAATGAGAGGGAGAGTTACGAGCCTGAAAAATATATGTAAAAATTTACAGGCGTTTTTAACACCCCCTTTTCATAAGATGCATTTGATAGCAACTGCAACTTTCCAGTGCTTTTGTTTACTGTGCACTAAAGTGCATACTCGCATCATGCAAGGACAAGTTTGCTTGGGGTGATGCGTGAAGGGAAGTCCCAGAAGATTAATCCGTTTGCCCTTTATAATTAATATGGAGACAGAATTGTAACAGAGGCTTTTATATTTATTGTTTTTACAGTCTGTTTATTGCACGGGTCATTTTACAAAGGGACCCTTTGATGTCACACTCAAACGGCTGTGTACGCTTTGTCGGCAGCGGCCATTGATTCCCTGAAATTTGCCAGTAACTCTTTTGACTTGTTCAGAAGCGCAACCGTTAATAAATAACAACACGCCTCGGCCACTGATCCGATACCTCAACCACTCTGCTTTCGATACTCCAACATGCACTTTTAAGTCCGGGGACTTTGAAGTTGCGGGTTTTGTGCTGCATGCTGTTTCAACCAAGTGTGGATATGTATGGATGGTTTGGCTGCTAAGCGGGGAACCTTTAATGTCCTTGACCTCTGGACATGCACGTCTTCAAAAGGACACCTCAACGCCGACATGATGTTGTGCACTACAGTGGCACATTGTTCCCAAATGGGGAGAAACCTCTGGCTGCTTTCCTGCTTGTTGTTGAACTGTCAGGTCACCCCTATGCGTAGGGTGACTTAAAACTCTTAAGTTGTGAAACCATTCTATGTTGGTGACCAGCCAAGTCAGAATTCTCTCAAAACAACCTACTTACACAATTTGCTGACACTTTTTTCAAACTAACTTTGCATGTTTATAAATTCCCTTATTTTACCTATATAAACAGCAGGGTAATGCTGAATGTGAATTCCTTCCTGAAAGATAGTAGAGGGTGGGATTTAAACATGGATCCTACTGCTAAACATGAGGCTACTAGGAACTGAGAGGGGGGAAAAAATTAGCAGTATTTGAGAACATCCAGGCAGTATAACATCCTCACAAACTTCCTCACAGCTCTTGGCTGGTGTGAGGTTTGAGTCCAGCTTGTGTGTACAGTTTGGAGCTTCTCAAACACAGGACGACCCTGGAAAACCACTTCCATTCCATCCCCCGCCTTTGAAACCATGTGAGTAGTCGCTATGAGTCCGATCCGACTCAGTGTCACTTCCATCCACGTTGTAGCCAATATCAGAAAAGCAAAACACACATTTAAACAAAAATTGACAGAACTCTCAATAAGACACCAGGACTCTCCATAGCATTGGCACAGAAATTCTCCTTACACAGGCAATATCTAATGCATTAGCGTAGGTCGCACAGGTGTCCCAGAGAGACACTTGGGTGGTCTGTTTTTGGACCTGTGGAATGGACAGCCAGAGGTGCTTCCCTGGCATGTCTGGGCTTCAGTTCGAGGTTATTTGTTCCACATCTGACACCCGCAGCCTTCTCCCAAACCAGGACGTCTGTGAAGGCGTGAAGCGGCAGACACACACCACCCCTGTACCACCAGGCTTTCTGTTCTCACATCACCAGCCGTTCTGGCAAGATAGACTGCTGGGAAAGAGAGCATGACATGAGCCGCTGAACATCAGCCCTCTTCATTCATGTGTGGCCTCAGAATTAAAGACTGCTGGACCTCACAACATACCTCATATCACGGCTCCCTAAAAACTAGTACTACCGTGCAGTATTCAGAAAGGCGCAATGAAACTATATTGTTCTGCAGCGGCATGTTTTGGGACCATATATCCAACTTCCTTATAAAATAATAAATAAAATACATGATTAGATATATGTTTAGTAACCGCAGATGTCACCAGTTATGGTTACTTTCGCCTGAGTAGATTTTCCATCACCTCGTCGCTTCGCCAGTCCCCCCACAGTGTTGGGATGAGATATTTGAGGAACCTCTTAGACGCAGAGAGACTTAGGCAAGTGCTTAATTTGTGGAATTTATATTTCAAAGGGCTGCTTTAAAATCATCTGAACCCCTGAAATGTCTCGGTGAAGCTTCACGCCTCATCAGGCCCCCAAAAGTGTCTCCGGCAGAGTCTTTGCCGAGCAGTGAGGGACCACTGATACCCACTAAGGAGGCTGAACCACATAATTAAGCCCATATGCAACTTTTGGTCTCTCTCTCTCTCGCTCGGTCACGGACTGGACAACTTTAGATAAATCAGACCACTGGTCTTTCAATTAAAGACCGAAAACACAGTCCCTGCTTACAGCGAGCGGATATTACTGAACCCGATCATTAACATAGATTTCAAACAATTAACAGAGTGGAGGGAGCAGCCGGCCGCCAGCACCTGGCTGACAGCAGCCGAGTCCCAGAGGGGCTTCCGGTACGTCCGTTCGCCCGAGGCTGAAGGGTTGCATCTTTTTAGAGTCCATCTGCATTGGGTGTTTGGCGGAAGGAGCCTGGAGTCTAAGCTTGGAAATTAAGAGGGGAAATTATTATTTCGTATTTTACATGAGTAAAGTTTGGGGTGTCTGCGGCGTAGAATTGGAAGGCAGTGTGTCGGCAGTCAGGTAGAGATGCGCCAACATGCTGTTTATATGCAGAACGGTGATGGACACCACTGCAACATTTAACGTGCATAATATTTTCCATCTTGTCTTTTAAAGGTGGAATAGACTGACACATCAAAGAAGGACTAATTCTGATGGTTCTGTGGAGCTGTACTGCACGTCTCCATGCTTTGTGCGCGTCTATCCATTCATCCGTACATGTATCCATCTATCTATCCACTTTGCAGGAGAGGGGTTTAGGTTCACTTCCCACAGAGTGGCCTGGCTTTATTCTGAATTCATTCTGGGCTTAAATGTACGTGAAATACCAAAGACTGTGTGTCGATACATCACAGTGAAGATATTCACTGACACCAGTACATCCACAGAATGCTGCAGTAAAACACACACTTAACATGTCCAACTGAACTGCCTTGACCATTTAAACATTATCATTTGGTACATTTCAAAAATTAATTCACACTAAATGGTGAATTTAGTGTTTCTTGGTGCACAGCTCTATACCTGCACTGCTGTAAGGAGACACCACGCAACAAGTATGTTTATATATGTATAAAAATCACTTCATAGATTTGTATTACACTTTCTTTTCACTGTTTAGTTACTGTGTAAAAAAAAAAATCATTATTTTGTTTTCTTGGGCAGGGTCTCAGTAATGATTAATAACTCTCCCGCTAACCCTCAGAAAATCTCAGGCAGGCTGCTCTCTACCTGCACTGACATCTATTGGTGAGATGTTGGACCTACAGCTGCAAACCCAATCCTTTAGGTCCAAAGAAAGGAATCAACTGGAATGCAGGTGACAAAAATTGAGAATGTGTCATAAAGAATTATCAGTAAACAAAAAAATTCTAAATATTTCACTTTATACTCTGTGTGTGTAAAAAGTAAGGTCCAGGGTTTGAAACCCCGCTTCTGCTGTACAAACCTAGATCACGGAACGTACCTCGAATTAACTTCATAATAAAACGGTAAATTATTGTCAGTAGCTTAGTATACAAATGTAACATTGTGAAGGACCTTAGATGTCACTTAGAGCAATTTGAACATAGTGTAAAATCAAAATAATGATTCCCAATTAGAAATCTCCAATATATTACCGAAACCCTTTATCTTAAGAGGAAAATAAAAATGGACTTAAACCGGTTGTTAAAGTGACCGTCATCCTTTGCTCACAGCTTACTGTAATCCCCCGCGGCTCGGTGTATGTACCCCCCGTGCCCCTCTGCCTGTGTTTCATGTGCCGTATCTCCTACACGCCAGATGTTTTGCTTGGCAGTGACGGAGCGTGTGGCTTTAGCGGGAGTAAACAAATTGTCAGCAGAGTTCCCGCCGCAAACCACAGGCCTTTCCGCGAGCGGTCAGAGAAGACAGGGCCAGTCAGAGGTTTCGACCCGTGCGGAAGTGCAGATTGGTGTCCCTGTAAAGAAAGACGGAGGGAAGAACCTTGCTGTCAAAATGGCTAAGTGAATCCTTCACTCCTCCCCCAGACTGGGATAGGGCCTAACAAGTACAAACAGACTGCGCTTTACGGCTCGGCCCTGACCTGGACGCTGTCCCCCCCGCAGCATACACGCGTCCAACAATCCCTGCCCACCCCCCACTCTCGTGCTCAGCGCCGCCGATAAACCTGGGCAAATGTTTGCTGACGCTTGCTATCCAAGACCACATCGCTCAATAATGCCGGCGGCATCTGTTCCTCCGCATAGCGATTCAGGCACATTTTAATAAGTGTTTATATACCGGGTACCCCAAAGGAGCTGGGGGGGGGGGTGGGAGCTTGGATTTGCTCAGGAGAATGTCAGTCAAGTTAGTTTTTACCCTCCCTCTCTACAAAGAGGTCTGCTATTGTGCGTAAGGGGGATGGCATTGCGGATTGGGGGTAGCACCAGTGCCATGTTTTCGTGCTGCTGGTTTGGACATAGGTATATATCTGCCTAATGCGTACAGTTGGCATTTTTCTCCCAATGTTTGTGTGGATTTCTAGTTTCTGTCCACTGTCTAGAGATACATGTCAGATCAATCTGTGACAGCGCAGTACATTGCTTTGTAAATAGGGACTTCGGTGTAGAGTATCACCAGTCTAAGTTGCCTGGGACAAAGATGTCAGCTGAATACAAATTAATGATAATAAATGAGAAAGGATAAGAGAGGCTCATAAATGCAGTGTGTAAGCAGCTTTGTGTCTATGAAGCAGGAGTGTTCGACTTGTGTGTCAATGCTAAGAAAGGATTTTCCAATCGGGAGTCAATAGCTGTAACTCAGGCCTTGTTTTCTCCCCACATCGACAGCCGTTGCACCGAGCCGGTAAAGAGGAAGCCAATTGATTTTAATATTTTGCTAATTTAACGATGGATGTGGGGTGAGTTGGAAGGAAAGTTCTAGTCAAATATTCACCAAAACGCATTAATTTACCAGAATGTGAAAGAGTTGGATGTTTAAATGTTTTCTCCTTTTTTTACACTTGTGTTCCCACTAGGAAAGCGTCAAGATTGACAAGAGCACCAGTATACGTGCAGGTTGAATCCAGTGACTCCAGGAATGTCTTTTCAGGGTGGAGTCTCACGGTGTGTTTTACACTTTGTGTTTCGCCACACTCAGCAAAGCCATCGCTGCGTCCCAGCACTGTCATCTTCCAGATTGTCTTCTGAATTCAAGAAGGCAGAAAAAGATGACTTGTCTGGGCAGTAGGTGACATAGTAATTAAACCTGATGCCTTCCAATGGGAAGGTCAGTTCAAATCTCACTCCTGCTGTACTATCTATGACCAAGCTATTCATCCTGAATACAGTAAAAATAACCCAGCTGTATAAATTATTAAATCACTGTAAGAACATCAATGAACAAACCTCACATTGTAAGTTGCCTTGGAGAAAGGTGATCGATAATAAACACTGACTTATTCAGTCAACGTCAAGCTTTCTGAAAGAGAAAAAACAAACCATACACAGCCACCAGCACCTGGTCAACAGAACAGGAGGGACAATATAAAACACTTGAAAATCATTTTATTACCCATCAGCTCCGAGGACCTTTTGGGGTGATTTTTAAGAAGATTACAGCTGCCTCTGCAAACTGCTACAAGATTATGTCAGTTCAGGGTTTACTAAATATCAGCATACTGTTTACTTACTATCTACATTACTGACAAATGCTGCATCTGTTGTTATTCCTTGCATCATCCATACATGTGATTTCAGAATTTTGTTTCGTCTTGGTAAGAAAACTGGTAACTGAGCTGGTGATGAGTCGGCCTGAAATAGTATTTGAAATGTGGGGAAAAATAAGTGCCAGCATTCCTCTTATTGACACATTGGGTGTATATCAGTCAATACTGTCAAAGTATCCCTGCATCCATCCATTTCTGTTAACCTCTAACCCCAGTCAGGACCACAATGGTCTGGAGCTGGTCCCAGAAGCAGAGGGTGCTGGGCTATGAAACAGCCCCGGGATGGGACAGCAGTCCATCATAGGGTGGCCACTGACACACACTCGTTGGTCACTCTACTGTCCATAACCTGAACCACGTGTCCTTGAACTGTAGGAGGAAACCTGAACACCTGGACAAAACCCACAGAGACATGGGGAGAACATGCAAACTGCACAAACTGAGCTGGATTTTAACTCGTGCCAGACTTGCAAAGGTGCTGCGAGGCAACAGCACCCGCTGAGTCGCTGCACTGCCCCCCATCAAACTATTAAATATTACATTTCTGCAGTGAATATAAGATACTAGGAGATATTAAAATTTCTATTTCTTTAATAAAGGAAACAAAACTTTTGAACAAATGGTAGTAAAGCAATACCTAGCCAACTTGCAGCGCAACTTAGTGCACCCTGGGTAATGAGACAGAATTATGATGGCTGTTCTGAATAATGGCCATGTAGTACAGTGGTGTTTTATTGGGAGAGCAGCTCAGCCAGGGAATGTGGTTGGTTGGGGACAGAAAAGGCCAGGGGAAGTAGCGGTACACAAAAAAAACTACCGATTCTCTAAAAAGCAGAACGTACAAGAGTCGGTACTGAGTACCACTTAGTACTGCTCACTTCAAGCGCTGGCTGCAAAGCACCGTAAAATGTCCAGGATATAAACCAAGGCAGCTTGTAGGGCAGTTTAACTTCATTACTGTGGCTGTGATTAAAAATGCAAGGCAAGGTCTCGCACTTAAGAACAGCAGCTATCAAACACTAAAGTGCAGCCTGAACAGTCTCACGGCTTCAGTCGCACGGCTGTGCGAGTTAATAATTCAGCATGATGCTGGGTTCTTACCCATCTCATTACGTGTGCCCCAGCACTCAGGCTTAACCTGCTTGTGGTTCAAATAGACACACAAGACAAACAGACTGATATTTTAAAAATGAAGTGGACGTAAGGTGCCTGACATATTGGTGTTACTCAGGACAGGGGGTTCAAACCTACTTAAATGGACATAAATGGTTTATGAATGAGTTAGTATGACTATATGGTGGTGCTCCTGCTGAGTAGGCAGACTGCTGAGACTCCTGACGTTTTTTAGCACTTAACTCAAAGAGATGGAGGTCAAAAGCCCAGGGAAAAATATGTACTTATCTTTTGTCCTCCATCCATCAGAAACCATTGGTCCAGTGCAGGATAGTGGTGATTCAGAGCCTACCCTGGAAGCACAGCGTACAGGCAGGGTACAGACTGGATGGGACGTCTAACTACGGATGTACGGATTCAGCAACAGAGCGCTGGACTTGTTCCAACAGAGTTTGTGCTCACAATTTGTCATGTCTGCAGATTTTTTTGACAGCACATTCATTCTGTTAACATCACGTTCCACCTCATCCCTTAGATGATCGGCTTGAGAGGTGGGGCGGTACAGGCTACTGTAGTAAAGAAAGACCGATGTATTTGTGAAACTGAAGTGCGCAAAAATCCCACAAGGTTGGCTGTTTCAGAAACATTTAAACCGGTATAATCGGAAATAGTGTTCAAAGTTGAGTGTCATTATAATATTCTTTCAAACAGTACCTGGACCTTCAGCCCTTGTCTGTGGGCTTCATATACACGCACAGCCATGTGCAGCACGAGCTGTGTGTATAAACATCCACATCTTCCTAAAAAAGTGACCATTAATTTTATTAATTTCAGCTCTCGCACTGCGACTCTCCTGTCATGCTAATAAAGTTCAGGCCGAGTCACTTGTCAAGGGGCCAGTGCTGCTTCCATTCACCAGCCATGACCACAGACAACAGAACTGACTTGCCTCAGAAGTGCAACCACAACAAAAGACATCAGCAGAGCGTCAGCAGCAAAAGTCACAAAAAAAAAAAAAAAAAAAACAATTTTCACAAAAAACCCGTGAGCTACTTTGAGTTCTGAAGACAACTTATGCTGCTCAAATGTATGCTGGGAAAACTCAAGAAACTTCAATGGAAAACAGGCATTCTGCTATTGCTTGGGTCTTGTGCATCAACATCATTTCATTCAGCAACTCTGTGCTTTTCACAAATTTCCCTTGATTTTATTCAAAATTTAAAAACTCATCCATGCTTTTAAAAAGACGGTATTTTATATTCTTTGCAACAGAGCTTTTAACAGACATACAATAATGATTCTGTTCTTAACACAGTGTTTCAGGAAGGGGTACATAGTCATTCACTGATGCTGTGGCTTTAAGAAGTGCTACACCTTTCATAGGAATTCTCCAAATACCAGAATATTAATGTTCTCGCATTCCCATGACTGTAATTTTTAACATCTTGAATTCTTGGAAATGTAAATACTGTAAATGTATGTAATGTTTACTTTAAACAAAGGAACAGAGGAATCTGGACTCAGGTATGTGCTGCAATACTTCATGGGATTTTTATGGTGATGTAGCATTGAAGTGAGAAGAAGTTCAGCTTCCTGGAAGTTCAGCTTTAGTTCATGAAGACAACACAGACGCATAATAGCACACTGCAGACTTCTCACATTTCCAGACATCACTTCTTTGGATCCCAGTGACACACACCTCCTTAAGAAATCAGGCTGCTAGGTAATAGTGGTTAGAACTGCTGTCTGGAACCCAAAGGAATTGGGTGTGGATCCCATGTCCTGCAGTAGCACCCCTCGGTTAAGGTACTTACCCTGAATTGATGCAGTAAAAGCTACCCAGCCGTATAAATGGAGAAATCATTGTAAATTGCATTGGAGATGTGAAACAAATGTATTTTTACTTTTTTTGTAAATTTTTGAAACAGGCCCTCAGATGTAGGCCCTAAATTGGTGGAGAAAAAGCCGCCAGGCAGGTGCGAGCAGTGCTCATACAAGGTGGTGGTTGGGGGGGGTGTATTCCATTGTGAATTAAGGGTAACATCTGTGCCTATTGCGCTGTACACAAAGGCTAAGGGGGGTGCTGGGGGGGGCCACACTCAAGTGTGAGTCGTGGCCCCCAGAGCACCGCTAGCTGAATTTTGTGCTCTAATTGAAGGCTTTCACTGCCACTCTCCATTAGCATTTCAAAACCTGTGGTGAGAGAGCGCACCGAGCAGAGGACTGGGTAGTAATTTGGATTGGTGGCCAAAGCTCCTGGCCACAAAGAGCAATGCCTTATTGCAGTGCAGAGATTTTTTCCAGAGTTTTTTTCCTCTTGGCCAGACGTGTGGGAAGACTCTGAAAGAGGGGCTGAACTAGTATATGATGCATGTATAGAACTGCTGAAAATGATCAAGGGTCACGGGACTGGTGTGATACCGTGTAGCTACCAGGTCGGTACACCATCTTGTCAGTGTTAAAAAACACATAGACACTTTGAAAGTGCAAGCTCTCTACTACTATATAGATGGTACTTTACGATGCTGCAAAGTGCAGTCTGATAGATCATCTGATAAATTATATGTAAAGAATATTTTCTTTGGAAATCTGTACTATTAGGAGGTTCTGGGCACAAGACTTAGGACCGACAGTTCCCAGCAACGCAAGACCCATACATGTCCTACCTTTCTGGGAGCTGCTGCAAAGGAGTTGGGAAAACTCAGTTCTTGATCAGATTTGTTAACCGGATTGCCTCCTGAAAAAAAAGAAAAAGCTTTCAGCAGTGCTGTTGGATTAAATACATCCAAACTGAAATAATATTGTATTTTTTTGTTTTGATGATTAAACATAATGGAATGATAAAGATTCTCTAGTCTGTATCAAAATTCTCTATAGCAAAACAAGAAAAATTCTTCAATCCATCCATCCACATCCTGGTCAGGGTATCAGCAGTCCAGAGCCTCTTTCAAAATCACTGGGCCCTAGGCTAAGAAACTATTGAAGGATGAACATAAAAACCCTTCCTACTTCTACTATGTCTTCAATTCAGTTCCATGCTAGGGAAGTCTGAGGAACGGGAGACAAAAAAAAGGCTTCATTCATCTCAAACTGTTTGAAGAGCAGAACCTTCAAGAGTATCTAGATGGTTTATAAAGTTGCAGATGACTGGTGAGACTGGCAAAGTGAAACACTCCAGCACCAACTAGTATGCAGGACATGAGGCCTCCTGAAAGGGGGCCTCCAGGGACCTGCTATTACTTATTTAAATGCCATGGGCGTATGTATCTGTTTTGCTAAAATATTCCAATTCACTTGGAGACAGTAAGTGCCTTGCTGAAGTGAATTATACATGATAAATCTCTAAGCTGACGTATTAGTTGAGACATCATGAAGATCTGTCTTCGCCCTTTTTCCATTATTAAAAAAATAGGTCATATTTGGGAAATAAAAAAGGATAAATCACATTGTGTTATTATTAATGCTGTGACAGAATATTCCGTAGGTAATGAGATTTTTGCTGTCAGCTTCTGCATCAAATATGTGCTGAGTGTTCTCAACATGTTTAGAAAAGTTAGCACATTTCTTTTGCATAGTGATACTGCACCTTTGGTGTTATTTGGTGAACAATCTTTACGTGAAAAATAACAGACCATCATTGTATTACCTAATCGTAGCATTTGCACCGTTTGTCTTGGCCGTTGTTCACACATGTTGCTCAAAATAAATTTTGCAAAGCATTTTTATAATTTATTATAACTTTACACAAGGGTTTTACATAGCCTAACCAGCAAATAAATTGAGAGATGTTTGTGATATTAAGCTATTATTGATTGTTATCTAGTGTCAAAAGTTTTGGAGTTACAGACAAAGCAAGTTAGGTGTCAGTCAAATGGCATTCTAAAAGCCACCAAAGAGCTGCATCATAGAATTATACATTAAAAATAAATAAATAAAAATAATTCTTCCTTCCATTTTAACATCAACTGTTCAAATTCTCTTCAAGTTACCGTAGCCTGGCTGTTCCAGAGACCCTTTGCCCACCATTCAACTGTACAGCAGGGCATTGTTCCTAGTTGTCAGTTTATTAGTAAAATCCACACCTTGGCCCCGGGGATGTTACTGAAGGTGAGAAATACAATAGTTCTGATTTGACCTCTGCTGACAAGGGAAAAATAGACTATNGGGGGGGGGGGGGGGGGGGGGGGGGGGGGGGGGGGGGGGGGGGGGGGGGGGGGGGGGGGGGGGGGGGGGGGGGGGGGGGGGGGGGGGGGGGGGGGGGGGGGGGGGGGGGGGGGGGGGGGGGGGGGGGGGGGATCACGAACTCACCAGAGATTATTTATTTGCAAGATAAGAGTGAATCTGAAATGTTTGACCTCCTTTTCTACAGGCGTACACATTTACTTGATCTTGAGGAAGATATAGAAAGACACGGCGATACATTATGCATGTCGCTAAAACAGCCGTGCCACACCAGAGTTCAGCATACAGTAATGTATACAAGTTCAAAAGAAGCACTCCATAAACATCTTACCGTATGATCACCTTTTCAGTATTTTTGCTCTACTTATTCTATATTGTTATTTATTTTTCTTAACACCGCAGGATACATTGTAGGCGCACGAGGGAAATAAATATGTATACCAATATTTGGAAACAATCGGGAAAGTTTTTAAACAGCAAACATTTCATATTGGTGCAGATGAGTTGTCATCAAAATGTGCAACCAGTTGTTTTCTCGCAGTCTGTTCTATTCTGTACTGAGACAGTCATGCATTTCAAATAGATTACCAACAGGAAAAAAAAATGATATGTAGACTATTAAAAGAAATAGCTGCTCCGTTTCTTTTGAATTATTCTTTCAGGAGGTGAACGGAAAAAGGGGAGAGATATGCATAATGACAGCAACATGGTAAATAACAGCTTGCGAATAATGACAGTGCTGCGTCTCAAAGTGCGGGACATCATTTGGTCTTTGCATGCGTGGAGACACCGCGCGCAAACTGTCACAACATCGGCTCTCCGTTTGGTGAAGCCTGATTGAACACTTCTCATTTGGAATTCATCCGGAGACCTGACTGCGCGCCCGTCTCGCCGGGGGAATCCATCATACATTAACTCATAACGGAGCCCGTGTTTATCGCCTCGCAGTGCGCCTTGAGGCCCTTGATGCAATTTACAAACTCCACAGAACCAGAATGGAGGTTGCTGGTAGAGCCACTGTGGTATAAATTCAATTCTTGGTGATCCAGTCTCACCTGGCTGTCCAATTTACAGCCACGTGCCGAAACAGTCCACTGAGGGGTTTCTCCATTTATACTGTTAACTTCCTGCACTCAAAATGGGCTCATACAGGTTTGCCAGAAAAATATGCCTGACTGACAATCATGCACTTTCATTTTGGTATTTTAAATACTTTGTTGAACGGTTTGATACTGGACTGGTTTCAGATCTGAGTTCGCTAAGCCTCACTGGAGCTTGCCTGTTCTGCCTTTCTTGTTTTTCCTGAGGGTTTCCAGATGTTTTGGTTTCCTCCCACAGTCCAAAGACGCATACTTCAGGTGAACTGGGAACTTCAAATTACACTGGGTGTGTGTGCGTGAATGCCATGGACGAGTGTTCTGATGAGGATGTATCATGCCTCACACCTTGTGCTTTTGGAATAGACCACCATGACCGTGTAGTGAAGAAACACTCAAGGTTAGGTGGATGGATGGAACCATTTATGCGTTGTAGGATCTGTCTCATATCCAGGCTAGAAGTCATTCTGAAGAGGAACTCATTTATATGTTTTGTTTCAGTATGGGCAGCTACAGAGATATTAAACCAAAGCAAGGTTTCTTATCATACATTATAGTTATAGCTTAACAATAATACAACAACATGGCGTTTAGAGTGAGCAAAAGCAACAAACAGTTACTGATTCTTACCTTTTGTTCTTGTCTCTGTTGCTCTTAGATGTGCGATTATGAAGCAGATACAGAAAGAATAGCACTGCTATAAAACAATAACAGAAAGTAAGAGACAATCAGTCAGATGTAGAACTTGGACACAACACTATAAGCTGCTTTGGAGAAAAGCCTCAGCTAAATGAAAAAATGATGTCAGTGTAAAAGAGGCTAAGGTGGACAGAATATGAAACTAGGGCCTAAATGAAGTCTATGACAGAACAGCTGCTTCATACATGTAGATGGGAAAATTGTGCACCAAATTATATAAAATGTAAAATCACCTGCAAACATTTATTCAAAAAAATGCCAGACGTTTATTTGCTAAAAAGAAGCACACACCTTACCTGTGAGTAAAATGGCAGCATGATGACCATGGTGGCTGAGAGGGAATGATGGGAATTTGAGTTCTTAATATACCACCATTCGGAATCCATTTTGGAAGTGGGTGTTTATTCCTCTAAATCAAATGGGGTGGGGGTTGGAAAAATGCAACACCTTTGTAGAATATCAAAGTTGTTTATTTTATTATCCCGTTACACTTCATAAAAGGGTATTAAAAATTGACATATTTGTTGCAGAATGGGCTGGCTGAGTCTTGTATTTCAGAAGAGGGAGAGAGAAGTAGCAAGTGATGAAAGGTCTATTAGCATATTTTTTTGCTCAGTGTGTTTTTTCTAGCAAGTAAAGGTCTTGAGCGTGGATATACATATAGCTACGGTAATTAAAATGTATAAATAATCCATTTGCAGAAGTTCTTCTAAGCAGCAGTAACTGCTTTTTGTCCTTTTAAACACAGTTATTTGCCAGCTGCACACCCCCCAGCGATGGATGCTTAGAAAAGACTGCCA
This sequence comes from Arapaima gigas, assembly GCA_900497675.1. Classification (NCBI taxonomy): domain Eukaryota; kingdom Metazoa; phylum Chordata; class Actinopteri; order Osteoglossiformes; family Osteoglossidae; genus Arapaima; species Arapaima gigas. The sequence continues at coordinate 773,864 of UFQX01000367.1, read as the reverse complement.
AACTGATTTGCACCCAAGGCTTCACTTAAAGATTGAGCACCAGTCAAACCTTAATATGTGCTTTTCAGATCGATTAAATAGACAAAGATGCCCTTACGCGTCAGGTGTCATGTCCTGCTGCCGTCAGGCCTGGGGCTTCACCGGTGTTCTGACTGCACTGAAGGAAGGTCATGCATTGTAAGATGAATTATGGAAACAATTTTTTAAACTTTATTTTGTCAACCCAGCTGCCAAACAGTCGTTGTGCTGAAAGAATGTTTATGAGTAAACAGGCCTGTGCTTCACGCCAATCGACGCGACGGCAATATAAGAAAAATGGCATGTTTGCTCTAAAACATGCATCATGCTTTTGTGTACTGAATGCAGAGGAGATTTATGGACACATCCTACATCAATGAGAATTATTACCTTTTGGTGATCAGTCACCCTAAATCACAAATAACCATACAGAGCTGCTTTCTCTGTCATTACAAGCAAGATCTATGGCTTCATATTTTGTGATCTGTGGATTTCTTCTTTTATTACAGTTCTGTAGTCTAGTCTTTCGCTAGACCCCGGTGTGTCACAAAGCTTCCGAGAGAGAGGCGAGGGAAAAATAAATTCAATATAGTTAGTATTTTAGTCCCCGGCTCAATAACAGACTGGCAAAGGAAATTTGAATTGACATCAAATAAGGTGGGTTCACCTTCGTGTTGCTGCCATGGCCTACATGTCCTGGATACAAACCTCTCAGATGGACCTTTAGCAGTAGTGGAATATCTTTTTTGCAACTTACCTCGATGTGACTCTAATTTTGGAACTAGAGTCTCGTGTTAAATGGTGTTGTTTCTTTGTACAAAGTGCCATACAATTGATTTCGGGTTTGAAACAACCCTGGGAAATTTGCTGTATTATTGCTAACCTTTTTATAACTGTCTTTCTTATCCAGTATGACTTGCAGTGTAACCAACTTTACAAAGATTTCCCCATTTATACAGCAGGGTATCAGTTCGTGGTGTTAACTTGGTCAAGCGCGTGACAGCATTATGGTTATTCAACCCGACAATCTTCACGTTGCATGGCGATGGCGCTAAACACAGCGCTACCCGCTCACAAAGTAATACAAAGCATGAAGCACAAAGAACAAAAAAACTGCATTTATCACATAAAGAGTCCAAGTAAGTGGTCTAACCCTTCACTGTGTCCTCAAAAAATCTGACTCTTTGTCATATCCTTCATGTAAAATTAAATACATTGTTTTACTTAATTTTAAATAAATAGTAGAGAAGACAAAACTTTATGCCAGAAATGTAAATATTGTAATTTATTTCTTCAAGCTGAATGGGTTTATCTGATCAATGGTCTAAAACCCAACAGGGAAGACCAGCCTTGGTCGCTTTGGTCACTGGAGGATGACTGATTTCTTTAATGTTTGTCACTTTGGTTTCTGGTGGCTTGTTCCACGCTCCAGAGACTGCAGAACCGGACAGGCGATGACAGCGAATCCGAGGCTGAGGTGAGAATGGGGTGACCCCCTCCGACACAGACGTGCAGACACACTCCCACCTGACAGGGATCTAACCTCTCACATCAGCGCACACTAGCAACACATTTTTGACCTGTGCCTTCTCTCTTGTTCTTGTTTTGGAACTAAATGCTATTATTTCCCGGGACCTGTCACAAGCCTTTGTTTTTAGAGAACGGCATAACATGTCACAGTGCAGAATAAAGTGCTTCGGACAAGTGACACACATTTGGACAGACGTATAAAACCGTGCCTGTAACGCACGTGACACTCGGGTGCATGTCTGGCTCCAGACGCGCTTAGTCCCAGCGACGGAGGGCTGGTCTGTGTCACTCGCAGGGCATTTTTCATCCTTATGACTTTCCGCAGGACCTGACAATTGGCAAACTATTAGTGCTCTAGATCAATGTGTTTCTTCTCTTCAGGAGACGGGCTGGATATTAGAAAACCTGAATTATAGGGACTCCTAGGCCTGCTCGCGGGAAGTTGATTTGTAACGCCCGATTACATCTCCTTATCCCTCATCCTTGTACAGCTGCCCTAGCGGGTCGGATCGGAGGACTCGGCATGGTGGCCTACATCTCGCAAATAGGAGAGGACAGAAAAAAATCTGTCCCATCAACCTGACAGAAAATGACATGGATTCAAGCCCCTGACATGAGGGTGAAGTAAATATTTTTTGACCCCCTATCCTACCTTATCCCAAACACACACCTTATCTCTTGTCCCTACATCCATTTATCAGACTGTAAACACAGCCTGTCAGCTCCATCCCCAGCTATGGCCCACCCTCTTCCCTCTTACACTCACTGTCAGAAGCGGTTAAATCATTAAAAAAAATATCTTCTCGGACTGAAGGTCACAGAGGACTTTCATTAGGAGACGGCAACGTGGCGAATGGAAGCAAACTAGATTTTCTGTTGACTTGGCCACCAGCTGTGCAAAGGCCCCCTGTTACGGCTGTATGTGGGGGCTGCAGTCGTCCCAGATTTTCAGCACAAATTTTCCCATGAGCGCCCCTTCCGTCGGCAGCCTTTCCGCCGCTTGTGAATGTCATTACATCTCCGTGTTTCTAATCAGACCAAACGATTATTCGTGTCCTTGGCAAACAGACACCGGCTCCGCGTCTGACCTTAGTCGGCAAAACAATAAATGACAGTGAAAAGACGGCGTTTAAAAGCCGTTACACCCGCTAGATGTTTAAGCAAATGTCATTTAAGACATGAAACTCAATAGGTTGTCAGGAGGAACTGCTGGTTGAGTTAGATCTTGGGCTTTTTCCAACAGTATGAGTCATGGCCAAGTGTGACGTGTGTTTCATAAAGGCTTAAAGGGAACCTTGAACAATTGACTTTGACTTTATGACATAAATCAACTAGTTCTCATTAATTCATTCTTCTTACCCTGCTTTTCAGTCAGAAAACAGGTCGGAGCTCTAACACACCACCTTCTTGATGTGGACGAGAGAAATGCAGTCCAACAGTATAGTGCGAAGTGTGTCGGACCTACGTTCAGAACATGACTTCTGAAAGCCCTCTGCACGTCGACAGAAGGAAGGAGATGACAGGTTGGGAAGGATTGGGAGCTTGTGGTGTTAGAGAAAACACCTCCAGGGTTTGGACTTTTGCTGCACTTTTGTCAAAGTCACAGGAAAATGTCAGAATTTGGATCCCAAGGCGGAAAGGAGGGGGAGGCAGCCACCTGTTTCCTGAACACTATCGACACTCCATTTGCTTCATTATGAATTCCTTCAGCACACACTTTTATCCAGGCCGAACTGCACAGCCTGAACGCGGACCAATAAATATTGCCGGGTATTCGCCGGAGCATTTGTTTCCCAGGCGCCTCGGCAGCCCCTCGGACGTGAACCTGCAACCTCGCCGGTCACACGTCCAGTTGTTACTAAACTTCGCCTCAACAGAAGGAGAAATCTCATGGGACAACTGTCTCCATTTGACTAAATTCACCCTGAATTCAGATCCAGAGAAACTCCATTACTGTCAGGGCACCTTCGGGTCCTTTTACTTCAACCGTGAGGTTTCCAGCACAAGGTGTTAGAGCTAAATAATGTTTGACTTTCCTTCTTTGGAAACTTTTAATAGAGTTCATTCCACAATCAACCTTAGTGGGAAGCGGCGTGAGCTCTGACCCCAAGGTATTGATCCACTCGCTCGCGCGCCAGCTGGGGTCACGACAATCCTTTTCCACCCCTCAAAAGGTCAATAATGTCAATACGGTAAATGAGGTAATTTTGTTGGAAAACATCCAGCAACGGTCTCTTCCCATTTTCCTAAACTTCATATGCATGATGGGCACATGCAGCTGCGCGTCAAGTTGTCACCGTCGGCGGCGGGGAAAGAAAAAGATTCACAGTTCATCGGCGCAATTACATTTATTAGAAAAGGCAGGACAGAAAATAAACAAGCCCCATGTTGCTGGGACTCGTGATGAATCCCTCACTCATCTGACACGCAATATTACCTGCTTTTTAACCCTCATAGACGGTAGCTTCCTTATGGATGTGTGCGCATGACGCCTCACCCGGGCATGACTTTCAGGAGACACATTATTAGTATTATTATGGATAATGATACAATGAATCACAATAGAAAGATAAACACCAATATTTATGTTAATGACCACCTGGCTGCATAAAAAATTTCCCATAAAAAGGTCAAAAATTCGCATGAATAAATTCGCTCCCCCTAACACTCTAATAGCGCTGGAATTAAGAGGAGCTGGTTTTATGTGATAATGCAGCGATGGCGACTAAAGCTGTAGATTTTTTTTTAAGGCCTTTTTTTCTTCTGCTGCACCCCAGAGAGCAGTGGAATTAAAGATTTGCATGCGTATGTGCTTTTCAATGAGTTGTGGCAAAATATACCTAAAGATCAAGATAGAGGTGAATGAGACAGAGTGTAAACAGAGAACGTATGACACCCTCTGTAACCGGAAGGCTGTTGGGTTTATTTCTTACTGGGGGCCAGCTGTTGCACCTTTGAGGGTTTGCCCCAGCAAAATATCGAGTTTCTTCTGAGCGACGTTATAATGACCTCCGGTTATAAGTGCCCAATAAGGATTCTGACTTCTAACTTAATAGCTGATTTAGATTTAGACTTAAAAAAGATTTGGTTTCTTTCACTTGATTCAGTGTCACAAGCTGATAAAAAGGGTTTCGACTTTGAATGTCTTTGGGAAAAACGCACAGTGGCCCATCCAGGTTTCTTGGTGCAATGAGAGGGGACTGATGTGTCAGGTTGAGCCAAACCATCACAGACGGGACCGAGCGGCTAGTGAAACAGTGTCCAGCGAGTCTATCGCCTGACAACCGCTGGGGAAATAAATAATGGAGCAGGAAGTGGATTTTATTGGAGAATTAATCAACGGGAGGCGTTTTAGTCGAGCTTAATCCAGATTGGGCCTGGAACCTTCCTGACAGTGAGGGTTATCAATGCAGGCCATATGAGAGAGTGTAATTGGATCTATAGTGTCTGCACACACACTTTCCACACTCTCTTGGCATGTCAAGGTTCTGGGGGGGCGGGGGGCTGTCAAAGTAGGACAAGCAACGCTCGTGCTGATCTCAGGTCACGTGCAGTTTCGCTCGGGATCAGTGGTTTCTTTTTTGCACTGTTACACCTTGGCTACAGTTATCGCCTCTTACAGTACCGCTCAAAAGTTTGAGCACACGTGGCAGTACCTGTGTGGGATAACCTGGAGAGAAGCATGAGAGCAAAACGACCCACGAGTGTCCCGCATCTCTGGGAGCTGCTGCAGAAGACCTGGGACGTCACGATGGCTCATGTCCTGCGTCAAAAAAGCAGTTTCTAGCAATCGGACTCACTCACTTTTGACTGGTACCGAACATCAAGCCTTTTTAGAGTTAGTAGAATTGTAAGCTGGGTGTCTGTAAACCAGTGGGTACAAAGCGGAATGACTAACTGTGGGAATTCAGACTTTGGTAATGAAGATGGCTGAGCTGCTACAACATATTGGGATAAATCAAGAGATTTAGCGGAATCAACCCGATTTTTTCCCTCAGAACTGCTGAACCCCTTTAAGAATAGTATCTAAACTCATCTCTTTTACACACATTTTCATCACAAAACTCTTCTCTCACCCCTGCTTATTTTTGATCTGCACAGCTTCCTATTTGTACGTCACTTCCATCAAGCTATTGTCAAACAAGCTATTGTTGAATAAGCACGCGTGTGTTTGTGAGGCCCAGTCGGTTGTGAAGTGCACTTCTGTTTATTCTACGCTGAGCGTCACTTCAAAGCAAAATGCGTTAATGTAAATGTTTTAGGCAAAATCGAGATAAGAGTCTCCATCGAGTGAAAAACTATTTTAACATAATATGTCGAGTGTGTAAAAGTGCGTAGGCTAAGATATAAGCTGTATTTGCTTCAGTGAAATGAGAGCTTGTCTCTGCATGGGGTATTTTCTGAAAAAAGTTTATGGGGTTTTGTCATAATCTTAACTGTATCCTGTAGAACTCGACTGCCGTGTAAAATGACCGCTTCTCTGGTGTACGTTTGACCTTCTCCACACAGCACCAAGTCGCCTGGTCGAAGAACCTTTTTAGTCCTCGGTCATACATTAAAGCACGCTGCACATTTCCAGCTGCCACTGAAGGGCTCACACATTAGACCAGTTCAATACTGGATCCCAATAACACCGAGTGGCGTTTTTATGACGTGCAATAAATTGTAACTGGATACGCGAGAAGTGTTTGTGTTGTTTGGTTATTTGATTGCTGTTTTCCCCTCAATTGCTTGTAAGTTCCCACAATCAAGAATAATGAAAGGGTTTTATTGAATTTAGCATCTGGCCCGCTAGCCAGAGATATCTGATACCAATTTGGCCTGTTATGATGTATAGTCAGGTAAATTTATGTCACCGTCCAGGAGGAAAAAAAAAAAAAAAAAAAAAAAAGATGGATCCAGACCACAACTGTAAATGTTTTATTTATTAAATATTTTAAATGTATGAACTTTAATTGGACATGGAAATTGATGACTGCAGTATATTGGACCTGTTACGGACAAATTGACACAGCTGGCTTTGGTTTGGAGGACGTGGTGGATATCGTATTAGAAACTGCATATTTAAAGATTGGGGTGGGGGGGGGGGGCGGGCTGTGGGGGACTGTTGCTTTACTACTGTCTGCTTATTGATTTTCCGTCTGTGCATTTCTACTCGAAAAGCAGCGAGGATTCCAATTTCGTTTTGTGCCTTCCAAGAAAGGCCTGTGCCAAACACCATCAAAAACAGCCTTTGATGGAAATGCCAAGACATTAAGCATCGCTGAAATGTTGCTCCGGATTATGTGCCAGGTGTATATCACCTAATAATTAGGTCAGCACTGAATCAAAGCGGGATATAATATACACTGTCACATACAGTATAAAGCCCATATATTTTCCCACACCAATAGTCCCGAATTATAATACCTGCCAAATGGCTGGGTCTAAATCAAGCCTCTCTATTTACTTTTGACATCAAAGATCTGGGAGGGTATACCATTGCTCTCCCGGTTCCTCCAAGTTAAAATACAGTTTTATTACGTGCATATGTTCAGAGGTGGCAAAATTTATTGGTGATCGTTGTTTACAGCAGGATTAAGCTGTTTTTAGCGGTTTAAGTTAAAGATATGTGCCATATGAAAAGCTCCGCTTAGCTGCGTTCGGGCTGTACGCAAAGAATGTGTTTTTGATTCACCCGTTTCATTTTTTTTTTTGTTTTTTTTTTTCAGGATTTCACAACTGAGCTTGAACGTAAGCTTACCCCAGTTTACATTTACAGATGGCGATGTCATAGCTGGTTATGTCGGCCGGAGCCAATGACGGAGTTTAAAAAACAAAAACAAACGCTGATGATCCTGACGTTTCCTACAGAGACATTCAAACATCATCTCACTAACACTTGTTGCAACAGCCACAGAAGTAACGGGAACTGAAACGTAAATGGCCATTAAGTTGACCACTGTTAGTTATGTATAAAAAGTACTGAACCAAATAAGTCCAGCTGTCTAACTAGGCTTTCATTAATTCGACTGACTAAAATCTATTTACACAAGTAAATATAAAAATGGCGGTATAAAACACAACTACTACAGGACTGAGTGATTTCAGATTATAGTGGATTGATATCTGATGTTAGTAAATGACAATAAGCTCTTCTCGCATTTCTTTGGTTTATCGGTGAATGAGGTTGCTAATGGAGTTAGGGGTAAATCGAGATAAATGTGGGACATCGGAAGCAATAATATTTAGGGGCAGATTGGTAATATCTGTTATTCCAGTGCACACGGAATTGCACGGCCCTGACCGCGATCCCAGATTACCAAGCAGTGCACGCCGAGGAGGAACCAGTCCCATCTGATGCTGCGTGAGCTGTCTGTCCTCCCGTCTCACTTCCAGAGCTCCACAAAGCATCCCGTTCCCTCACTCATCGACCCGACAGCAGAGTCTCACTTTTGGAAGAGCTCCGCAGGGAAACGGCGGCTCACGCCCTCAAATCACTGCCGCATGGGAAGATAACAGAGCCTATTTGTAATGCAGACTTCCCAACCTGCAATCTGATGTATGACACATAAAAGGGGATAACAGTATTGAATGATAAGAGCAATAATTCATTTTCCCCCCTTTTGCATTATTAAAAATGAAATAGATTGAAAATTCATGCACCATCTTAATATTCATAGAAATGAACTTTATATTAACAAAACATATCTTGTTCATATGTACTGGATTGAGGGCCAATGAGAGCTGATTAAATTTCATGGCTTGCTCAAAGCCCAAAGATGGGTGGGCTTTATGAACTCTGGGAATGAAATGTTAGCTGTTCAATACAATTATGAGTGTTTCCAGGAACTGGAGTCGCTTGCCTGTCTGTCGAAGGGAACATGAAACGCAGGTTACTGAACCCTAACGCATTCAAAACTTTCTAGGCAATTTTTTTTAAGTGAAGTGGTTTCAGAAAAATTATGAAAATGCAAGTAACTGCTTACTAAACCTAGTTTGATGCATTCATGTGCAATAACTGCTTGTCCAGCGCAGGGTAGTGGTGGTCCTGAGTGTATCCTGGCAAGGTGTGTGAAGTGTAAGGCAGAGTACACCACGGATGGGACGCCGGTCTGTTGCAGGGTAATCACTCACATCCACTTTCATATGTACACACATCTGAAACACATCTTTGGACTGCGGGAGGGAAACAGAGCACCTTGTGGAAACCCACAGCAACACATGCAGACTCCACGCAGACCAAAGCGGGTTGGAACCACAAACTCACGGTCTGAAATCTGTGGGGCAGTAGTGTGTAATACCGCTGTGGTCGGATGTGCCGTTGAGTGGAATGTGAATCGTAGTGACCACTCACTCGGTTTCCTACGCAAGAGAGGGAAAGGAAGTGGTTAATCCTGCCTTTGGCAGACTAAAATAAAATACACACACACACACACACACACACACGCATACATACAAATATAATAATGTCTCTCCTGATGACCGTTCTGTGATTTTGCTATAACAAAAAGACAAAAAAACTTCTAATGGTCTTAATGAATATCATTAAAAACACAGCAAGTCACCAAATGAGTGTGAGCGGTGCTTTCCCACTTACTTCCAGATCATTGTCGCCTGCTGGGATTTTTCATTGAGCTGCGCTGTTTTTTGATCAGGAACAAATTTGCATTTCATCCGGCATTTTCATTAAAACAGTCCGCTAAACACAAAGCACGCCATGCAAAAATGCATTGTTTGAATCTGAAATGCGGAAGGGAAAATATATAAGGAAAAAAGTAAAAGTGAAAATGGGTCAATTTGTTTCAGCTAGTTGGCCAATTTCATTTTAGCTGGGGGGGGGGGGGGGGGGGGGGTTGTTTTTTTTTTTTTTTTT